>CM059214.1:35773039-35935539 GCA_030347435.1 Clarias fuscus | reverse complement strand
CCTTGTGATTATTTTTGCAGTAAAACCAGTATCTTATGCTAAGCGTTCTGAACTCATACGTCAGGTTTGCATTCGGCTGATGATGTTTGATTTAAGCTCCGCCCACACTGACACAGAGATGCCGGTCACTTGCGAATTCAGGAACTTTTTTAATTGCTTTAAGGCTTTCTTCATGTGAATTTGTGTTCCAGTAAAAAGGCTCTCTGTTCAGGGTAACAAGGCTTTCTGTGTCCTTTCTGAGCCGAGATGACTGCACCTGTGCAAATGTTTACACCCCCGTTACTCAACACTACAGAGGACGCCGGAGTCGGACTGAAAATTTAGACAAATCCATGAACTGATGTACTTTCTATTCATCTGTCACTTTGTTTGCTTTTCTATGCTTTCGGTGATATTATTATTATTATTATTATTGTTATTATTATTATTATTATTATTATTATTATTAAGCGATGCAGTGTTTTTCCCGCATTAGCTTAGGTGCTGAACAGTTTGAGTGCGACAGAAATTGACATCCTGTCCACGTGCTTCTTACAAAGTTCTAGTGTGAAACTGCCAAATTATACAGACGTTAAATACACAGCTGGGTCTGGAAGTCCTAAAAACTGTTTTGATTTCACCAGTTATTAGAAATAAATATAAATACAGAAAAGACATCACAGCCAGGTGTACCTTTATAAAACCCTTTAATTTTGTATTCATCCTTTTTAATTTTTAAATGTTTTTTTGTTTTTTTTTAACATATATTTACAGCGAAATAACGCAACATCTAAGTAAGTCACTCATGTCCAGTACAGCACCTCTGGGTCATTTGTTCAACTGCTAGACAAGCGTTTACTCTAGAAAAATAATCCATAGAGAACAAACTTATTGAAAAATAATGTAAAATTATCCCTAAAAAGTGATTTATGTTTGGACTAATGAATGAATGTTTCTGACACAATCTTAGTTAATCTGTGTCAAACTGTGCTGAACAAACGCTACACTTTAAACCCCGCCTTCATGGTCTAGGATTGGCTCATGCTCCACACTCAGAGTGGATCTGACCAATCACGGACTGGATTCTAAGCAATCAGAAAACAGAAGGCGGGATTTGGTGGTAAAAGACGGGAACGAGCTTGCTAGCAGAAATGTATGTGAACTTCTGAAAACAGCCTGTTATATTCTGGAGGTGTTTATTCTAACAATGACACTTCCTACACTGACTGTACTCTCACCCGTCCGGTCAAAGGTCAAGATATTTGCATTATTTCGCAAAAAGCTTTGTGTGATTTTTGAAAAACAATATATATTTCTTTTTTCTCTCCTCCTTTGTTCCTTCAGTGTCTCCATAGTTTCTCCTTATGTTTATGAAGTGAATGGAATGGAAGAATAAAGCAAAACATTGAGTTATAAGTGAATGAGTTAAGATACCTCCAGCTTAGTGTACTGTATACACATTAGACATGCACATACTTTGGTGGACAAAAGTCTTAGGACAACGTACACCATGTATTATAGTTCTCCCTCTGCACAGAACAGGTGATGTCACTAGTTAGTGCTCTACTAACAAACACAGTACGCGGCAGAACTTTGACTTTCAGAAGTCTTGCTGTCCAAAACAATGGCAATGGAGTTGAATTGGCGTATTTTTGTTCATGATCTTCGGGAAGCGATCAGACAGGCATTGAGCGAGTGACGCCAGACTCCGCCGTCTTAACTCTAGGCCCAGTCGGATCCGGCAGGTTTAATTTAAAAAAAAGACTAAGGCTAAGTATTGATCGTTGTATAGCAATTTCACTGAATAAAATAACACCTTATTATTATTACCGCGATGATCATTATTTTAAAAATTGGAGAATGTTATTAAAAGATTGAATTTCCATTTTGTCTTGACTATCATTATTACAGTAGGTATTCAGAGCTCTTAACTTAATAAAAATAACTTCATCGTATGTGAAAATTATACAAGAGAAATGATATAAATATGATGTGTTTTGTACATGGCCATATCAAACTATTTGCCATAGGAAAGTTCTTCTTGGCAAACTGTATTAAATAAAGAACAAGACGGTTTAATAATTTAATAGCTATAAACAGTCGTTCATTCCCCTCATCTCAGTTCTTAATGAGTAAAAACAAACAAAACAGAACTCAGAATTCAGACCAGAATTCAGTTTAAATCTCTTTAATCTAACTTAAAGTTTAATAACTGGTGA
Source organism: Clarias fuscus (assembly GCA_030347435.1). Classification (NCBI taxonomy): domain Eukaryota; kingdom Metazoa; phylum Chordata; class Actinopteri; order Siluriformes; family Clariidae; genus Clarias; species Clarias fuscus. The sequence goes on along the minus strand of CM059214.1, from coordinate 35,933,341 downwards.
AATAAAAGCATAGTGTGTGTGTGTGTGTGTGTGTGTGTGTGTGTGTGCAACGAATGCCACAGAGTTATTCTATTTATGTGTTTTTAAATCAAATATGGATTTCATTTTGATATTTAGTATTTGTTCATGAATGTCTAAATCCAGTTAGAGGACAGTATGTCTAGAGGTTGGCATGACGATTAAATATAACTGTTTGGGTTCTTCAAATTAATCAGATCACACTTGTGTTCTTTTTTCAAGGAAATGATAATTTACACACAAAGAAAAGTTAACAGTTTAATATATAAATATTGAATAATGAATGAATGAATGAAGTCAGTGTCATTGACATTGCGTTCCCACCCAGTGAGGTCAAATAATCTAGTGTAAATAATTAATCAAAATAAACTTAATATAGTACTTTTACCTCAGAAACCTATATCTTTTTTATAGATAATAGCTTTATTTCTATAGCACTCATGCATTTTTAATTGAGCGTTGTCATCGCGGTGCTCCGTACGCACCATCAGGAAATCAAAAGGCCAGTGTAGAGCAAATGTTCACCAAGTAACGTTGGGTACAAAAAATCTTTTGTAGAAAATAATCTAATAAAAAAAGAGCAGATGCCTTTTTTTATTCTGGTGTCCACGCTCTACCCAGAATGCACTGCTGATGCTCTGGAAAGCAGTCTCGGCATTATGGATTTCTGTATGTGATTTCATGTATGTTTTAAATAAACTTGATAGACATCTGCTTTGTTTGATGTTTCGTTGCTCCACTACCACCTACACCTAGAGGAAAGAAACAAAAGATCACAGACCATGATGCACTGCTCCAGAAATGGGATGAGGCACCGAGCTGTTCTGTGTTTAGATAACACGAAAATGCACATCCCATGACCCACCCCAGTCCAGACGACACTTGTGCCCATCAAACCCCCCACCCGTGTACCACCACCAGGAACAGAAGTGTTTCAGAGGTGTGTAAATTAGCGAAGGCGATGTCCGATGAAATAGTATGTTCTGGCCCCGTCCCAATGCGACATGGTAGTATTTATTTAACATAGCTTACAGCAGGTTATGGTCACTGAACCTCTGGATGTCCAGGTGGTGCTCCGAAAATAATCAAAAGTCAAAGTCAACTTTATTGTCAATTCTGCTAGATGTACAGTACATACATATAGAGAATTGAAATTATGTTACTCTCAATCCCCTTACAAACAATACTAAAGAAAAAAAAAAAACTTAAATAACACAAATAACATGTGTCCATCTCACTCGGGAAGGTGCTGCTCTCATTTCTTGCAGTATAGCACATAGTCTCAGAAGAGGCCTAGTTAATCGGAGACAATCCAGAGCCCAGGCCAGGGAGCAGACAGACAGGCTAAACCAACCGTCTGCTAGCTGCAGAGAGTCGTCACTCAGGGTACATCATATTGAGACTGTGTCTGTTCCCCGAGCTAAACATAAATTTAGAAAGACTCAGAAAGTCTGTTTTAGTAATTTAATTGACATCGATACCACAAACTCAGATCACACTGAATGCGCAGCCGGCACCTCTGATCTGAAGCTAGGACTGTTAAATATTAGATCTCTCGCATCTAAAGCAGTTATTGTTAATGAAATTATCACAGATCAGGAGTTTGATATCTTATGTTTAACAGAAACCTGGATTAAACAGGACGAGTATGTAGCTCTAAATGAAGCGAGTCCTCCTGGATACAGCTACATACACCAGCCTCGGCTAACTGGTAGAGGAGGAGGAGTCGCAGTTATTTATAACCATAATCTGTCTCTCGTACAAAAACACAGTTTTAAATCTAATGCATTTGAAGTTCTCTATAGTAACATAAAGTCAGCTCAGTCGATCCCGCTAATCATCATTTACAGACCCCCAGGGCCGTACTCGGAGTTTCTCTGTGAATTTGCAGATTTCCTCTCAAACCTTGTTGTTTCTGTAGACAAAGCGTTAATTGCTGGAGACTTTAATATTCATTTTGAGAATCCAGAAGACCCTCTGAGAACAGCATTTATGTCCATACTGGACTCAGTAGGAGTAAATCAGTGTGTAGTAGGACCCACTCATAAAGCAGGTCACACTTTAGATTTAATATTATCCTTCGGATTAAGTATAGGAAATATAACCACAATTCCACAGTCTGAAGTTATCTCGGATCACTACCTTGTCTCGATTAAAGCGTGTCATAGTAATAATGTACGCACAGCACCGCGTTAGTACCACCAATAATGGAACATCTGTTGAAAATTATTAACTCTACAGTCAGCAGTGAGGATTAGCCTTAGGTAAAGGAGCAGATCTGGGGGACTCATGGACATGAAGTATTATGATGAACTGGTATGTTTAGATGCTGAGGATGTGTTTCCTTCTGGCTCCTCCCTTTTAGTTATGATGTCATAGTTAGTCCTGCCGGAGTCCCTGCTTGCACTCTGCACTAAATATACATTCACCTCTCTTCTTCTCTCTCTCTCTCCCTGTCTCTCTGTCAAACAACACACGTCTCTCCTGAGCTGCGAGTGAATCAGACCTCCTCTGCACTCTGGACCTGTCTGACTCGTCCTGGTGTCCCTCTTCTGGTTGAGATCTCATCATATGGATGCTCCGTGTGGTCTGTCTGGGATGTGTGTGGTGACTGGGGACGGTTCCACTTTTCCACAAACACGGTCCTGTCCTCGGCTGATGCAGACAGCTGTTCTCTGGAGGACTCATGACTGCAGTCTCTCTATAGTTCAGGACTGGAGTTTCTACAGTCTACCTGAGCCTCCAATAACGAACTGGACTCCATATTAACCCAAGCTGCAGATCTATCCCTGCTCTCCGTTATCACCCAGATGAGGATGGGTTCCCTGTTGAGTCTGGTTCCTCTCAAGGTTTCTTCCTATTGCCATCTCAGGGAGTTTTTCCTTGACACCATCGCCAACACCCTTGGCTTGCTCATCAGGGACAATCTCATTATTATCTAAACACATTTTTTCTTACTCATACACACTTCCATACATTTTCTTTTCATTTTGTGATGCTGCATTGAGGCAATGACCATTGTTAAAAAAAAGCTATATAAATAAAATTTAATTGTATTAAACTGAACATTGATAATTAATTATATACCAGAAACCTGGTGACAGGACCATGGGCACCCAAGGCTCACCCATGTCCTTGGGGACCAAAGGCCAACCCATTCTGTCTGATCCTTAGAAATGCCTATGCAGCACTACTCAGCAGAAATCATTAATGCTGGCCACGATAGAAAGGCACCAGAAGACCCAGTGCACTGCAGCTCCTACACAGGGGACCCAGCAACCACAGAGGCAAAGGCTGCAAAAGCCAGCCTCTGAAATCCCCAGATCGCAATTTGATCAAGCCCCCATAAGATGTGCCAAACAAGCCCAATCCAGACACTTGTTCAGGGTCCTTTTCCTGCAGGAAATGAAGAGACCCTACCCTACGATCTGCCTGGGAATCTCTGAAAATGGAGGCTTCACCCCAGAGTACTGCTGTGTTCTGACTGGCTGGTAGTTCACTGCGACGTGGATTGAACAGGTTATTCAGCCAGTGTAGGGAAAACAAGTGAACAACAGCAGTTCATCACTTTACTGTAATTGGACAAGAAAAAGTTCCAAATTAAGGAATTTTTGATTGGGAGTACTGGTTACACTTTAAAGTAAACTGTGGAATGGAACGCAGCATATGTTTTAACAAAAGGTCAATTTTTCTTTGCATTTGCACTGAACTGTAATGGTCCTGCTTTGGCAAATGTCATACAGTAACACAATTAATTCTAAAGCCTCCTCAGTTTTTTTTTTTCCTCTGAGAAGTTCTTTGTAAGATCCAACATCAAAATGTTTTCCTGCTGGAATGAAGTTTATTAAGCGGAGACCCCTTTGGCAACCCTTTGTACAAAAGTGTAGTCCATCAAAGCAACTGGGTTTGTGATAGCGGTAGGACTCTGAAAAATACTGAGAAGACTTGTTTTCTTTCCTGTCTGATTCTGATGAGTCAACATCCTGAAAAGAGAAATAACTCAATATGTTAGTTGAGTGGTTTATGAAAGCCCTACAGGCAGTGTGACTCAGCCATTTAAAGCCCTGTCAGAAACACAGTGCATGTCTAATAACAAAAATGTAAGCTCTAATAGGTGATGAGGAGATGGCGTCTGTATCAAATTAAAGATAAAAGTGTCTTACATTTAGTAAATAAGAGTCTTGCATCCAATGATGGCTCGGTGGTTAAAGTGTTGGAAAGCTGATCAGGAGCTCTGTGGTTCAAGCCCCGACACTTGTTGGACCCTTGAGCACAGTCCTCCACCCCCAAGTCCTCAGATACAATTGGGCGTTGAGTTGCCAACCTAGAGTTCATGTGGAAATGACAGAAACAACGAATATACCTCCAGGGTGTGGAATATCCATTGCCCAATGTGCCAGATAGGCATCATATTCCAATGATGATACAAATGTGAATTGAGAAGATACCATTATTATAACTAGCTTCACTTGATTACAATTAACTAGCTGCAGGTAATTTGTAAGTTACATCAGTTATCTAGTATAAAAATGCTATGGCCAGAGGTTCATGGTTCAATCCCAAGTGTGAGTTACTGCATGTGCACATGTTCTATGTGTATCTGCATGGGGTTGCGCTGGGATCCCTGATTTCCTCTCTAAACCATGAGGGTAGGTGCATGAACCAGAACTCCAATTTCTCCTGGATGATATTGTTTAGTCTTGTGCTAATGGAAGCCGCACTTTTCTTAGTGAGTGGGATCACTTTCAGGTATAATGTGTATTATCTGCGAGTGCCAGGGAGGCGATATACACACGTGGACAAAATTGTTGGTACCCTTCGGTCAATGAAAGAAAAACTCACAATGGTCACAGAAATAACTTTAATCTGACAAAAGTAATAATAAATAAGAATTCTATGAATGTTAACCAATGAAAGTCAGACATTGCTTTTCAACCATGCTTCAACAGAATTATAAAAAAAAATGAACTCATGGAACAGGCCTGGACAAAAATGATGGTACCCCTAACTTAATAGTTTGTTGCACAACCTTTTGAGGCAATCACTGCAATCAAACGATTCCTGTAACTGTCAATGAGACTTCTGCACCTCTCTGCAGGTATTTTGGCCCACTCCTCATGAGCAAGCTGCTCCAGTTGTTTCCGGTTTGAAGGGCGCCTTTTCCAGACAGCATGTTTCAGCGCCTTCCAAAGATGCTCAATAGGATTGAGGTCAGGGTTTCATAGAAGGCCACTTTAGAATAGTCCAATGTTTTCCTCTTAGCCATTCTTGTGTGTTTTTAGCTGTGTGTTTTGGGTCATTGTCCTGTTGCAAGACCCATGACCTGCGACTGAGACCCAGCTTTCTGACACTGGCCAGCACATTTCTCTCTAGAATCCCTTGATAGTCTTGAGATTTCATTGTACCCTGCACAGATTCAAGACACCCTGTGCCAGATGCAGCAAAGCAGCCCCAGAACATAACAGAGCCTCCTCCATGTTTCACAGTAGGGACAGTGTTCTTTTCTTCATATGCTTCATTTTTCCATCTGTGAACATAGAGCTGATGTGCCCTATCTGTCCATAGGACATTCTCCCAGAAGCTTTGTGGCTTGTCAACATGTAGTTTGGCATATTCCAGTCTGGCTTTTGTATGATTTGTTTTCAACAATGGTGTCCTCCTTGGACAACGACGGATGGTGCGATCTGACACTGATCTTCCCTCAGCATGAAGTTCACCTTGGATCTCTTTAGAAGTCTTTCTGGGCTCTTTTGTTACCATTCGGATTATCCGTCTCTTTGATTTGTCATCAATTTTCCTCCTGCGGCCACGTCCAGGGAGGTTGGCTACAGTCCCATGGATCTTAAATTTCTGAATAATATGTGCAACTGTAGTCACAGGAACATCTAGCTGCTTGGAAATGGTCTTATAGCCTTTACCTTTAACATGTTTGTCTATAATTTTCTTTCGAATCTCCTGAGACAACTCTTTCCTTCGCTTCCTCTGGTCCATGTTGAGTGTGGTACATACCATGTCACCAAACAACACAGTGACTACCTGGAGCCCTATATATAGGCCCACTGACTGATTACAAGATTGTAGACACCTGTGATGCTAATTAGTGGACACACCTTGAATTAACATCTCCCTTTGGTCACATTATTTTCAGTATTTTCTAGGGGTACCATCATTTTTGTCCAGGCCTGTTCCATGAGTTTATTTTTTTAAATAATTCTGTTGAAGCATGGTTGAAAAGCAATGTCTGACTTTCATTGGTTAACATTCATAGAATTTTTTAAAATTATTACTTTTGTCAGATTAAAGTTATTTATGTGACCATTGTGGGTTTTTCTTTCACTGACCGAAGGGTACCAACAATTTTGTCCATGTGTGTATATGCAGGAGGTTCCTTGATTTTCCAGGATAATTTGTTAATGTATGTCTAATGAGCTGTGCTACAGGAAGTTGCCCCTATGTCAAGTCAAGTCAAGTCAATTTTATTTATATAGCGCTTTTAACAATTGACATTGTCGCAAAGCAGCTTTACACAATAAAAAGAAGTAAGTTTTTATGTAATGTATATGAATCAAAATGACAAGATTGTCCACGATGAGCAAGCCGAGGGCGACGGTGGCAAGGAAAAACTCCCTGAGCTGGTAATAGGAAGAAACCTTGAAAGGAACCAGACTCAACAAGGAACCCATCCTCATCTGGGTGATAACTGTGTGAACTGGGAGATCTATGTGTGTCTATGGTGCAATAAACAGGCTGTATACCCACCTTGTGTGAGTGATCATGGGAGTACGTAATATTAATGAATGAAGATAGTTGGATTGCTAGTTTGTTTTTAAATAAATACAGAAAGATTTCTACAAAGAACAAATGGAATTTTTCTCTTTATATATCGTAGATACCCTTGAGGCGATAATAGCATATTTTTCTGACTCAAGTATAGGCCTCTTCCAAACGGTTAAGATGTCACTTCATGGTAAAAGTACCAATACATTTACAAATACTGAGAGAAATTATTGAAAAGACTGATTTAATTCTGACGGAATAAGACTGATTGAAAACTGCTTATTTTTTGTGTAGTGGTGCAAGACAAGAAAGTTTTGGTGCATTGGTGCTATTTTATTTTTCATGGTATCCTGCAAAGTGATTTAAAATGCATACCATTTAAAGACCCAGTGTACACCTAGTGGACGATTTGCGAAATAGCATGCTTTGTGAAAGGTGCAGATGGCTGGATCAAGTTAAGTCTGGCACATTTTTCAATAAGATAATGTGCTCTACCAAATAGTTGAGTGAGACATCAAAGGGATAAAATACCACTGTGCATCAGTGAGTATGGAAGACCAGTAATGCATTATGATGCTTGAATATGGATCTGGATTCACTGGGTAAATTCAAAATACAATTAATGATAATGTGTCCTACACTGTGCACCAACAATGGAAATATGGAGCAGGTCATCAATTCTTGAGAATTATCCACATAGCAGGTCTCCAGGTGACGCATCTCCTTTTATCTCATCAGTCATGGGTTTATATGGACGGCAGGGTCAAAGTGCATGAGTGGAACAGGCAGAGTGGCATGCAGTGTATACGTACAGATGCCTTTTTCACTTCCTCAGCATTGTTAAAGAACAGTTCCTAAATCACAGTCACCATGGTACGGTTCTCAGTTTAACCATAAAATGCTACCTTCTTCTTCTTTTTGTGCTTTCCTTCCTATGGAGAAAGGAATTGAGCACCAGACCCAAGATCTTCGCAGTACCTTGTTATAAATGCTGCACTGAGTGCTCTCAAGCCCCCATTCTCTTTTTAAGAAGTTCAATCTTTAAACTAATGTCCCTTTGAGAGTGTTTCTTTTTTTGGAAGGTGAGTCGGTGCTTTCCTGCCTCATATCTTCTGGAGTTTACCACAAAACAGGGAAATCGTGAGTGTGTGTGAATCATACAAGCAAATTAGGGGAAGAAAACATGTGCTGCTACTTCATAAGAAAATAATCAACAACAGAGTGGTAATGAAGCAGAGTTCCCGTTAACTCCCTAAAGTTAATTATTTTTCCCTTGACGTTAGCACTGTGGCCTCGCATCGCCAGGGTTGGAGGTTCAATACCCACTTTGGAATTTGTGTGTGTAGAATTTGCATGCTCTCCCCGTGCTTGGTGGGCTTACTCCGGATCCCCAGGTTTCCTCCCACAGTCCAAAGACATGCAGATTAGACTGATCAGCATGTGAGTGTGTCCCGTGATGGATTGGCACCATGTTTGTTTAAGTCCCCGCCTTGTGCCCTAAGTCTCCTGTATTCAGGGTAAAGCAGTATGATGATGAGTAAATGAATGTAAAAACATGTCCTGAAGTGCTTTATCCCTTTTACAATAAACTTGCTTGGCTAATAATTACAAAATTCATTTATTAAAACCATCCCTTTTACTTTTTAATTTTTTTATTAAAACTCCCCGTAGCAGGGTAAGTTTCTGTTCTTGCTTATGCCACAGCTAAGCTTACACTAAGCTGTTCACTCAACAGCGTCTCTTTTATTTTCTCAAACAAACAAATTCAATTCAAATTTAATGTGTCACCTAGACGACCATAAACAGGATAATACGCAGTGAAACGCTTAAACGATAAGACAGAATAAGAAGATAGAAAGATTTGACTGCAATAAGAGAAAAATGGCACTCAGTAACAAAATGCAAAAGTTACAATAAAATAAAATACAACTATTAATATATAAAATTAATAAATTATTTAGAATGTGCACAATTTGTCTTCTGTCCTATTTTTTTTAGTAATGGTAAAGTTATAATTTTTATAATGTTGACTGACACTGGAGACTCCTCCCACAAATAATCCAATAATAAAACCCTTCTTCCAGAAATCTCCACCAAATCAACAATTACACAACAGTCACATTATTCTGTTTATGTCAATCTGTCATTACCATGACTAAGTATATTCTCACACCGTAGTTCTTTTCCACATAAGAGTGAAAAAAATACATGAGCAGTCCACTACTGAGGAATCATGTGGGAAAGTTTTGTGATCTCCAACATCACCCACTGGCGCTGAGTCTGGGCTTGGAGCCAACATTCTGTGTCACATGATCATGGAATATGGCATTGTGTTGGATATAATAGACACTTACTCAGTTTAACACACACTCACAGATTTACAAGTTTATAAATTAAAAGCTCAAATTTTTCCCAAAAGAACCGGAGTGAGGATCGTCTGTCTTTATATTAGTGAGCTAATCGACTCGGTCGGCTGACGAGGTCCAGAGGGGGTGTACGTGAAGCATGTTTATTCTATAAGTTATAAATCCACTGAGACTGAGAAGAGGAAGGAGACGTGTTTACAGAGGGTTAGGGTTAGGTAAAAAGTACAGTAAAATGTACAGTATAAACAGTAAGGCTACACACTGACGCCTCGGGGGTTGGAGTTTCAAATTGTGTGTGTGTGTGTGTGTGTGTGTGTGTGTGTGTGTTGAGGTTGTGGGGAGTTTGCCAGCTCTTGGTGGGTTTCCTCAAAGTACTGCGATTTCCTCCCACAGTCCAAAGACATGAAGGCTGATTAGTTCAAATTGTTCAAATTGCCTGTATATTATGATATTATGACTCCAGGACCCCCATAACCCTACAAAGGATGAGAGGCGTTTTCTACATTCTAGAACTCTCTCTCTCTCTCTCGCTCTCTCTCTCTCACACACTCATCGTCTCACGTAGCGCTCTATCCCGTGAACAAGGTCACCATTCAAAAACGATGCTGGAACTATGAAACAACACATACGGCATTACTGTATGTAACAACAACAAAAGTCAGTCATTATTTTAAGACACAAAGGTCAGTTGTTCTCAAATAAATCTTGAAAGAACAACATTGTTAAGTGCAACCAATCAAAATCCAAAATATCTATTTGATTAAGGTTTTGGAGTGGCCTAGTCAGAGACTGGACTTAACTCCGTGAGATGCTGTGTCATGACCTAAAACAAGCCATTCATGCTTGAAAACCCTCCAGTGGAGCCGAATTTAAACAATTCTGTAAGAAGAGCGAGACAAAATTCCTCTACAGTGATGTGAAAGACCCCTCACCAGTTATCACAAATTCTTGATTGCAGTTATTTTCACCAAGGGTGGCATGACCAGCTATTAGGTTTATGACACGATTACTTTTTCAAATGCGACCAGGAAGGTTTGGACAGCTTTTTTCAAATTTTACATCTGCATTTTCTATTTACTCTGGTTATCTTGGTTTAATAGTAAAATTAGTTGATCTCAATCATTTAAGTGTGACTGAAATGCAAAACTATTACAAACCAGGAGGGGGCAAATACATTTTCACTGAATTCAGATTCTGCTACACTGGTTGGATTTAACACTTTCTGGGTTCATATGAGTTCAACTGGACCTGCTGTGTATAAGCACTGAATTCAATAAAGAACGCTATAATGATCCTAAATTCACTGAGATGAGTAAAAGCAGTCCAGCAGGATGAGATGATGCATTAAACATGGTATTAGTTTTCATTGTTATGCTGATGACACACAATTATATGTCCCAGCAAAATCAGATGAGAAAAACGTCTCGGTTTACTTGGCTGTAACCCTGTTCCCTGATAAAGCGGGAACGAGATGCTGCGTGAAAACGCTATGGGAACATCTCTTTGTTGCCCGGTTGTGAAGCCTGTGCATGTCAAACCCGTCGAATACCTTTGGCTTATAACCTGTGCAGGCATGACATCACCGAATAAGGTGCACCTGCAGGTTATAAATAGGAGTGAACCGGAAACATCCTCAGGTCAATTTTGTCTGAAGGACGTCCAGGCACGCCAGCAGTGCGGCATCGGAGCGCAGCATCTCGTTCCCGCTTTATCAGGGAACAGGGTTACAGCCAAGTAACCCGAGACGTTCCCTTTCAAAAGCTACACTCGATGCTGCGTGAAAACGCTATGGGAACGAGAATACCAACGCCGCCGCACTGCAAGGGTCTGGACCCCCAGGTTGTGTAGCGTGTGCGCACAAAGCCGAGGAGGTCTCAGACCTAGCTCTGGGATGCTGGCTCAAGGATCCGCGAACCTGGAGTAGCATTGACATCCAGACTATAAAATCTAACAAACGTGTGTGGGGAGGACCAGCCCGCCGCATCACACACCTGCTGCAGGGGGACGCCTCTTGCCAAGGCAATCGATGAGGCAATCCCCCTGGTTGAGTGAGCCCTGATTCCCAAAGGCAAAGTGTGACCAGGCGCCTCATAGGCTAGGGCAATGGCATCTCTCACCCAGTGTGACAGAGTCTGTCTAGTGGCCGCCGCCCCCCGGTTGCGACCCCCATGGCAAATAAAGAGCTGCTCTGACTTACGCCACTGGCTAGTGCGGTGGACGTAGATACGAAGAGCACGTACTGGACACAGTAAGTGAAGTCTTTCCTGCTCCGGAGCTGTGAAAGGCGGACGACAGAAGGCTTCGAGAACAACTGGGTGCATGGTCGAGAATGGAACCTTGGGAAGATAGTTCGGGTGAGGATGCAGAATAGCTTTGGGTAGCCCAGGGGCAAAGTCTAGGCAGGATGGGGAGACTGACAGAGCCTGCAGATCCCCAATCCTCTTCAAAGAAGTAATAGCCATAAGAAAAACCATCTTAAGAGACAGAAGCTTGACAGGCGCTGACTCTAGTGGTTCGAAAGGGGTGTCGGCCAGGCCTTCGAGTATGATAGTTAAGTCCCATGAAGGGACCGTCGCTCTAGTGGGCGGCTTCAACCGTTTAGCTCCACGAATAAAATGGGCAACTAAATGGTGCTTGCCCACAGAAACGCCGTCATTCAGAGCGTGACAGGCCGAAATAGCGGCTACGTACGTTCTGAGCGTACTAGGGCATAAGCCCGAGGACAACTTTTCTTGCAGAAACTCCAGCACTGAAGCAATCTGGCAGTGAACTGCGTCTATGTGTCTTGCCATGCACCAATTTTCAAATACACTCCATTTGAGGGCATAAGTTCTTCTAGTGGAGGGAGCCCTGGCATTTAAAATGGTTTCAATTACGCTGGCTGAAAGCCCAGCATGTCTCGGTTGGTCCCGTTCAGGGGCCAAACGTGAAGGTTCCAGAGCTCGGGCCGGGGATGAAGTATTGTCCCCTGTGCCTGAGACAGAAGATCCCTCCTCACTGGAATCACCCAGGGTGAGCCGTCGAGGAGAGATATTAGATCCGAGAACCACACTCTGGTCGGCCAATGGGGCGCTATCAATAAGAGGCGCAACCCTTGTTGACGGACCCTCTCCAGGACTCCCGGGAGCAGAACTATAGGCGGAAACGCATAAAGGCGTAACCTGGGCCACGTGTGGGCCATTGCATCCAGAGCCAGGGGAGCTGGAGGAGTCAGAGAGTAGTAAAGGGGGCATTGTGCTGTCTCTTGGGAGGCAAAGAGGTCCACCTATGCTACGTAAAATCTTTCCCAGATTTGACTGACTATTTCGGGGTGGAGCTTCCATTTCCCCTGTTCTACAGCTTGTCTGGATAGCAAGTCTGCTCCTACATTCATGTGCCCTGGAATGTAAATCGCCCTGAGGGACAGGAACTTGTCCTGTGCCCAAAGCAGAACCTGGTGCGCTAGCTTGTTCAAGCGGCGCGAGCGCAGTCCACCCTGGCGATTTATGTACGAGACTACCACAGTGCTGTCCACCCGCACTAGGACATGGTAGCCTCCCAACTGCTGGAGGAAGTGTTTCAGGGCCAGAAACAGAGCCATCATTTCGAGGCAATTGATGTGCCACGCGAGAAGATGACCTCTCCAGCTCCCTTGTGCAGGATGGCGATCCAAGACCGCACCCCAGCCCGTGAGGGAAGCGTCTGTCGTTAGCATCTTGCGACGACAAGACAGACCTAGAGTGGGACCCAAAGTCAGAAACCGAGGTCTGAACCACATAGAAAGGGTACGAAGCCCCCGGCGTGTAACCCTTATTAGTCTCTGGGGGTTGGCCCTTGAATGAAACCCCCTGGTTCTTAGCCACAGCTGAAACGCTCTCATGTGCAGAAGGCACAAAGGTATCACCGTGGACGCAGCCGACATGAGGCCTAAAGATTTCTGAAAGTGATGAACAGTGACCTTCTGGCCTAGCTTGATTTCCTTCAGGGTGTTGAGAATGGATTCGACACGAGCAGGAGACAACTGTGCCCGCATCGTGACCGAATCCCATGTGACACCCAAATATGTTGTCCTCTGAACAGGAAGGAGAACGCTTTTTGTGGCGTTGAGTCTCAATCCTAAAGAATGAAGATGGGCTAGGACGACATCCCGATGTCGAAGCGCTAGCTCCTGAGACTGGGCCAGAATCAGCCAGTCGTCTATGTAATTCAAAATACGGATGCCCTGGAGTCGTAAAGGAGCCAGAGCTGCATCCATGCATTTTGTATATGTGCGGGGTGACAGAGCTAGGCCAAATGGAAGGACCCGATACTGGTAAGCTTCGGCCCCAAAGGCGAACTTCAGGAACTTCCTGTGCTGTGACGATATTTCTATATGGAAATATGCGTCGTTGAGAACGATTGTCACAAACCAATCCTCTAGTTGAATTTGAGAAACAATCATTTTGACAGTCAACATTTTGAATCTGGATAGCGGTTCAAGCCGCGAAGATCCAAGATTGGATGCAACCCCCCCCCCCCTCTCTTGGGCACCAAAAAGTACCGACTGTAGTAGCCCGACTCTCTGTCTGGAAGGGGAACAGGTTCTATGGCAGCAGAGTTCTATGGCAGCAGAGTCTTTAACTCCTGGGCCAGCAGATGTGCTCGGTCCGGTTTCACGGAAGTGGAGACCATGCCGTTGAAATGCGGAGGACGATGTGCAAACTGAATACTGTAGCCTGTGCCTACAGTCTTTTGTACCCAAGGAGATATGCCTGGCAGTAGTTTCCACGCTGCCAGCTTCTCCGAAAGTGGCACAAGCTTTGACACTTCGGCTGGATGGGGGGGTTGTTAGGTGTTGGGTATCCTGAAGTGTGGCAGGAGATACCCGAACACCCAACTTTTCGTTGGAGACCGGCGCTCCCCGAAACACCAGTGGTGGCGGGGATTGAACACCGGCCTCCAGGGAGTGCCAGGGAGGAGGCCCTGTTTTGTGATGAAAATCCAGGCGCCCCTCCCTGGGGGGGAACACCCCCACGGCCCCAGGCGCACGAACCTCAGGGCTTCTTCTTCGAAGAGAGGAAGCTCCTCAGATCTGGTCTTTTTGAGGTAGATTTCTGGGAAGGGCGGCGAGCCCCACCCCAGTCTTTATGAGGGGGTGTGCGGCTGGTCACGCTCTCCTTCTGGACCTCACGCCTTATAGGGGCCAGACCTGGCCGGGGCCGGGTGGCCGACGGTCCTGGTTCTTGAGCACGGCGGGGAAGGAACCTCCCAAAGGCCTGTTCATATAGCTTCGCCTCCCAAAACCTAGTGGCGACAGAATTAACAGCGTCGCCAAAAAGGCCAGAAGGCGAGATGGGGGCATCAAGGAGGACAGCACAACCCGTCTGCTTGGTTGCACGGAGAGACAGGTCTGTGGCTCGGCGCAGGTCTGCAAACGCCTTGTCATCAATAACCCCGCCGGTGCTCAGGTCCTTCAGCAGGTCAGCCTGGTAAGCCTGCAAAACCGCCATGGTGTGCAGTGAAGCGCCAGCCTGTCCTGCTGCCTGAAAAGCTTTACCCACCAAAGCAGATGTCAATCTGCACGGCTTGGAGGGGAGAGTAGGCTTTTTCAGGGAGGATGATGTCCCAGGAGAGAGATAGCCCGCAAGCGTCTCTTCTATCTGGGGCATCATCATATAACCGCGTGCTTTCGCATCAACGATATTCGAATAAGTCGAAGTTGATGGCACAAAAACACGCAATGAATACGGCTTGCTCCATGAAAGAGTTAATTCGTCATGGAGGTCACCAAAGAAGGGGAGAGAGAGACGTTGAGGCTCCTCCCCCCGGCCACCCGACAGAAACCTGTCGTCTAATCTCGAATGCTTAGGGGAATCTCGCTTCTGCGGCCAGTCGATATACAATCGCTCGACCGCACGCGTTACAACCTCTAATAATTCCTCATAAGCTCTGTGAGCACTGGAGGAGCGTTGTAAGGCTACTTCCATGGAAGTGAAAGAGGAAGATTCTTCCGCTGCTTCACAAGAAGCGCCGGAGCGCGCTTGCGAAGCGGAAGCTAAAACTTCCTGATCCGGAGAGAGCGCGAGAGAAAGGGGGAATTCCATCTCGTGCGCGTCTGCCAGATCAGCACGCGAGCCCCAGGAATGCGCCGCGGCTTGCGGTTTAATAGGGAGAAGATCACAGTACTCACAGTCTCCCTGAAGCCCGAGGCGCGTGTTCTTCCCCCAAGCACTCGAGACAAAACTCGTGAAGATCGCCCTCCGAAAGAGATCTATCGCATGGAGCACGCATCTCTTAAGCAACTCTGCCATATCGGTGAGTTAATGCTGTTATTTTATTTTTGCTTTTGTTACGGCTTGCATGCACACACAAACACAAAGCGGTCCTGAAGACAAAAAGATCTGAGGATGTTTCCGGTTCACTCCTATTTATAACCTGCAGGTGGACCTTATTCGGTGACGTCATGCCTGCACAGGTTATAAGCCGAAGGTATTCGGCGGTTTTGACATGCACAGGCTTCACAACTGGGCAACAAAGAGATGTTCCCATAGCGTTTTCACGCAGCATCGAGTGTAGCTTTTGAAAGGGAACCAGTTTTCTAAAATTGAGCAGTGTGTGCAGGACATAACAGATTGGATGTTAATTAATTTTCTTCTGCTTAATCGTGATAAGACAGAAGTTCTGGTCATAGGACCACAAGTAGCTAGAAGTGAGCTTTCTGATCACACTGTAACTTTAGATGGCCTTTCTGTTCCATCAAGTGCAACAGTAAAAGACCTCGGTGTGATTATAGATTCCAGCCTTTCATTTGAAGCACATGTAGATAATATCACCAGGATAGCTTTCTTTTCTTATATTGCCAAGATAAGAAACATATTGTCACTAAATGATGCAGAAAAACAAGTTCATGCTTTTATCACCTCTAGGTTGGACTATTGTAACGCCTTACTGTCTGGTTGTTCAACTAGGTGTATAAACAAGCTTCAGTTAGTACAGAATGCAGCAGCGAGAGTCCTCACTAGAACCAGAAGATAGGAGCACATCACCCCTATCTTATCTACACTGCATTGGCTCCCTGTGAAATTTCACATCGATTTTAAGATACTACTTTTGACATTTAAAGCACTAAATGTTCTTGCGCCACATTATTTGAGTGAACTGCTAGTGTCTTACCATCCGCCACGCCTACGTCGATCAAAGAATGCAGGCTGCCTGTCAGTACCACGTATTATTAAAACTACAGCAGGGGGCGGAGCTTTTTCTTACAAAACCCCAAAGTTATGGAATAGTCTTCCTAGTAATGTTCGGGACTCAGACACAGTCTCAGTGTTTAAGTCTAGGCTAAAAACCTATTTATTTAGCGCAGCATGTTTGTAAATAGATTAACCTTAGGTAAAGGAGCAGATCTGGGGGACTCATGGACGTAGAGTATTCTGGTGAACTGGTATGTTTAGATGCTGTCCTCCCCACTCTCATTGTTCACTCAGGTTTGTTGACGGTGAGGTGATTGGTTGCTTTACATCTCAGTTCCCCCTCATGTCTGTGTTTCCTTCTGGCTCTCCCTTTTAGTTATGCTGTTATAGTTAGTCCTGCCGGAGTCCCTGCTTGCACTTTGCACTAAATATACATTCACCTTATACATGTTGACTGTGACCAGACCTAACTGCCATCTCTCCTTATTTTCTGCTCTCTCCTCTCTCTCTCTCTCTCCCTCTCTTCTTTCCCTCTCTCTGTCTCTCTGTCGAGCTATACATGTCGCTCCTGAGTTGCCAGTGATCCAGACCCCTCTGCCCTCTGGACCCGTCTAACCCATCCTGGAGTCCTGCTTCTGGTTGGAGATCTCGTCGCATGGATGCCCCGTGTGGTCTGCCTGGATTCGTATGGTGGCTGGGGATGGTTTCCATGAAGACTGTCCTGTCATCGATTGATGCTCTGGGGACCTGTGACTTCAGTTGTTCGATAACTCAGGACCGGAATCTCCTACAGTCTACCTGAGCCTCCGGCAACAAACTGGACTCCTTTTAATTTTAATTTTAAACACATCTCCTGTTACACTGAACTTCCAGTCTTACACATTATTATGCTGATCAATCCCTGCTATCCGTTATCACCCAGATGAGGATGGGTTCCCTGTTGAGTCTGGTTCCTCTCAAGGTTTCTTCCTATTACCATCTCAGGGAGTTTTTCCTTGCCACCGTCGCCCTCGGCTTGCTCATCAGGGACAATCTTATCATTTTGATTCATACACATTGCATACAAACTTACTTCTTTTATTGTGTAAAGCTGCTTTGCGACAATGTCAGTTGTTAAAAGCGCTATATAAATAAAATTGACTTGACTTGACTTGACATTAATGAAGCAATACTGCCAGAGTTCATTAAGTGCTCAGTGGACAAATCAGTGTTCTTACCCTTCACCAAAGGATCTCATGCAGAAAACACCCAGCTGTGGCGTTCCACAGAGAACAGCTGTATTTTAGTTCACAGTATATCAGACTTTTAGGTCATTGTGTCAATAAAAGCCACGGCCTCATATTAACCTTCACTCAGACCTGAACTCTAATGTTGTGTATCTTATTCTCATCGTTTCTGCCATTTCTGTTCACTAGCACCTGATAACTTCTGATGTGATCAGTGTCTTTAAACAGGAAGAGGTTTGACAAGAGACCAGCAACAGTCCTGGTGTGTTTGGTGACTTTGGCCAAGTCTGGTTTAAAGAAGACCGAGCAACACATTCTGCTTGAACTTTGCTTCAATACATTTGTATCACGAATAATTAACCATAATTAACATTTATGCATAATTTATCATATCACCTTTAAAAAAAAAAGAGCCAAATCAACCATACGACTTCCTCAACTAGTTTGATTCAGTTTAAGTTGAAGTTTTATTTGTATAACAATGGCTTTTTTAACAATGTTTTTAACAATGGCTGTCGTCGCAAAGCAACTTTTACAGAAATAAGAAACATATAAGAAAAATTAAAGGTATAAATTATAATTAGCAGTTTGTCCCTGATGAGCAAACCTGGGGTGACGGTGGCAAGGAAAACGCGCCTGAGATAACATTAGGAAGAAACCATGAGAAGAACCGAGCTTAACACAGAACCCGTCCTCATCTGAGTCATGCCAATGTAAGTGACATCCAAACATAAGTTCACATAAGTGTTATACCAGCCGATTTCGGTACATGCTTAATATTATAAAGAGTTAAGATAACTTGCCTGTTTCTCCTTTTCTTTTATCCTCTTGTTTCTAAACCGGCTCCTGATGACTTAGCGTTAGTGCGTTTAATTTAGAGTCAAGAATAAACTGCCAATGTGCAAACTGATTTTTATATTACTTTCTCTTTTTCTTTCGCTGTCTCTGTGACACATACAAACACACATACACACACACACACACACACACACACACACACACACACACACACACACACACACACGGGAATCTGTCCCAAATCCACAGGTCTACCCGCTGCACCACCATGCTGGTTTAATATTATTCAAAATAATTTTGCACACATGAGGAAAAATACAACCTGTCTATAAATCTCTACAGTAATGACTGACTGAGTCTTATGAAAAGACCTGATATAATCATGTAAGAAAATTTGATGATGAGTACATTTTCACACAATGTCCTGTACAAGAGTAATGAGAATGTGATTCTTTCACACACTAAGGACGTTTGGTTAAATCTGGTCATGTGACGTAAAAGTGGCACGATGGCTTTCCTGTCTTAAACCACGGCAACTTTCCTGTATTGCAGTTTATTGTTAATTAAAAAAGTACAGATTGTTATAACATTATAACTGTTTAGAGGTATATCTCATGTTGTGGAATGTCCATGAAATGTTTTTCTTCTCACCAGCCTCGCTTTCCTCCTTTTAGATAAAAATAAAAACATTAAGAAACAACAGAGACAAAATACAACAATAGTTATAATAGTTTGTAACACAAGTCTGAGGAAACAGGTTCCAGAATCAGTCTAGTAATAACCGTACAGTGGAACCTTGGATTACGAGCATAATTTGTCTGGAAGCGGGCTCGTATTTCAAAACACTCATAAACCAAATCATATTTTCCCATAATAAATAATGGAAACTCAGATTATTCATTCCACAGCCCAGAAAAATAAATAGATAAAAATAATTAATACAATATATAAAGTAAAAAATAAAACAAATTAACCTGCACTTTAAAAAAACAAAAATAAATCCCGAAGTGTTTCCGTTTGTGTGCGCAGGTGCTGTGTGTGTGTGTGTGTGTCTGTGTATGTGTGTGTGTGTGTGTGTGTGTGTGTGTGAGAAGAAAGAGGGGGGAGTTCCTTCCCTCTCCCTCTTCTCGTCTTCAAGAAACAAGAAATAAACAAGAAATCTCTCTAATGACACTCGACTGAACGCAGACTAACAGAATCACTGCAGTGAAGTAAAAATAAAGCAGATTAACCTGCACTTTACCTGAACCGCGACAGAGCAGTTTTTCTGTGTAGAGCAGAGTGTGTGTGGGTGTGTGTGTGTGTATGTGTTTGAAGGAGCACGGTATCAAATGGCGCGCGCGCAGTGCAGTGTTGGCTGAGAGAGAGAGAGTAAAGGGATTTTTAATCTCTAATGAGACTTTCTTTTGTTTTATACGCGCGCACACACGTGTGTTATAATAAACAGTACACACGCACTGTAGACACACACATACAAAAACAAAATAAAACATGTTTTATACACACATATGCGCGGTCACAGTGTTATAGTAAACAGTACACGCGTGCATGGATGCTGATTATACCAGTAAGAGACAAGTCAAAATGTATTAAAAATCTTTGCTCGTCTTACAGAACGCTCGCAAACTGCGTTACTCACAATCCGAGGTTCCACTGTAAATGTTAACGTACAGATGTTTTAATATTCTAATGTGTTCAATATGGAGAGGAATCATCAAGGACAAGTCAATATGATTTTACTGCGATACCTAGGTGTCGATCCAATAAGCAGACTTGGCAAATAATTCATGTCTACCACGCAGGGCGCTGGACTGTCTGCCAATGTGTGATCTAATCTGTATGTCTTTGGACTGTGGGAGAAAACCAGAGAACCTGGAGGAAACCCACTGTAGGGTTTTAATGTGGACAAAATGCACCGTTAATATGTAGGGTTTGCATAAAGTAGAGAAAGAATGACGGCTGCATTCTTTACCTTTATTATCTAGTGTTTAGCTCTGGGTCAGAGGTATATCGAATATTTAATGATTCGGGTTCATTTGATTAACTAAATAAAAATTTATAGCATACACTTTATATACTATACATTCAGCGTATAGCACAACTGTGTATCTTACCAATCCTGTTTATCCCGCGGCCAATGAGGATAATACAAAGTCTGGTCTTATCAATTACGAGCAAGGTAACGTAAGATCTGGGCAAATGTTTAAACTTTAACATATATGACCAACACAACAGTTATTTATAAAGAAACAAGAATTTATTTGACTAATCTACGATACATGAAACTACGCTACTTGAACACACGCGCGCACACAAACATAAAAACAGTTTGGAAGGTAAAAGTTAATGGAATTTTCTAGTACTGTTTACTAGATCAAAAAAGTCACAAAAGCAGAGACTTGGGTTTAATCTTACGGTTTATTTATGAAACAAGCACCAATTGTCAGCAAGGTGTGCAGCTTTGTTTGTTTACTTGCATTACGCTTCGTTCTCATCCGGTGGTTTGCCTCCAACGAAGGGAATCATGGCGTTGATGATTGGTTGGTGGGCTGAGGTTGAGAATTCTTGAAGAGTGGATGACACCAGCAAAGGTGGCGGAGCGCCCGCAAGGGCAGAAACTCGATCTGCTTGCCAGAGGTTGTGGAGGTGTTATTGCTGTCCTTTTGCAAAGAGCTTGCTGGTTACCTTAGGGTTTTGACCCTTTGGAGTCAGTCCGTCCCACGGGTGATCGGTCCAGTCGGGTGTGGTCGAGGGGCTTAGCCATGCCTCACATGGTTTCCTCTTTTGTGCATACGTTAGGCCGGGTTTCGGCCGTCACGTGGTTGGAGTTTTAATATGTCCGGTTGGAGTTTTAATACCTTTTATAAAGTATTTTTGCATGAGCTCTGTTCATGCTAATTTTCCATGTTCACCAATGTTTTGAATAAAGCAAGCTTTCGATTGATATTAAATATCCCATATCTTACATGCTGATTTATACCTTCATCAAATAAAAGGGGTTTGTAAATGCTGATTATATCTTTTTGGGTTATGCAAAAAAAAAAAAAACATAACACACAGACATAAGACATACTTAGTGAATATGTAAAGTTTTGTCCTACTGGCACACTTTAAATGCTTAAAGTAGTGTCTCTGCCATATGCCTCTTTTGTGCTCTGGAAGTCAACAGTCAACAAGAGTGCCAGTGAAGGTGTAAAACTGCCTCCTTTATTTATTGGATTGTCAATTTACACCGTTGTACTGGAGGTCAACTGGACTTTTATGGCTCCAGACGCAGCGGACTTCCTTTCCCAAACGTGGTTAAGTTTCCCGCTTCTTCAAGTCACCACTGCTGCTTTGTGTCACAGATCAGATAAGATTATCAGGATGGTCCATGCAGGCTGGAAGAGGGGTTCTGGAATGTGAACTGATATCTCTTTGGGGTTCATCCCTACACCATCAGACACAGGGAGAACATGAAACTGCACACACACAGCCCAGAGGTGGGAATTGAACTTTGAAACTTTTTGAATATTGAAATTTAAACTTTTCCCGCATTTCAATTGTTTAATTAGAAATAAACTCCAAAACGACTAGTGGTGCACCCAAACCCAGTGACCAATCACCTGAGTGTTCATTTTCCTTTCAACAAAATCAATTCTAATTTTTCAATTCTAATAGTTCTAATAGTCAAAAACTCAGTGGTATCAGATTGTGTTTAGTTTTTCCTTCCCGACATGTTTCTAGCTTTAGATTAAATTATCTATGGTATCATTAAATGTATAAAGCATTTCACACTGTGTTTATTGTATGTGATCTACTGTTACAAGTTATTTTCAGATCACGGCTGACATTTTTTAAACGTTGAATTTTCTAATTTCGTTGTTGTGGTTTCTTTAGACAGAAATAGCTGGCAGAAACTGTTCAAGGGGAAGACAAGAAAAAGCAGCATATTTCCCCCCTACGTTATTTTACACATCACGGTCGAGTGTGTGAGTTAAAAGAGACCTGAAAAAGAGGATCTGAAACCGATGGGGTGTTTCTTAGATCGAAAGATCACACTGCACATGATCAACGCTCTTCAGTAGCCATGAGATTGATGAGGAATCATACACACCTTTAATACTGACACTACACACTGTATGAGAGACTGATGTCTAAATAACCGCAAGTCTGTTTCAGTATTAAACACACAATGTGGTGAAAAGTGTTTGGACACTTAAACATCATGAAAAATGTTTTGTTAAACACTATATATACCTAAAATTGAATTGAATTGAGTGTGTTGTACCTGTAAACAATGAGCATTAACATGAAATGAATCAGCTTTTACTTTTAATTACAAGCTCGATTCTTTTCTTCTAATTCGGCTTTTGACTAAATGTGGCAGCACGGCTGTTGTGATTAGCGGTTATTAGACTACAAGAGCATTAATGAGCTCAGGCTCTGATGTTGGGTTGTGAAGGAGTCTCCAGTTCTAGTTCGTCCAAAAGCTGGGGTCGAGTATCCTGCATGAGTTCAGTCACAAGTTCCTCCACTCCAAACTTAACACACCACCCCTTCCTGGAGCTGGGCTTGTGGATCTCACAGAAGCATCATCAGGCTGGATAACGGTTTAGGCCTCACAGTTTCAGTGACGGAGTCTAATTCTACAACGTACAGAAACATTCTCTACAAGTGTGCACTTCCAATTTTGTGACCACCATTTAGGGAAGGAACACATATGGGCTTGATGAGCAGCTGACCACACATAAAAATAAACTGATTTCTGTGGAATTGTAATCTTTTATGTGAGAGAACTCTTATAACCCATAATAATAATAATAATAATAATAATAATAATTTGCATAAGGCCATTCTTTTATGCACCAGCAGTAAATCAGTGAAATCAGTAAATGACTAAGAAAAGCGTGTGACTCATGAAATGCTAATATGTGGTTTTTGATTTCTTTAACCAGCAGGTGAGAACAGAGTGCACCATCATTTCATCAGCATAATCTCAGAAAACTAGACAAATGACTTTTAACAGGTTTTTAATCTTTCTAAATCTTAACACATGCTCTTGATGCTGGAGAGCTGCTGTTTATCGTAATACTTTCTGATTTAATCTTAAATTTATCAAAGGTTGCCCCAAATCTGTTCAAGACTAAAGTATGTTAAAGTATAATAAATAAGTATGTTACAGTTTAATACATAAGTATGTTACATATGATAAATGTGTGCATCATGGAGGACTACTAGCACATAAGTAAAGTGGAAGAATATATTTTTTTATTATTATCATTTTTACGTTGGTTGTAAACTTAGCGTGGTCAAATGTAGGTGGGACTCATGTCCTTTCTTCCTCAAACTCGAACCCGGAAGTACAGAGTTGTTTGGAATGCCTTTGTTGTGATAAGATTTCCCTTCACTGGAACTAAAGGGCCTGGCCCGACTATGGCCACAAAGCCAAGTCGATAATGGAATCGAAGTCATGGAATTCCAACACTGGTGTGGAAGAACTTGAGTAATGAATTGAAAGTGGAACACTGACTCAATGCCCAGCCATCTCGTCCACCATCATTGCCCTTTATCACAACCGCTCTTGTGGCTGAATAAACACAGATCCTCGCAGCTCTGCTCTAAGAATTACTATAGTATAAATCAATCCCGGATGACTGGAGATCATTATAATAGGAAATCTGAAACGTGATGTTCGACAAGCAACATGGATTTAATGGTCAGGTGTCCAGATATTTCACATGCCTCAGAACCCATAGAAGAACAAAGGCAGGTCCACATATGGTACTGAACAATGTGAGAGAACCTGGTGAAAGGGATCTCTGTGGATCATGATTTTAATCACAAGGGGCAAAAAAAACTTTCATTAATATTTGGGTGTTTTAGACCCATTTAAAAGTCAGTAGAGTTTACCCTCACTGTACAATTTGACTCTGAAGAAACTGTTTTCTAGTGTAGTTTTTATAACATTATAATGAATTAAGAAAAACAAATATCCTCTTAAGTTCTTATATTTAAAAAAGGGATGACTCTGACCATAGACCATAGAAACATACAGCACAACACTAGAGAGGAAGATCCCACAAAGAACTTTTGATACATA
Organism: Clarias fuscus; assembly: GCA_030347435.1. NCBI lineage: Eukaryota > Metazoa > Chordata > Actinopteri > Siluriformes > Clariidae > Clarias > Clarias fuscus. The sequence continues at coordinate 35,908,923 of CM059214.1, read as the reverse complement.
CAGACCTTAAAATATAGGGTCGCTACTGTAGGAACATGGAGGTCAATGTTTCCTTACACACACAAGTCCAAGGAAAAGATTTGGAAAGATTTAATCCTAAAGTCCCTGGGATATTAGGACCGTAGATACTAGAGATGGGAAAAACACGAGTGAGCTGTGTACTGTGTCACGGTTCTTTAATGTGGCAGTTCATGTTTCACCACAGTGACTCCAAATGCTTTTACTTTATTATTATTATTATTATTATTATTTACAACTGTAACAGACATGCACTGGCCTCTGAACAGCTCAATCAGACATGACCGGTGATCAGACGATCAGTCGTGGATATAACTGTGATTCTGTGCCACATCGCCATTTCACTCTAAGGTTTTTACACACTGCCATCCCGTGTGCTAGGAGTGAATTATTTGATAAGCTCGTTTAACAATAACACTAATGACAGTTGACATAACAGAGATACATGCCGCTCAATAAAATTCAATTAAAGTTAAAATCTTAAACTCTTGTATTTTTATTAGTTTGTAGTGTTTAAATGCTGCGCTTGGTTTTTATGTGACTAATGTTATCAGGAATGTGTTATGACTCAAAGTTTTTTTTTTTTTTAAGTTAAAGGTCTTTTATTTGTAACAAAATCAGGGAAAAAATATAATAACAAAATATAATAAAGATATTTATAAAATGGTGATACTTAAATCAGCACCCAGGCATCATGGGAGTATTGTGTCATGGTCTCTGGTGATTCCCATTCCTACTACATACAGATGTCCCTGGAAGTGATATGACTCTGGAATTATAGATCCATAGACCCTGGAAAGTCCCTTGAAACATACTGTACTGTAGACTGCTAAAACATTCAACTCAAAAATGTTCCTGGAAAGATCACAACCTAGAAATACAAGACTGTTTTAGTGTAATAATGTCATTTTTATATAATGTTTTATATATATTGTTATAGATGTTTTATATTTTTCATATACTAATATTATAATTTTAATATACATATTAAAAACATAGAGTTCTAATAGAAGGGAAAGGTGGTTTTAATAAAATGAGAACACCAGACCATGAAGATAAAGCTGAACTAATAATAGATGATAAAATAATACATGGTTGTGACTGTACTGTACATATGCGTTATTATCATGGTAGCATGAATCATGACATGTGTGTGTACAGTCGTGGCCAAAAAAGTTTTGAGAATTACATAAATATTGGAAATTGGAAAAGTTGCTGCTTAAGTTTTTATAATAGCAATTTGCATATACTCCAGAATGTTCTGAAGAGTGATCAGATGAATTGCATAGTCCTTCTTTGCCATGAAAATTAACTTAATCCCGAGAAAAACTTTCCACTGCATTTCATTGCTGTCATTAAAGGAGCTGCTGAGATCATTTCAGTAATCGTCTTGTTAACTCAGGTGAGAATGTTGACGAGCACAAGGCTGGAGATCATTACGTCAGGCTGATTGGGTTAGAATGGCAGACTTGACATGTTAAAAGGAGGGTGATGCTTGAAATCATTGTTCTTTCATTGTTAACCATGGTGACCTGCAAAGAAACGCGTGCAGCCATCATTGTGTTGCATAAAAATGGCTTCCTGCAAACAAAGCCATTTGTGAGGCTGCAAGGATATTGTGGCTACTAAGATTGCACCTAAATCAACAATTTATAGGATCATCAAGAACTTCAAGGAAAGAGGTTCAATTCTTGTTAAGAAGGCTTCAGGGCGTCCAAGAAAGTCCAGCAAGCGCCAGGATCGTCTCCTAAAGAGGATTCAGCTGCGGGATCGGAGTGCCACCAGTGCAGAGCTGCTCGGGAATGGCAGCAGGCAGGTGTGAGCGCATCTGCACGCACAGTGAGGCCAAGACTTTTGGAAGATGGCCTGGTGTCAAGAAGGGCAGCAAAGAAGCCACTTCTCTCCAAAAAAAACATCAGGGACAGATTGATCTTCTGCAAAAAGTATGGCGAATGGACTGCTGAGGACTGGGGCAAAGTCATATTCTCGGATGAAGCCTCTTTCCGATTGTTTGGGGCATCTGGAAAAAGCCTTGTCCGGAGAAGAAAAGGTGGACAAACAAAAACCCACTAATTCTGACAAACTCCAAGAAGTGATTATGAAAGAATGGGTTGCTATCAGTCAGGATTTGGCCCAGAAGTTGATTGAGAGCAGCCCAGTCGAATTGCAGAGGTCCTGAAAAAGAAGCGCCAACACTGCAAATACTGACTCTTTGCATAAATGTCATGCAATTGTCGATAAAAGCCTTTGAAACGTATGAAGTGCTTGTAATTATATTTCAGTACATCACAGAAACAACTGAAACAAAGATCTAAAAGCAGTTTAGCAGCAACTTTGTGAAAACTTTTGTCCACGACCGTACATACTGTATATATTCAGTATATTAACTTCAAAGCTATTATGAAGATGTACGAATAACAGAATGAATAATGGTAGGAATAAAACCCGACACCTGTTCTCTAGTTATGGTAGTTAGTTAAATGAGTTTTTTTTTTTAATAAAAATAATAAACTTGTTATTTTGGCGCCATGTGCCGAGTGAATGTCCCCACCTCGACGCAGGGTTTTTTTTGTTTTTTTGTTTACTCTGCAGAAAGCGAGAAGTGAGAAGTCCAGACGCAGACATCAGTATCATGTTTCTCACATGTAATGGTTAAAATGCCGATTCTCTCTCGGGAGAGTTTCCAAAGCGTAGGCAAAAAGTCAAAGTCCCTGCGCTACTTCCTTCCTCATGCCTGGGGCTTCCCCATGATAGTCTGTTGTGTATAAAATGACAGACTGTCTAATGGACCACAAGGCAGTGAGATCTCCTCAGGTGCTCATCCTCTTTAATCTGTCCAGCGGTTGTTTGGGTCTGAATCAGCCGAAGTGCTCGAGAAGAAAGCGAGATGTCTGCCTACCGTATGATCATCCTGTCCGCCGTGGTGGTGCTGCTGAGCGCAGTCACACTCACTGAAGGTGAATATTATACTAAACTATTCAATTATCTCCTAATCATTCATTACCTGAATTCATTCATTACCAATTTTAAGAATTATTTAATCCTTTAAAAATAATATTTGTTGCTTTAGTTTATTTTTAATATGTTTTGAATAAGTATTCAAACGTAAAATTACAACTTTACTGAATTTATTGTTCTGATTAGTCAGAGAGTGTTGATTAATTTTCTGATCACAAATTGTGTAATGATTGATATCGACGTTTTCTGTAAGGAGATGTTCATTTAAAACTAAAGGAAGGAGTCTCCAGTGTCAGTGGTAAAGCTGTAACACTGTGATAATCAGTTTTAGAAACATAATCAACCATGATGTAAGAAATTCTACATTGAACACTCAAACCTAGAATCACGTTTTGGACTAAACTGGATTGAACTGTAAAAGAATATAAAACGTTATATAAATTGTATACTACGAGGACGAGAAGTTTGACACTACATATTGATGTGTTCGATCTTTATTGTGCCAGTGAGGACGCGTCTGTGTGTCTCAGTACGATGGCATAAGTGGGTTTGTGGAGAATTGTGTGAAAGGTTTTGGCTCATCTGGTTGTGTGGTTGTATTCTGCAGGGATGCGTTACAAAGCCTCACCAAACGTCTGCTGCTTCTCCTTTCAATCACGTCCACTGAAGTCCAACCTGGTGGCCAGTTACAGCCCGACCAGCTCGCAGTGCTCCAAGCAGGCCATACTGTAAGTGTGTGATCATCGGCTGTTATTACTGTGTGTGTGTGTGTGTGTGTGTGGTGAGTCAGTGAGAGAGAGAGAGAGAGAGACATTGTTCCTTATCACACTTTATCATACAATAAACATTAGACACCTTCAGTCTAGTGTTTCTTGATTTATTGGTTGCTTGTTATTTTTATTTACTTTGGCAGGAATGTTAAAACAGTTATGCTAAAACAGCACCCGATAACATAATGGCGATAAAAAGAACAGCAAGAAAAAGACAAAGACATATAGAGACGGAGAGAAACAGAAAGAGAAACAATAACAGAAAGTTGAATTGGAATAATGAAGTAAAATAAAATAAAATAAAATGTCATGGAGGTTCTTCCCCTCTCTGTGTGAATGTTTCGTGAAGTGAAAACTCAGATAGAAACAGGATGTAGAAAGTGTAAAAAGTACCAAAATAATCTCAGAGCTGTGGAGAGAACGACGCCCCCTGCTGTCCACACTGCAGTCAGACATGCACGACACTTTCCATTCATCTGTTACTTTTCATTACAGGTTCAAAACCAGGAGAGGAAAGGAAGTGTGTGCTAAACCCACTGACCCCTGGGTGAAGGAGCTCATCACGATTCTGGACAAGAAGTCAGGAAGCCAGGGACCCCTGTGATCGAGCTGAGCTCCATTACTCCCATCAGGATCATCATGATAGATGTTTGTGATAGATGGGTTCGAGCAGATTTGCACAAACTGTAATGATGTACAAATCTCTGCAATGCTACGATCAGTTCACCACATTAAAGCTACACAGAATACACTGAATGTCCACCTTTATGAATGTAATAGCTCTTGTGTTTACTATATGTTTCGATTGTTTTTTTCATCCATTTATTGTTATTTTATTCTATTTGTTCAGATTTTTGTTTGTGTCTCATCTTCAGAGAACTGTTAAGAGTTTCTCAGTTTAGTACATTTATTATAATGTGTGGTTCAAGTCAATAAAATGAAGACATGCAAACGATATTATCAGTCTCGAAGTTAATGTGTTGGAAACGTAAAAAACCAGCAAGTGTTGGCACGGACCGACATGTGTGTGTCAGAGCAACTCCACACCAGCGAGTCTTGTGAAGCGTTCTCCGTTCCATCAAGGCCTGGACTCCACTGGAGCGATCAAGGTGTGCTGTGGCATCTGGCAACGTGTGTGCAGTGTGTGCAGTGTGTGCAGTGTGTGCAGTGTGTGAAGTGTGTGCAGTGTGAGCAGTGTGTGCAGTGTGAGCAGTGTGTGAAGTGTGTGAAGTGTGAGAAGTGTGTGAAGTGTGTGAAGTGTGAGAAGTGTGTGAAGTGTGTGAAGTGTGAGCAGTGTGTGCAGTGTGTGAAGTGTGAGCAGTGTGTGCAGTGTGTGAAGTGTGAGCAGTGTGTGCAGTGTGTGCAGTGTGAGCTGCACACAGCACATGAAGAGGTGCACTTCAATAATGTGGCAAAAAGAAAATATACAGATGCATGACTTTTTAAAATGTGTGTTTGTTCTTCATAAGAAAAAGAGTCAAATCTAAAATGAATAAGTTAGACTTCAAATTAACAGCCAAGCATCCAAGTCTCCCTGAGGCTGGACAAACTAGAACATTTCTTTGCAATCTTCTACTTTTCTTCCTCTTGAGATGTTAAACTGTCTATTATAACGACTTTGTCACGTAAGTAACATTTGTAACTGTTACAGTTCTGACACTGGAGACTCATTTGAAATAATCAGCTTATTATTCATCTTATCTTATTACGTAATGTCTGATATGCAGGAGTCTGAGAATCAGCTGTTTTTATAGAAATTATAAAATATTAGAACAACAGCTGTAATGTAGAGACGTGATTTACATTAGAGATGGAACATCTGAGCTGCAGTTATTGAAAATTAATATACAAATCTGATTCCAAAGTGTAGTTGTGGTGAAGTGTGTGAGTGAAGTGTGTTTATAGTGTGGATGAGTTTTAGCTGGTAGACCAATAACATGAGCATTAAAATAATCAGCATCAGAGCTAAAGAGTTATTTGTCCATTCTGTCCATGACGTATCCTGATTGTCCTACAGTATCTCTGAGACATTCACATTCACAGACCAGAGGAATCAAACCCGTGGACATGGAGGTGCGAGGCTACACTGCTAACCGCTACATCACCTTGCCAGCTTCCAGTGTGAAGATATTTTCTGCATTGACTTGTCCTGGTCTTTGCTGTCACTAAATATGGTTTGAGTGTAAACTGTGGGATTTTTTTTTTGCGCATTCATAATCTTTGCTAAGAAATAATTTCAGCTTCTAAAAACAACCTGGTGATTGATGCAGTGTGTGAAAGAACAAATAGTAAAGTCTTAAAAGGGATTTCTATTCCTGGTGACATTATGAAGATAAAGAGCAGCAGATTTGGGGAAATTTTGGTCAACTAAAAAAACTTCCAATTCATCTGTGGTGAGAGTTTAGGTTGGAAATTCTGTCAGAAACCTGTATAGTTAGAATGATGGAGGAATTATTAGTTGATTGATAGTTTGGAAGAATTTGCACTGATGTTCTGTATTCCTGAAGATCATCAACATCACAACAACAGTTACTTAGTTACTTTTTCAAAAATGTAATCTGTTATTCAGACGAGTTCTGTAATCTGTGAGCCAGACAGCAGTCATTCCCAATCCATTAGTGTGTGTGTGTGTGTGTGTGTGCGCGCGCGTGTGTGTGAGAGTCGTTTTACAAGCCCCGCCCCTGATACCCCGCCCCCCTCTGTTAGTCCTGCTGTTATACCCCTATCTCACCGATGCGGTTTGACTATGGAAACCTGATCACAGCGCCGAAAACCAGCCAAACCAGGGTTAGGTGATGATGGTAGAATAATTATAAAAGTCTTGACTAAAACAACATGCATGAGGAAACACAAAGGAGTTTTCATTTTCTGCAATGGAAAAGTACTCGAACTAGTTACTTTATCAGAAAATAATGCTGTAATGTAACTGATTACTTTTTAAAGACAGTAATTTTGTAATGTAATTAGATACTTTAAAAAGTAACGTCTCCCCCAACACTGCTGATGATACTATAGTATTCACACTCACTCATCCTCTATACGCTTAATCCCAGGAGACTTAGGGCACATGGCAGGGTACACCCTGGACAGGGTGCCAATCCATCACAGAGCACACACACACACACACACACACACACACACACTCACACACTCATTCACACACTACGGGCAATTTGGGATCGCTAATTAACCTAACCTACAAGTCTTTGGACTGTGGGAGGAAACCGGAGAACCCGGAGGATACTTTTGTTGCCAGGGGTTCAGCTATTATTGGCTGTTTTTTTTAGATATTTTGAGGGGACAATAAATGTACACTGCTATACAAACTTTACACTGATGACTTTTCATTGTGTCAAAGAGTCATTACAGTGTTGTCCTATGAAAAGATAGAACTCAATATTTGCAGAGATGTGAGGGGTGTACTTACTTTTGTGACATACTGTACATTAATCACACAGATTTAACAATTATAGGACGCCACACTCATAATTATTTGTGTGTAATAACGTATTTGAGTCACTTTTAGTCATCCCATGTACATCGTTGCCCAAAAATGATGGTGGAACATAATTACCTGAGAAGGTGGAATTTGGGTAATAAAAATCTCCTGAAATCTGTTTCTTTCAAACCTGGAACTTCTTCACTTTTTTTTTCACTTCTCTTCCTGGTATCAACAATGACAAGTTAGAGAAAAAACATAACTACTCTATTTACAAAATGACTTTTATGTGTAAAACCATGTGGCTTTCAATGATGTCAAAAGCAATTAATTATTAGATGTAATCAGTTTTTATTTCCAATTTTGACATTTACAATAATAAAAATGAGTAACAACAATGACACATAAAATCTTCATATAAAATTGCTAAGTAAATGATGACATTTCTAAAACACATGACGAGAGCTGTCCGAAATGCCTTTTGCATTTGTGCAGCGCTCTTTATCTAGTGACCTCTGACACAGGAACAGTTTGAAATTGTCCAGTGTCTCAAAATAAAACTCTTTTTGTGTAACAGTAACACCAATGACACAGTTTGGGGTGACTGATATTTATTTCACATTATTAATTATAATCAATTACTGTTTTAATTATTGATTTTTGTGTTTCACTCATTTTATAAGATATTGTATAAGATTTTATAATTTTATTAATAATTAGATTTATTTCATGAAAAAATATCTTTAGATGTAAAGTATACACTCCCACGTCCATGTATGATCAAAGTGAAAATTCTTGAACTTGGCCTTGGACGTTTATCATGTCTGCTTCATTGCATTCAAAACCATTCACTATTTCCAAAAATACCTTAAAAATTTATTAATTACCGATGAATATTTGCATGTCTATAAAGAAAACAACATATTACATCACAGACCTGTTTTCAGATGTAAACGAAGAAAACCTCACTCAAAGACACAATGGAGCCAGCGTGACAAAGATACAAGAAGATCCCATAATCTCCAGCACACTCAGAAAAACCTGCTGTAACAGATGCACAAATCTGTATCCAACACTACTGATTCTTCTCAGTGGATAAATACCTACTAGATAAATATTTTTTTCCCCAAGGAAAATAAATGTGCTGAAGAGGTTGGTGGAATTTACACAATGAAAATGATATTTAAAAAAAAAAACCTGATGAATTCACTTCATGCATGTTTTATTATTTAAATAATCAAAAGAATAACCAGTAGGTGGCGCTGATAGGCTGAGAGAATGGGTATGCACACTGCTCATTAAATAAGTAAACAATAATTACAAAGCGTACAAAATACAAATAAAAACAGATAATTGTAATCTAAAAAATGTAAACAGATATTACACCATTTTTATAAATACAATTACTTTCAGGTTATATAAGTTATTTCCAGGTTATATACAGTACTGTACATTCTCTCCAGGTTAAACTATGAAACAATTGAGTGTTGAAATGTCAGTGAGTGTTGAGCTTCAGGCTTTTGGCTTAGTGTTTTTTTTCATGTAATTTTTGACCCATTCGCCTGCTGGATCCAAACAGAACGTCTTTTTAGCTTTGGTCTCAAATCTGTTAAAAAGATAAAAATCCTGGATTAATATCAGTGAGCAAAATGTTTAAAATATATAAATCTGTAGAACACACCGTCAAATTAATAATGAATAATAAATATTAAAACTGTCCTCTTTAAAAGTCTCGCAGAATGTTGGATTTGATTCATCGTAATTCAGCTTTTGAGTTAAACACAAATGAAATAACAGTAAGACGAGTTGGCGATTAAATCGGTCGGCTTGATGTAATGCTAGCTCCTTTAATTAGCGCGGTCACCCTCACACCACTGATCGCTGCTACTTCCTTTTAAACTTCAGGTTGTATGTAGTGTATTACAGGATAAAATAATAATCATAAAAAATCTACAGTTCTACATTTTTGACGTGTTTTTGTGTTAAACAGTAAATGAGACGTGCAGGTAGGAGATAAGATTGTGAGTCTGGAACTGAAGGAATGTAGGACTGAGCAAATCGTTCAAGCTGGGCGTGAGTAAGTTGATTTAAATCGTCACATCTGATTTGCACGTAACTGAATAAATAAGTGATACGGTTCCTCTAAGCAGGCGATAAAGAAGCAGAAAGATCTCAGACGAGGACGATAAAATAATGATAAAAACTGAAATAAAGCTGATACTCACATAACAGCCTGTAGGGGGCAGCTACTCCCAGTTCGCCGGTAGGAGACGATCAACTTTACAGGGATGCTTTTTAATTTACTCAGAGGAGAACAGCATTTATCTTTATAATCAAAAGCAGCAGGAGCTGAGAGAAAATATCAGTTCTGTTATCAGAATGATGTCGTACAATCAATTCAGTAGGTAATAAAGTGTTTAAAGTAGATGATGAACAATCTTCAAAACTAACCATATGCAACAATACATTATTGAATATGTATAAGGTTTCATTTCAATATTAATAATAATGAGGATTAAAAATATTAAATATTCTTGTGGTACAATCCATTGATTCAATGACTTCAACTCTGACAATTAAACCTGCGCTGATACTGGATGTCTTTTTTTCTGAAATATCTCATGGCACCAAAATTGTATAAAGAGTTTTTTCAACAAATGAATATTTTACATAATATAAATAATTTGATTAAAAAACCTTGCACACAAATTCAACCGTGGATCAACTGAATTCAACTCCAAACTTTTACTAACAACTTTTCTCTCATATCACCTCATTTCTCATTCAGTTAGACACGAGACACTAGAAAGTAATAAAATAGTGTTGAAAGAGTGATGTAAGACTCACCAGTAGACACCAGATAGAGAGAGCCGAGCGACAGCAGAAGCAGCAGAGCCGTCAGGTTCCTCATTCTAGCAGAACGTCTGATTTCACACAGAGACGGAGCGGAGTGAGAGTTCCAGATCCAGGAGAGACGAGTCGAGTGATGGATGCTGGAGGACTGAGAGTCTCTCCATCTTATATACACACTGAGGATCTCTGTGTGTGTGTGTGTATGGGGGAATTCTCTCTCTTTTTCTCCGCACTCAGCTTCACTGTAACATCCTTCCTCTTCTGATTTGCTTTTCCTGGACATTATTTATATGTAACGTCTTCACTATTTGTAGACTTTGCTCTGAATTTCTTCAGAATGATTGGCTTCCTAAAGTTTAAACAGCTACTGTAGACTGAGAGCTGGTTAGAAATGTGCACATTGTAGACTTTTCAGTTGATGTCATGAGTATGATGTGAGCAGAAAGGCCAGAGGTTGTAGTGCTGTTTCATGATATTGTCTGGTTTAATATCTACAGTATCTACATGACAGCACTGGCAGACGCCCTTATCCAGCCGAGGATGTTTATCTCATTACACATACTGTACTAGGGCTGAGGGTTAAGAGTGGAAACTTAGTGGTCGTTGGGTTTGAACCAGGGACCTTCTCAACCTTAACCACTGAGCTACTCCTGACCCCTGACCCCTGACCCCTGACCGAGGCTGTAGCTCGACCAGGCGTCGGAAACCTTAAACACTCAAAGAGCCATTTAGATCCGTTTCCCACAGAAAAAAAAACACTGGGAGCCACTTTAGACATCTAAAATAAAAATAACACTGCTTATATCGGTATTTACCTTGATGCTATATAAACTATAGTGAGTCACATTTATGTAATTACTATTAAATACTAATAATAAATACTCTCTGTATTTATGAAATAAAAAAGCTAAACAAAGGCAAAACAATAATGCCGCCGTCATGTGCCGCAACAGTAGGAGTCCAGTTCTGGTTGAGTAACATCTGTAATGTTATTCGAACAGTCTATGAACATATAAGTATATTTCAGTACAGAATTAATCGCCAACACACGTGTTGTACATTTTTATGCATCCCAAATAATTATGATGCTTCACTGGCATCATATACAGAACATGTTTCACTTGTAAAAGAAGAGCTTCATACTGCGGTGACGTCTTTATCTGCCAAAACACATACACGCTTCATCATTAAAATACACACTGTGTGTATATACACATACGTACATACAGTATACATGTATAATTTATACAACAATATATTCATTTTAATTTCTTTAAAAAAAATTAAAAACAGACATTATGATGAAACAGTTACTCAGTACTTGAGTATCTTTTCACCAAATACCTTTTTACTCTTACTTGAGTAATATTTTGGCTGACTAGTTTTTACTTCAGAGTTATATAATTATTTATAATTATAATATAATATTTATAAAATTAATATACTTAATATGATTTTGAAGTACAGCTACTCTTACTTGAGTAATATTTTTTGGCTCTGATTATTATCAATAATACGGAGGAAGTGACGTCAGCGCTGGTGTCTTCGCAGGGTGTCCCGAATGGTGGAGTTTTGTCGAGGGAAGTTCCCTTCACCGATATTCACAGGGAATAGGGAGCAGGGAGTAGGGACCCTGTGAAGTGCACTTCGGAATGGAATGCACAAAACATTTAACACAATTTATTTTAATGTTTCAAAATCACCATAATCTTCAAATTTAGAATTACATTTGAAAAAGATAACAAACTAAAATAAGCCGCAGCAGGGGGATGAAAGAGCTACTAAAGGCTCCAGAGCCACAGGGCGTCGACCCTCCGATCAATCCATCGATCTACAGTGTCTCTCACAGCAGGCTGTATGAGTTTATAATAATCTGGATTAAAAGCTTAAACTAATAAACACAGCAGAAAACCACAACTAAGACATTGCATTTATTCAGAATTTATTCCACAGAGCAGTAGAAAAAAAAGACAGGATTAAAATAACAAACAAATAAAAATACATACAATAAATGGATGTATACAAAGAAAAACAGGATACACACAATGACTATAAATTTTTATAAAAGCTGTTAATAAAGACATAAATCACATAAAACTCTTTGATGTATAATTGAGGTATAGCTGTTTGGTGTTTCACACATTTGTTATCAGAACTTTTCTCTAATAGTGTAGACATGAAGCCTGTACAACACCAGGTGGCGCTGTCACACAAGGTCCTCAGTTATTGAACATACATGAGACTAAACTGCATGTTCAATAACTGCAAATGAAAAAGGGAACAGTATGTCCAAAATGTGGGCGATATTTTAATATGTTATATTTTGACAAACAGTTTTCTTTGTTTAAATGCTGAAACTTTTCATGGTTTTGATTTTAAAAGTTTTTTCTCCCCGCTATCCACTGCCTTAAGGTGACCCTTGAACCATAAAGCCATAGGATTTAAACAGACCTTTTTTTCAACACTGTGAGAAAAGCAAAAATATGTTGAATTGATTCAGGAGCATAAAACAGTGAGTTAAAGAAATCTGCAGCCTGTGTGGAATCAGGTAACCAGAGGGGGACAAAGCACACAGATACTGGACTCGAGTCAAAGTGGAGATTCAGTAGGTGAAATATTACAAAAGTAAAAGTAAAAGTCCCCTATTTACATTTTTACTGGAGTAAAGGTCTAACAGTACTTACTTTTAAATGTTCTTAAGTACAGTGGAACCTCGGATTGCGAGTAACCTGGTTTACGAGTGTTCCGCAAACCGAGCAAAGATTTTTAATAAATTTTTAATCGAAAACCGAGCAAGAATTAGTTTACGAGTGCCGAGTATCATGTATCACACATGCGACTCTTATTTGGACACCGAGCATCACTCTTGCGCTGCGGAATTGTGTGTAATCGTCTCCCCTGCTGGGTCTTAGTGCTCGTCTCTTACTTGCATAATCAACATCTCCCTCTCTGTTTCAGCGTCTCTTGTGTGTGTGCGTGCTCGTAATTTGACACCGACACACACACACACACACATACACACCCTGACACATGCACAGATGCTCTCTCGCCTTTTCACCCCTCCCGGCTTCACAAACACACAGAAACTCTGCTCTGTCGCGATTCTTTTCAAAGGTAAGGTGCTGGTTCATTTTTACTTTACAGCAGTGATTCCCTTAGTATGCGCTCACACCAGGTCAGAGAGATTTATTTTTTTCCAGTTAAAACAGCGTTTTCGTTGTGTGTGTGTGTGTGTGTGTGTGTGTGTGTGTGTGTGTGTGTGTGTGTGTGTGTGTGTTGTGAAACTTAAAAAGCGAGGTGGGAGAGGGAGGAGGAGTGTTACTGTGTAAAATGAGGCAAGGGAAGGGGCTAATTCCACACACACACACACACACACACACAGCGCCTGGGCACACCAACGGAAACACTTATCTGTCGGGATTTATTTGTACTTTTTTTAAAGGTAAAGTGCAGATTAATTTGTTTTATTTTTGTTTTATAGATTGTATTAATTATTTTTATGTATTTCTTTTTTTGGGGCTGTGGAACGAATAATTTGAGTTTTCATGATTTCTTTTGGGAAAATGATGATTTGGTTTACGAGTGTTTTGGAACACAAGCCCACTTCCGGAACGAATGATGCTCGTAATCCAAGGTTCCACTGTATTAGCATTGAGCTTTAGCATTAGGTTAAAGTAGCCATAGTGATGGTAAAATAATCTGTCTCTCTCTCTGTCTCTCTCTGTCTCTCACTCTGTCTCTCACTCTGTCTCTCACTCTGTCTGTCTCTCTGTCTCTCTCTCTCTCTGCTCCCAGACTGTAAACATGATCTTTCTTTGCTATCTGTAACTACTGTATCTCTGCTTATGTTTTTAAACACCTGCCACATGAGTAAGTGTTTCACTAAGAGAAAACAAATCATGAATTTACACAAAATTGGTGCTATTACTTCTTCTAATGCTACACACCACTTCTGTTATTTAACACAACACAGTGCAGACAGGAAGTGAAGTAGAAAGTATAGAAGTGTGTTGAAGGATATAGTGGAGTAAAAGTTAAACTTTATTAAAAACATTGAGTAAAATGTCTCCAGTAATATAACTAATCAAGTACATCACAGATACATGAAAACTGTACTTAAGTACAAACATTTTGTAAACCTTCTTTTGTAAACCTTCTTAGTTACCTTCTATCTCTGAACAATATATTATGTCATTATCTGTAGCACTTAATTCTGTATTCAGGGTCGCAGGGGGTGGGAGGAGCCTATCCCAGGAGACTTAGGGCACGAGGCCGGATACACACAGGACAGGGCTTGCGCACACGCACACACACACACCGGGCAATTTGCGAACGCCAATTATCCTAATCCGCAGGTCTTCGGACTGTGGGAGGAAACCGGAGAACCCAGAGGAAACCCACCAAGCACGAGGCGAACATGCAAACTCCATACACACAGAGACGGGAATCGAGTCTGGCTGAGAATTGAACCCAGACCCTGGAGGTGCAAGGTGACAGTGCTAACCACTACACCACCGTGCCGCCCCAAGTTACTTCAGTTAATGCACAAAAAAAGAAAAAAAAAAGCGAATGTTCTGGCTATCCCTGGGAATAACACAGAATCCTGGAGAGCTGTTTATAGGACCAGTTACTAGACGTAGAACGGGACAAAATCATCAGGCTCCAGATAAAGGTGGTTCGACAGAGTATTGACCTTGTGGGGGTGAATACTTATGCATGTAAAGAGATGTCTTATTGGCAATAAATTTGTAGCAAGAAAAATCAGTGAGTTTATGTCTGAAATAATTAAACTGCCATAAAGTCTTATATTAGAAAACAAACTAAGATAAATAAAGAGAGAATTACAATGAAACCATACTGTGTTTATTTTTGTAAAAGGTCAGAATTTGTATTTATTATAACTTGTGCCATTTACGTGAAGTGTTCCAATAGTTATGGTGTTCTCTGTAGTTAACCTTCTAGGTATTGTTGTCCATGTTCAGAGGTCCACCTCCATCACTTCCTCTGTGGTTGTGGTTTGTTTTCTACATGTGAAACTTCTCAGCTGAGCCGCCATGCCGAAAAAATTTCCCATTCTATTCATAGTTCATATTTATTACACAGAATTGTAGACAACTATGTCAGCGTTTAGTGTGAACTCAGTCTGCAGAACGTTCCTGAAACATTTTGTACTCTTTAATTCTTTTTAATGGAGTTAAAAAAATAGATGTGCATGGATGGACAAAGAGTGCGGGACAGTCTGTCTTCATGTCCAGGTTTTAGAAAGAAAACCATATTTCTACAAACTTCTTGTCTGGTGTATAAGTAAGTTTAACCTTGATGCAACACCACCTGTGTTCGAGTCAAAGCGGGACTTTTGATTGTACAGAATAACAGAAGACTGAGAGTAAACACTCCCTTTATGTCTCTATATAATCCCCTGATACACTGATGCACTGATCGCAGCGTCTCACTGGAGCTCGGACACCATCAGGGTAGAACGTTCTCTCAGTACGCCGGAGCCGTGATCAGACTGTCTGATTCATTACTTAAACGCCGGCCTCCCAGGAACTCCTTTAACGGCCCAAACATGTGGAAATGTCTTGGAGCGAGGTCAGGACTGCACGGGGGACGTGGTGATAACTCCCAGCCGAGTTGTTCTAGCGTGAGTGTGTGTACAGTTCACACACACAAATATAAAATGTTCATGACCTTCACGACTGCAGTGAGCTCCGAGCCACCTTGACATTCACATTAACCTTCTTTAAAACGTTTGCTCCGTTCAAATGTTTTACTGCGGCTAAGAGTCTCATCATCGTACTGTGCTTCAGGTCTTCTGTAAATGTCGATCACTTTTACACCTTCATTCACCACAAACTTCATCACAAGTCCCTGACACTTGAACACCCTTTGTAAAGCATCTGCACCCCCCCCCCCCCACACACACACACACAATATCCAGTGTTTGTGCTACACCTGTAAAATAAGTTCCAGTTTAAATAACACCATGATCACTTGACACTTGAAACGGGGCACCAAACCACTGATCAACTAGTTTATATTTTTTGGTTTGTTTGTTTAATTTAGTTCTAATTAGAAAACATATGCTTTTATATTTCTCCAATATTTCTCTGTATGAATGATCAGTGAAAACACTTAAGCAGTTTGAAAATACTGAATGATTTGCACAGTAAAGTTCAAGAAAAAGAGAAGAGGAAGTGTGTTACGCTGCAGCATAATCTGGGTACTAAGAAATAGGAGAAAAATTTCCCTCACACACACACACACACACACACACACACACACACACACACACACACACACACACACACACACAGATGCTCAGTGTGTATATAAGATGGAGAGACTCTCAGTCCTCCAGCATCCATCACTCGACTCGTCTCTCCTGGATCTGGAACTCTCACTCCGCTCCGTCTCTGTGTGAAATCAGACGTTCTGCTAGAATGAGGAACCTGACGGCTCTGCTGCTTCTGCTGTCGCTCGGCTCTCTCTATCTGGTGTCTACTGGTGAGTCTTACATCACTCTGTTACATACACAGCGCTCTTATTGATCTTTTCTAATATCGATCAGTGTGAACACATCTGTATTTCTGTAGTGAGTGTAGAATGTTTTATAATAATTCTTCTCTCTTTCTGAAACTTCTCCTCCACCAGCTCCCACCAGTTTGGACCACAAGAGTCGCTGCTGTTCAAGCACAACTAAAGCGAAGGTCCCACTAAAGAACATTGTGACCTACTGGAGGACGAGCAGCAGCTGCCCCGTACAGGCCATTGTGTGAGTCTCACCTGCTTAGTACAAATATAATGTTAGATTTTTATTCAGTAATAGAATCAAGCAAACAAAACCAGGGCTTAGTGTTGATCCGTGTGCACTACAGGTTTAGAAATATAAATATATTCATGTTACTGTCCTGTATTAATCAACCACCACCATGTCCATCTTTTGTGTGTCACAGCTTTCACATGCTAAATGAAGTACAGAACCTCAATCGTACAGTCTGTGTGGATCCTACGGCCGTCTGGGTCGACAGTCACATGAGGAAAGTGGATCTCAGGAACAAAATCACTGAAACAGCAAAACTCTGAACCTCAGCGTTAGACAGGATTACAACACAGAGGACCAAACTAATATTTTGGCAAATTTTTTAAATTAATGTTTGTGTTTTTCTACTTTTTTACTTCTTTAATTTTTTAAGAGTTTATCTGTTCTTAATGGTTAGTGATTCACACATGTAACATGTAAATGTCTCTAATAAATATATACACTGCAGTATTTATGGTTTCCAGAGAGTCATTGCTTTATAATTATATTATTTCAATTGTTTTATAATCAAAACTAATGAAATACAGTCAGGTAAACATTTAACCCATTATTATTATATTATCGTTTTGGTTCTATATGAATACATTTACGTTTTTATTTACCATAAAATAAGTTTTTATTTCATTATATATGTGAGAAATTGTGAGAACTGTGGTGCCTTGGGGGTGCTGGGTTTTGAACCTGGGACCGACCAATCAGCAGTCGAACATCTTAACCACTGAGTTATCCCCGCCCTGATCACTGCGGGATAAATGATCCATACACCTGGTCTTAACTTTAATCGTTATACCAATGAATTCGAGTTTCTAAATTAAGGCTGCAACTAACAAACTTCATTTCAGATTTTGATTACTGATCATTTGATTTTGGTAAGCTGTGCTCTTTTACATAATGCTGAGTATTCTTCCCAAACAGTTCAACTTTTGTTTCATCCGTCCAAAAACCACTTCCCCAGTAGCATTGCGAACTGCTAATGTGTTTTTTGGCAAATTTCAGGTACACATGAATGTTTTATTTTTTTCAAACAGCAACTTCCTCTGTTGTGTTTTTGCTCAATGACTTATGAATGGTAGATTTATGAACAGAGTTCTAGTGATGTTATTAAGCCTTTAGCTCTTACTTGTGGTTCTTCTTTAACACTATGATGATTCTATGTTGAGCCTCTGGAGTTATGTTGGCTGAGTGCTCACTTCTAAGGAAGAGAAGTAATTATACTAAACTGTCTCCATTTATAGACAGTTTGTCTAATTATTGACTGATGGATGCAAAAACACTTTGAAATTAATTTCTATCTCTTTCCAGCTACATGCAGATCAGCTACTCTTGTATCGCATGTCCTCAAAGTTCTCCTTTTTGCAAGACTTGGTTATTTATGTTGATAATTTATGGCACATTAGTGCAGAAAATCAGTTAATTCCAAGGGGTTCACATACTTTTCTTGCTATTTTATACAAAATTCTCTGGTGATGACACAGAGGTGCACCTGCGCCATGTGTGCCATCAACATGGTAAGCACCAGAGAAACGTAATATGAACTTAATGTCTTCTACAACGTGGCATGGACATACTATGGTCACAAGCTTGAAGCTTTACGAAGATCAGCTATGAGAAAACATTTTAAAAAAACACAGCAGGTGCCGGTTTAACAATGTGCTAGCTCAATTACGTATTTCTCACAACAAAGGGTTGCACAACAAAGCTGCTGAGTCAGAGGATGCAACACATTCCAACTAAACAAGGAAGTTCCTCAAAATGAAACCAAAACCATTTGGTCTACAATTATTATTTTGTTTTTTTTGTAAACACTGCCCACACTCTTCCCGTGCAGTTGTTCTATCAAATCTTGATGGATAGTTGAGCCAATGAGAAAGAGTCAGAATGCCAGCGGTCCAAATTTACGAAGATCAGCTGGGCCTTCTGTGTGGCCAATGAGCAATGTTTACAGTCACGGTTAGGGACATAGCCAGCTACCAATACCACGCTTAGAGCACTATAACCTATTCTTCACACACAGTTCAAAGCGACCTTATAAATCATGCAGTCTTTTAATTTAGCTCCTAATAAATTCCCCAGGACCAAGCAGCCTCCAAAGCGTTACACAAGTCAGGGTAAAAGGATCCAGCCCAAAATCTGTAGAGGTCCATTAAAGAGCTGGTTATTTCACAGTCCTGGATCTGACTGGTTTACAGCTACAGGAAAGTTATGAACAGAGGGGACTGTTAGCATTACAGAGTCTAAAAAATACTCTTCTTCCTGAGCAGATCGATCCTTCACTAAAGTCCTGAACTTCATTCTCACTTTCTCTTAGTATTATACTGTAGTTTGGCCTCCTTGTGAGTCTGAGTGAAGGTTTGGACCAGGTGACATTTAATAGCGTCTCAATCTGTCATGTCCACCAGGACAGGCTGGACCTGATACTTACAGGGTTTACTGTAACTCCTTCTCTTCATTTTAAAAGTGAGAGAGGCTACTGTGAGTGTATCTCAGCCAGAACAATTGCTCTTGTATAAAATTGTCTTCTATTCGTATATAGTAACGTATACACATCATCCTGTAATTGTCCTGGATCATACCTTTAATTGGATAAATGATTATGTACTGTAAAGATTTGTGTCATGTACAATGAGTGCAAACAATTCCACCTACTTTCCTGGAAATTAGCATTTGGTCAAGTTTTAATAGTCTTTTGTAATCTTCTTCAGAATTCAATGCTTTCTGTCCATCTAGTTGACGTGCGTGCTACACACTCATTTATTTATACCCACTGTGAGTTTTGACTTCAACTCTGTATTCAGCCTTCACCATAGAGGGTCTGTTTTTTAATTTTTAGAATGGTGAGTTATGTAACAACTTTTCTATTTAATGATTTAAAGACAATCATTTCTACTCATGTTCACTTGATTTGTTTGTAAATCGTCCCAAATAAAAGCTGACTGTAAGCACATTGAGCTCATTATTTATTTATTATGTCATTTTAACTCCAATATGGTGAACTGAAATAACTTTCACTATTAATGTTCAGGATAAAAGAAACAGTAAAAGAAGGATACTACATCATACTACAGCAGGAAGCTGAGTACTGAGGAACAAAAGAAAAATCCCCCCATACACACACAGATCTGGTGTCTACTGGTGAGTCTTACATCACAGCACTATTGCTTTTACAAACCATAGTGTGGCTAGTATAATAATAATAATAATAATAATAATAATAATAATAATAATAATAATAATAATAATAATTTATTTCCAAAACTGTAAACAACGTTTTTTCCACCAGCTCCTGCGGCTTTTGACCTCAAGACTCGCTGCTGTCCAAACCCGACTAAAGTGAGGATCCCACTAAGGAACATTTTGACCTACTGGAGGACCAGCAGCAGCTGCCCCCTACAGGCCATTGTGTGAGCCTCACCCTTAGTACAAATATAGTAATTACATTTCATCTGCATTAAAGTCAAATAAAGCAGAATCAAAACCTAACCTTAGTGTTGACTGACTGAGACTAAATATTTATACATGTTCATAAGATCTGCTCTTAGATCACCAGTGTCTTTTGTTCCTCTTTTTGTGTCACAGCTTTAAGACTCAAGACAAAGCAAAGAAAACCAAACAAATCTGTGTGGATCCTGCAGCCCCTTGGCTCAGCAGTCACATGACAAGACTGGACCTGTCTAAAAACACTCCACTTTAAAAGCAAAAGTCTACTCCACAATCTGACTATATTTTAATATAAAATATGCATTTTGTAATTAATTATTTATATAACTGACAGATTCTTATCTCTAAATCTGCCACCTGATGTTTTTAAGAGTGTGTCTGTTCTCGCTTCATTCAGTCATTCAGTATTGATGATTAAATGAAGTAATATTACGCACATGTAACATGTAACTGACTTTAATAAACACACACACACTGTATTGTTTTATAATTGTGATATTTACAGTTATGGCATTTGAGACATTATTACATGTTTTTAAATCACAGATATATGCTTTTTATCTGTAATTGTGGTCTTAAATTTTATTTTTATGCTGATGACAATGACAACAGGTATTGCATATAAATATGTGTACAATAAAAAGGTCATATTTATTTAATTTAAAGAACATATTAAGAACATATAGTAAACAATTAATTAATTATAGATAAAAATGTTGTCACTTAATCAGGGGCCGGTTAAAAAATATAATTTTCTTATAGTCTGTTACGATTCCTAAACAACAGTAAATTAATTAATTACTTTTTTGTAAAATATCTGTTATCCTCAGATTCTCTTCATCCGCAAGTCTGAGATCTATTACTACTGTGTTCGTCCACATTCCTATATAAATAAATAAATAAATAAATACGAAATAGATGTGTGTGACGTTCTGGTTGAGGAAACACTCTCCATCACTCGTGTGATCATTTCTCCCCTTTTCTCAGGTATGGTGTGAGTATCTGACATTACTGTTTTACATAAGTGTTTGACACATTTACTAACATTTTTAGAGAATCAGGAGAGTCTTTATGTAGAGTCTTAATGAAGTTAGAGAGAAGTTGTGTGTAGAGTTTGTAAAGAGGGAGGGGGTCACACTTACGCTTACACACATTGGACTGTGTCATGGTGTGATTGACAGATCAGCAGCCAATCATTAATTTTCTGCTTAAACACAACAGATGTTTCTAATAACATTAAATCAGTGAGACATGTATTGATAGGACTTAAGGACTTAATGACTACAGACCAGTTACCCCAACATCTGTGGTCATGAAGTCATTAGACTGGTGTTGGCCTACCTGAAGGACATCACTGGACCCTTACTGGACCCCCTGCAGTTTACTTATAGAACAAACAGGTCTGTGGATGATGCAGTCAACATGGGGCTGCACTTCCTCCTTCAACATCTGGACAAACCAGGGGCTTATGCAAGGGTCTTGTTTAGAGACTTTTCATCAGCATTTAATACTAATAATAATATTTAATCCCAGCACTGCTTCAGACCAAACTAACCCAGTTCTCTGTTCCTACCTCTGTTTGCCACTGGATCACCAGCTTTCTGACAGACACGCAGCATCTAGTGAGACAGCCACACCACCACCAACACTGGAGCCCCTCAGGGGTGTGTCCTCTCCCCACTGCTCTTCTCCCTCTATACCAACAACTGCACCTCTACAGACCCCACTGTCAAGCTCCTGAAATTTGCAGATGACACTACAATCATCGGCCTCATCCAGGATGGTGATGAGTCTGCATACAGAAGCGAGGTTGAGCAGCTGGCTGTCTGGTGCAGTCACAACAACCTGGAGCTGAATTTACCTCATGAACAGCTAAACATTCTTCTCACTGTGCATTAAATATATTTTCAATATTGTGTGCAACACCATTGTGCAATATACTGTGCACTACTACAGATATTTATTTAACGTACAGTGGAACCTTGGATTACGAGCATAATTCGTTCCAAAAGCGGGCTGGTATTCCAAAACACTCATAAACCAAATCAAATCTTCCCATAAGAAATAATGAAAACTCAAATAATTTGTTCCACAGCCCCCCCCCCCCAAAAGAAAATCCAGAAGAATAATTAATACAATATATAAAGTAAAAATAAAACAAATTTTTACCTTTAAAAAAAGATAAGTGTTTCCGTTTGTGCACGCAGGCGCCGTGTATTTGTGTGTGTGTGTGTGTGTGTGTGTGTGTGTGTGTGTGTGTGTGTGTGTGTGTGTGTGTCGGTGTGTGTGTGTGTGTGTGTGTCGGTGTCAAAAAACTTGTAAACCAAGACATGCTCGTTTTTCAAGTTAAAATTTATTAAAAATCTTTGCTCGTCTTGCGGAACACTCGTAAACCGAGTTACTCGCAATCCGAGGTTCCACTGTATTTGTAAGTATCTCACATCCTACTCCATTTGTTGTAATTTTTATTTTTATTTTTGTCCTGTTTTCTGTTAGATGTGATTCTGATAGAATGCAAAGACTATGAGGAAGAAGGAGGAGAGGTCATAACAGCAGTGGACAAGCAAAAATGGGAATTACATTGGAAAACATACTTGGAGAGACATAAGCAGATACTTTGAAATATGTTTTTTTTTTTAGATGTTTTCTTGTCAGTCCCCTGTCTCCTGAGGCAGTAATGCACCTTTCACTGGATGCTCACCGCCAAGTAGTTCCCTGAGAAGTGAAACTGCTCAGTTCAGAAGGAATGTGAATGGTGTAGGGAACAAGTGAACAATGGTTCAACACTTCAACAATTTCCCATCAGTCATTGCACCACGCTCAAGCGCGGCCAAAATAGAAAATGAAAAGGGATTTATATGTTTCTTTATTTATATTTAATATATATTTATATTTATCATTTATGTAGCACCGATAAGGTATCAGGGCCAAGGGAAGGTATTTTCCTGCCACATTTTTCTAAATAAAATTCCCCTTTTTGCTTACAAGTTATCTGCTGATTTTCAAGGATCAGGCGTTCCACATGTTGAATTTTCACAGGACCGACTGCAGTGGGCTTCGAGTCACCTCGGCCAGGATCAACAGATGTACAGATGTACGGCCACAACATCTGGTTTAAAACAAAACAGCTGTTCTTTCAAATCCTGGATGCAAAAACGGGGTTTCTTCCTGCTGCCTGTCCCTCATGAGACCCACATCATTGCAATTGTGATTACAATAAAGTTTAAAGTTGTTGCATCTCCATCAGAGATCTTTCATTACAGTCTTATTACCCACAGTCGGCCCACAGACTTCAAAACTAAACATGACAATATACGAGGTATCCTGTAGTCTGACTGCTGATGTGTACTGATTGCCCAAAGCCACATGTTCCTCTTACATGCCCAAAGCGATTAGCGACTAGAGACTGCTATACAACTGACTCCCAGTGCATTAATAATCAGGAAACTAAATGATTTGCTGTACACTTTAATGGTTGATGTAGGGGAGGTCTTTGAGCTCAGGGATGATATTAAGTTATTTTAAGTCAGGACTCTAAAGTCCAGTTAAACTCTCAGGTCAGTCCTGCTGAAGTCAGAATTAAATAACAAGTCTTTTATAGTTTTTATCAAGTAACTTAATAACTCAAGTCTGACTCTACACCTCTGCTCACTCCGCTCCGTCTCTGTGTGAAATCAGACGTTCTGCTAGAATGAGGAACCTGACGGCTCTGCTGCTTCTGCTGTCGCTCTTATTTATCTCTTCTAATATCGATCGGTGTGAAGAATGTTTTATAATAATAATAATAATAATAATAATAATAATAATAATAATAATACTCTTTTTCTAAAACTTCTCAGTACCGACCTCAGGAGTGTCACTGTTCAAGCACATGTAAACTGAAGATCCCACTAAAGAACATTGTGACCTACTGGAGGACCAGCAGCAGCTGCCCCCTACAGGCCATCCTGTGAGTCTCACCTGCTTAATACAAATTTAGTATTTGAATTTTATCAGCATTAAGATAAATTAAAGATGAATTAAAACCAGAGCTCAGTCTTGTCACATGTAGACTACAGGTTTATAAATATAAATATATTAATGTTATAAGAGTGACTCTTTAATGTCCGACATTAATCAAGCATCCTTATGTCTCTCTTTTTGAGTCACAGCTTTCAGATTTTACATAAAGAACAGAAGACCAGTCGTACAGTCCATGTGGATCCTACAGCTGTTTGGGTCGAGAAAAGTGGATCTTAACAATAAATCCACTGAAACAGTAAAACCCTGAATCTCAGCGTTAGATGGAATTACAACCTAAAAGACCAATATGACTAATATTTTGGACTAATTTTGTAATTAAGTTTTTTTTTTTTAATCTATGCTACATTTTGTAATTAATTACTCATTTAATCAACATATCCTCTGAGGCCAGTGAGTGAAGTTTACAGACACTGTATGGTGAAGGGCAGCAGCCAGTACTGTACATACCTTACACCACACTTAGACCACTGTGTGCCACATCGCATCAGACGGTGTTACTCCATCTGAATTAGACACTGAGGGATGCACAAACCCCGACACCACAGTGTGAGGAAGCAAAACAGCATCAATGCTACAGTAGTTGTTGCATCCTCTAAACGCTTCTCTCCAATGGAGAACAGGTATCGTATCTGGAGTGTGTCAGGCATTTCAGATAAAGAGAAGTGAAAATAGTGAAGTAGAAATGTAAGTTACTCTGGATAAGGGGTGTCTGCTTGAGCGCCTTCAAGATTAGGAACTTCTACTCCTGCACCATAGAGAGCATCCTGATGGGAAACATCACCACCTGGGGAACAGCACCATGCAGGACAGACGAGCTCTACAAAGGGGTGGTGAGATCAGCCGAGCGCCTCATCCACACCGAGCTCCCTGACCTGCACTCGATCTACTGCAAGCGGTGCTGGACCAAGGCCAGGAAGATCATGAAGGACCTCAGCCACCCCAGCAATGGACTGTTCTCTCTGTTGCGGTCAGGAAAGTGATTCCGCTCTCTGAAGGCCGACACAGAGAGACTGAGGAGGAGCTTCTTCCTGCAGGAGATACGGTCTCCCAACCAGAACACCACACAGGACTAAACATCTCTCCATTTTTTAATTTTTGCACATTGGATATCTATAAACATTGATGATGACTGCACATCGGCACACTCATCTACATTTACACTCACCCTGGACATTTCTGGACGTCGGCACATTCAGGCACCTGCTCACACACCTGCTCACACACCTGCTCACACTCCCTGGACATTTCTATTTCATTTCATCTTTGCACATTATGGACAGAGGCACATCTACACACTCCGTTAACACTCCTAGTTAACTCTACTACAATCCAGTTCTTCTTCAGTGTACAATCCAGTTTTTTTTTTCCCTCCCTTTTTTAAATGTACATAATGTGTATACTTATATTTACAACAAGCTTTACAGCTAAGGTTTTCTAAAGTTTAATTTTTTTCATATTTTTATATTTTTTGTTCTATTTTCAATAGCTATGTTTTTCTAAAGCTAAATTTCTCTATATTATATTTCTTATTTTATTCCATAATTCATTTTTTTTTTAACCTTTTTTATTTTAACTGCACGGGCGGTTGTATATCGTACATTGGATGACTGTGTATGTGACAATTAAAATTTTAGTTTGAATTTGTCTGCCAAATGCTGTAGATGTAAATTGTTATGCAGGTCAGGGTGAAGGACGCAGCCCAAAATCTGTAGACGTCCTTTACTTATTTCAAAGTCCTGGATCTGACTGATTTACAGCTGGAGGAAAGTTTGCATTCTGTTATCAGTACACAGTCTGGGAATTACTCTTCATTTCTGGCCAGATCGATCCTTCACTAATGTTCTGAACTTCATCATCACTCTGTCAGTATATAGTTACACAAGTTCCTGGCAAATTGCAACTTTGGCACAACTGCAGCCTCCCTGTGATTCTGAGTGAAGGTTTGCTGTCTTCAGCATCTGAATGCACGGCTGAGGTGATGATGGAATAATGCGGGGTCTGTCATGGACGGTGTGACACTGCAGCTCGAGCTCACGGATCATTTCAATCGTTCCAAACGTGCATTTAAATGTTTGCTGGAATTCTTTTAGAAAGCAATTTATTATCTCTTAAACCAGAATGTCACTCTTACGCTTTACTTTAAAAATTATGCAAGGCTGCCATGACGCTTACTGCAGTTTAGCCAAAGTCCATGGATCCTCAGGTACAGAATGTTGAGGCCACTGTGGTGCTGAACTGGGTGTGTTGAACTGTCTTCCTCCAGCAGATCCTGATGGTGCGTTCACACCGAACGGGGCCGCAAAGCAATCAAGCTTGTTGATCTTGTGGAGACTGAAATGTGGAAGAAAAAAAGAAATTGATTGATAGAAAGAACTGTATTGTAGAAATAAACAAATTATAACCCATTCGTGTGGTGTGGCTTCGGCTCATTGCGATGACTAGTCTAATTTAATATTTTTTAAATTATTATATTATATTTATTATTATAACATTAGAATCACTTACTAGACTTTGTAATTAATTAAAATAACATTAATAATTAATAAACACCCGCTACTCCTCCATTTCGCTTGGGAACTAATGTAGCTGGAAGAAAAGTTACAGGACTGCGTTCCTCTGAATCCTCTCAAGCGGAGGACCTCTCTTTTAATTGGTTGCCTCTCAACCGCGTCATAGCTCATTACCCTAAAGGTGAGCTGATTTCAACTCTCTTCCCCTCACCGCGCCGCCGGCTCACATTGAAAATGAATGACTTCCGGGCGCTTTGCCGCTCTCGCCGTGTTCGGTGTGAACGCACCATGAGAAAGACCAAAGCCTGGGACAGACCTCCATCAAGGCCAGCCAGGTGCAGTGCAGACTGATGAGAAGACGCAGTGAAGGACACAGCATGAAAAAACAGAGCTCAGAAGGGGGGGGGGGTGTTGGGTTAAGGATTGTTACAGTTGTACTGTAGTGAAGTGCCAGTTAATGACCACAGACGGGACTGGACGAGCTGGAATTCCCGCAGCGCTGGGTTGGGGAGAAATGAAGCCAATCCTGACCCAGTGCCTTCTGTGCATGTATGTGGAAAGTGAATGTGACTTCTACTCGACACAGATGTACACACTCATTAACGCTCCAGTCTGAGATTGACACCAACGTCATGCTACACTCATATTGTGTTTCTTTTATTCTAACTTTTTATTTATTTATTTATTTAAAGTAATAATTTCTGCCACATATGTTCACCTGATTTGGATGATATTGGATGATAATCCCCCCAAATTAAAGCCGACTGTCTGAACGTTCAGCTCATATTCATTAGGTAATACTTTAACTTCTTGTGGGAAATCTGAAATAACTTTCACTACAATTAATGTTCAGGATGAAGGAAAGAGGATTATTACAGGAAACCTAGTCCTGAGAAACAAAAGAAAAATTCCCTCACACACACACACACACACACACACGCACACACACACACACACACACATGTCATCCTGGTCTGTCTGAACTCAGCTCAGTACAATCACAGGAAACCTTTACGATGGTGTTACATCAGTGAAAGTTCAGATGTGACATCATCAGTACTGAGCTGGTGTGTTTGTAATCATATGCGTGCAGGTTTCACATTCTCATGTCTGATATTAGACTTTACTAACCCTAACCCTAACCCTACATTTTCCATCTCCTCAACACTGTAACAGAGTCACAATTAATTTACCTTATGGATCTGCAGATAAGATACTGTACTAGTGTTAGTACACGCCATTGCTGGTTAAAGATTGCTGGTTAAGTTTATAGAAACAGTTAAAAGGTTAAACCTAATTATAATCTGCTGATCTTTAATGTACTCAGTGATATTATGATTATTATTATTATTATTATTATTTGAGGTTGAAGTCGACGTCCATGTCTGTGTGTCTCTCTGTACAGCAGAACTCTCTGTCTCACTTATTAATACACAGAAATCACATTCTGTAAGGTCGAGTATCTGACGCCTTGTTTACACTAAGTTGTACTTCTTTGGTGCTCAGACAAATACACTCCCTGTTCGGTAATCGGAGAGAGAATCACAGATGAGAAATGGAAAAAGTCGATCAGATAAAAGTGTCACTCACTTATAGGATGCAATTCAGAATGGTGTTTAAAACATTACTAAAAACAAGGAAGAAAAAGGTTGAAATGCAAACAGGAAATGCTAAAATGGCAAATTTATTATTTTTATTATTATTATTGTTGTTGAGTTCAGGTGTGATATTAGGATCTGTTATCTTCAGAGTTTTTTTAATCGATGATCGTGAGATCAATGCTTCTGTCTTCATCATGAATTCCAAGAAAATTCAAAATTCTCATATTTGTAAGGGACTAACTACCACTAGAGGTCGCTGTGTGCACATGTTTGTTTTGTAGTTTTTGTTAGTCGACTCAGTTTCCCAGAAGGCACCTCGGTCAGGTGATGCGGGTACTGAGGTAGCTCATCATTAGTGTTGTTATAAATAGCTGGTTGTTCTGGGAAACTGGGCCGAGCATTAATACTGTCAGTGGGTGTTTGGTTTGGTTTGGTTTATTTTACTCCTGTTAGTTTATCTGGGCTCTGATGTGTTCTGTGTTTTGGGTAATGTGTAAGTGTCTCGTTTTGGTTTATTTTGAGTATGTATGGGGTTATGTGTTGTGTTTCTTGAGTTTGTTTAAGTCTTGTGCTGTGTGTTTAGTCTAGCTCCCCTAGTCTCCAGTGTGCGTCCCTAGCAGTCTTCCCGTCCCGTTCAGTCTCTAGTCTTCCCGTCAGTCCTAAGCACTCGTGTCAGTCCTACAGGGGCTGAAAGACTTAAATAGTCTGAAGGAAGGATGTTACACTACACTGGAAAGTCTGAACTCAGCTCAGTACAATCACAGGAAACCTTCATGGTGTTACATCAGTGAAAGTTCAGACTGGTTTTATAATATTCCTAATGATTCCACACAAACCATGAAAAAAATGAAACAATATGCATGAAGGGATTTCAACCGAGAAAACAAACCGAACATTTTGATGAAATAATACTTTTTTAAAGTATAAAATATGGAATTATTTATTGTTTATTTTACTGACACTGCATTTTAATCTCTGAGCCTCAGTATGACAGCGCCCCCTGGTGTTGATAAGAGTTTGTCTTTATAATTAATGATTGAGTACTGTCTCATTGCCTCACACATTTGATGATTCAGGCTCATTTTCACTCTTTTTGATATTGTTGATGAACATAAACGCTGTGACACGTCGACACACTCCACATAAATCAGTGTATGTACAGAATCATTTACATCTACAGCGTTTATCAGATGCTCTGATCCAGAACGACTTCCATTGATCCTGTTACACGTCACACATCTGCTTTGTGACGAGGTCAGTTCTTAAATGTGCCACACAAGTTACACTGAATTGTACAGAATTGAAGATGATCTGCTGGGAGCCTGGAAAAAGAGCTTACATGAAAAACTGAGTACTTTTATTTTTTGAGGAAAAAAATCTTTGTTCCAGATACACAGTAGACCTTCAGAGGTCGTGTCCCTTAATTTGTGCATAATTTCATGTTCCAATAATTATGTTCATTAGTTCTCTGTAATTATCCTCCTCAGTATTATTCTCTTAAATCCCTGCGTCACTGGCGTCTCTTCCTTTTTCCCTTGTTGTGGTTTGTATAGTACATGTGAAACTGCTCAGCTGAGCTTTTCACTGAAGCTTTTCACTACATTTTCTACGAAATGTAGAAAAAATGGTCTCAATTTATTATACTTCATGTAATTAAATATTTCATTTATATTTCAAAATGCATTTCATCGCTTACTGCACAATTCTATAGAATCTTCTATCTATTTAATCCTCCTTCAGGATCTAATGGTTTTACCAGGAGGATTATAAAGTTAGTGTACAATATTATTTAACTCACTTTCTGGCACAACATGTAACAGCAGCTTGCAGATAAAAAAGATTTAATTACATTAAAATATTAATTTAGACATAATATTCTGAAACATAATACATATATAAATTTGACATCATTTGAAATATGAATATCTGAGTAAGTACATGTCCTAGGCAAAAAAAATAATTAAATAGTTTTTATGTCGAAAAGGATTTATTTATCAAACTTCCAACAACATACTCAGATGGATATAGATTTTATAACCGATTTCACAAAGCTTCAGAAATGTTCAATAAGCTCACTGTCTGTTACTCAGCACATGTCCGGTCGGTGGTCCAGCTCCGTCCTCCCGGCATATCTAACGTAACATTCTGCAGCGCCGCAGTGATTCTCTGCTTGAGTTCCTCTAGGCTCGTAGGAAGACGGAAGGGTAAAGACCAGTCCTTTCACATAGACCCATAAAAAAGCATATTGTAACACACAAAATGCCTTTTCATTTTCATAAAATATTAAACATTGGTTTACACATCTCGTTAAAATTTAAGATCATTTGAGCAAGAATTTGCTATGTTGTTAGAGACTATGAATTTTTTGGGTCACCCTGTATATATAAATTCATATATTCAAGTATTTGTCACATGTACCTTACAGCACAATGAAAGTATTTTTTCTCATATTCCAGTTGGATGCTGGGTCCAATTATACAATGCCAGTATACAGTACAATGACCCCGGAGCAGACAGGGTAAACAGCCTTGCTCAAGGCCTCAACAGTGGGAGCCAGAGTAGTCTTCTCATCCTCATGAACCTCTGAGCAGCATTTGACCTGGTAAACCACAAGATTCTCTTGTCTATCCTTGCATTCATTGGAATCTGTAGCACAGTAAGGCAATGATTTGCTTCCTGTCTAGAAGATAGGTTGTATGAGGTGGCATGGAGGGGATCCACATCCACAAGACTTTCCCCTTGCAGACTCTCCACTGGTGTCCCACAAGACTCAATGCATGGTCATCTTCTGTTCTCTATACTTGATCTCTTGGTGGGGTCATATCTCCACCATGGACCTCTTCACTGGCTTCCTGTAACTGATCAAATTTAAAGCAGGCCAAAGACATCCTTGCAACAACTTACCTCTCAAATCTAATCATACTCGCACCGCACCACATGTACCATTAGTCAAGCATTGTTGGAAAATATTATTTATTATTATTAAATACTATTTATTTGTTAGTTAGTTAGTGGACTATAGTGGAAGTTCATTCCACCACGGAGGATCCAGGACAGGAGCGGTCTAGATGTACAGTATGTCCTCCTCCATCCCTGAGAGATGGTGGGACCAGTCAAGCAGTGCTGGAGGATCAGAGGGAACGTGGTGCGGTGCGGTGCGGTGCGAGTAGAGCTGAGAGATACAGTAAGTGGGTTCAGGGACGTCTTTGGCCTTTCTAGTCAGTAACATAGTGAACCAGAAGAAGCATCAATTTATTGATGTAAATTTCAAAGCAGTTACGTACCGTAAGTCTCTCTGGATAAGAGCATCTGCAAATACCATAAATGTTGTTGTTGTACATTATTTTTAATTAGAATCTATAAAATACGTTTTGATCTCTCAATCTATTCGACACAATGATAAAAATCCCATCATATTCTTTTAACAAGGTCTGATTTGAAGATTTTGCCTATAAATAATGTTCAAGGAAAAGAAAAAGAAAAGAGGAAGGAAGACTGTGTTAAACAGGAAGCGCCGTACTGAGAAACAAAAGAAAAATTCCCCCATACACACACAGATCCTGCTCTCTCTGTCTCTCTCAGTGTGTATATAAGATGGAGAGACTCTCAGTCCTCCAGCATCCATCACTCGACTCGTCTCTCCTGGACCTGGAACTCTCACTCCGCTCCGTCTCTGTGTGAAATCAGACGTTCTGCTAGAATGAGGAACCTGACGGCTCTGCTGCTTCTGCTGTCGCTCGGCTCTCTCTATCTGG
The DNA here is from genome assembly GCA_030347435.1 of Clarias fuscus. Taxonomy (NCBI): domain Eukaryota; kingdom Metazoa; phylum Chordata; class Actinopteri; order Siluriformes; family Clariidae; genus Clarias; species Clarias fuscus. The sequence continues at coordinate 35,876,735 of CM059214.1, read as the reverse complement.
TGTCTACTGGTGAGTCTTACATCACTCTGTGACATACACAGCGCTCTTATTGATCTTTTCTAATATTGATCAGTGTGAACACATCTGTATTTCTGTAGTGAGTGTAGAATGTTTTATAATAATTCTTCTCTCTTTCTGAAACTTCTCCTCCACCAGCTCCCACCGTGTTTGAACACAAGACTCTCTGCTGTCCAAGCACAACTAAAGCGAAGGTCCCACTAAGGAACATTTTGACCTACTGGTGGACGAGCAGCAGCTGCCCCCTACAGGCCATTGTGTGAGTCTCACCTGCTTAGTACAAATGTTGTATTTATCAATATTAAAATGGAATAAAGCAGAATCAATAACAGAACTTACTGCTGATCCGTATACACTATAAACTTATATGATCCTGTATTAATCATGAATCTTGTTTCCCCTTTCTTGTGTCACAGCTTTCACACTCGGAATGTAACAGCGAACACCACTCATTTCCGCTGTGTGGATCCTACGGCCGTCTGGGTCGACGGTCACATGAGGAAAGTAGATCTTAGGAACAAATCCACTTAAACACCAAACACTAAACCTCAGCGTTAGACGGATTACAACACAGAAGACGGACCTAATACTTTGTTATTGATGTGTTTTTTTAACATGAAATACACATTTTGTAATTATTTATTTATATACCTGACATATTCTCTCCTCTGAGGATCCATGTGACTAACGCCGGTGTTATAACAGTTTGCTCATGTTTGTTTCCAATGAATCTTTCTGTAAAATTAAATGAAGTGGTGTTATGTATATAATATTTAATACTGTTTCTAATAAATTCATAAACTGTAGATGTTTGGCTTCCTGAGACTCATTGCCTTATAACTCTGCTATTGAAATAATAATAATAATAATAATAATAATAATAATAAAAATGATGATTACAATCAGATCCCTTAACAGAACATTTGAAAGAACATTGAAGAATTCTTCATTTTTACCTCAATCTTCATCGTCTTCTGGGTGATAACGGACGGATGGCAGATCTGATGACTTTTATTAAACTTGATTATAACTTACAAGCAACATAAATTCACTTTTAAGGCAGTCTGAGTCAAAATGCACTCGTCTGCTGAGTGTTGTGCTTAAGACCTTTTCTTTTGTGTGTGTAAACGTTTACATATTCAGTCATGTTTTGCTCAATTTTCAAAATTTCAAAATTTCAAAAGTTGTGCAATGAGAAAAATATTTTTATTTGATCGAATCAGAACACCAGTTAGTGAAAAGTAAAAAATTAATAAATTGTCATAAAATTGTCTATTATTATTATTATTATTATTATTATTATTATCTGTAATACTCTCTGAAATAAGTTTGTTACCGTGAAAGCTGGTAACTTCAAGCTTCATATTAAGTGAGTGCTAAACTGCCCCAGCAGGGGACAATTAATATACAATGGTAATTTCCATAGGAACTTTCAAACTGAATTTAACTGTGAATCCCTCTGTCGTAGAGACATGGGGGTGGGCTCATTTTACTCGGGCAACCAATCAGTCTTTTGCATTTACCATGATGCTCATAAGCCACGCCTCCTAGCAACATCATTATCAGGCTGTTAGCATGTTGCTAGCATGTTGTTAGCATTATGCTAACAATATTATTATGTCTCTAGCATTATGCTAAGTATATTAGCATGTTGCCAGCATGATGCTAACAATAGTAGCATGTTGCTAGCATTATGCTAACTATATTAGCATTTCGCTAATAACATGATTAGCAAGCTGCTACCATGATGCTAGTGTGATTAGCATGTTGCTAGCATGATGTCTAGCTTATTAGCATGCTGCTAGCATTAGGCTAACTATATTAGCATGTTGCTAGCTATATCTGTAGAATGTTGATATCATGATGCTAGAGTGGTGTTTAGCTAATTAGCATGTAGCTGGCATTATGCTAACTATATTAGCATGTTGCTAGCTACATCATTAGAATGTTGCTAACATGATGCTGGAGTGCTTAGCAAGTTTTGCCATGGCAAGCACCACTCACATTTTCTTCAGGAAATGTACCTCTCTAGTTATTATTATTATTTTATCCAATATACATTTCTCTTTTTTGTTTATTTTTTTTATCCTGCTTCTGCTCCTATGGATCAAAAGTAGTATATTTGCTGTATAAAGCCAACTAAAGTGAAGATCCCACTAATGAACATCATGACCTACAGGAGGTCCAGCAGCACCTGCTCCATACAAGTCACTGTGTGAGTCTCACCTGCTTCATACAGTAAAAATATAGGATTTGAATTTGATCAGCATTGGAGTCAAATAAAGCTAAATTAAAACCTGAGCTTAAAATATTTTCTCTTTGATGATCATTTATTAATTAAACACCCTCGTTTCCTCTTTTTGTGTCACAGCTTTCAGATGAACTCCTCTCAATTACTCTGTCTGGATCCCAAATAATTTTTGGGAAAAATCTAATAATTTAACCAAATTTTGTTAATACAGTTTTAAACATAAATATGTATTTTGTCATTATCTACTTATATAATTCACTTATTCTCACCCCAATGTCTCAGTCTGATAGTGCCACCTGGTGTTTTTAAGAGTCTGTGTTCTCTCCTCATGTTTGTTCTCAAATAATGATTCAGTAAAATGAAATGAAGTGCACTACCCAGTTGTAACATATAACTGTCTTTAATAAATACAGTGGAACCTTGGATTACGAGCATAATTCGTTCCGGAAGTGGCCTCGTATTCCAAAACACTCTTAAACCAAATCATCATTTCCCATAAGAAATAATGAAAACTCAAATTATTCGTTCCACAGCCCCCAAAAATAAATACATAAAAATAATTAATACAATCTATAAAATGAAAATAAAACAAATTAATCTGCACTTTACCTTTAAAAAAAGTACAAATAAATCCTGACAGATAAGTGTTTCCATTGGTGCGCGCACGCGTCATGTGTGTGTGCCCCTTCCCTCGCCTCGTTTTACACAGAAAACATTCCTCCTCTCTCTCCCCACCTCGCTTTTTCACAACAGTTTCACAACAAACACACACACGCACACACACACACACACACAACGGAAACACAGTTTTAACAGGAAAAAAAGAAATCTCTCTGAGACTGACATGAGCGTATATTAACAGACACACTTTTTAAGTTTTACAACAAGCGCATAAACACAGTGGAAACACTGGTTTAACGGAAAAAAAGCGAGACTGGCACGAGCGCATACTAAAGGAATCACTTAAGTTTCACAACAAAGGGACACACACACAAACACGGAAAAAGCGTTTTAACAGGGAAAAAAAGAACTCTCTCTGACCAGGCGTGAGCGCATACTAAGGGAATCACTGCTGTAAAGTAAAAAAAGAAACAAATGAACCAGCACCTTACCTTTGAAAAGAATCGCGACAGAGCAGAGTTTCTGTGTCTTTGTGAAGCCGGGAGGGGGTGAAAAGGGGAGAGAGAGTCTGTGCGTGTGTGTGTGTGTTTCAGTGTCAAATTGCGCACGCACGAGCAGAGTTTCTGTGTTTGCGAAGCCGTGGGGGGAGGGTGGGAGGGGGGGGGGGGGGGTGAGAGAGTGACGCTCGGTGTCAAAATAAGAGTCGCATGTGTGAAGCATGATACTCGGCGCTCGTAAACTAATACTTGCTCGGTTTCCGGATAAAAAATTATTTAAAATCTTTGCTTGGTTTGCGGAACATTCGTAAACCACGTTACTCGCAATCCGAGGTTCCACTGTATATACTTAAATATATACAGTATGAATTACTTCTCATGGTTTCCTGAGAGTCATTGCTTTACAATTAAGATGACATTTGAGAGATTATTGCTCATTTGTTATGAGTATATTGTTGGATAGATTATCTGTAGGGATAACTTTCATTGATATGCTGATGACATTGTTTTTTTAAGTCGTTAATGTCCATAAACAAATGTCCTTAAGTGGCTCAGTCAATTCAAATTCAATTCAAAACTCTATAAGGCTTCTCGCAATAATATGATTTCTCCATAGGCTGTTTTGTACTGTGTGTAAATGGTTACATAATCAGTGAGGTATTGTTCATAAAACAGCCACATTGAGAAACGTGATTTTGTATTATTTAAACAGGATATTGGAGCTTAAAGTTAATTAGAATTTCATAGGCTTTTGTCTATTTTTAAAACGGCCCGATTGTGACAGGTTAAAATATAATATTTGTATAGATGTCACAACCCTGGGCCTCTTACAAACACACAGTTACCCTAATCCCTGAGGGTATACATGTCATCAGAAATAGTGTTAATAGGCTATTACTCTAAAGAAATATGTAGGCTTTTAGGCTATATACAATATGTGATATTTTACACTGATCAGCCATAACATTATGACCAGCCCCCTAACATTGAGAAGGTCTCCAATTTTGTGTCGTGGCCAATTTTGAGGATTCCACCAAATTTAAAATAAAAACCAAACAACTGTGCTTAGAGAAAAAACAAATCATGTTTATTGAAGACAAATGTAGACAGATGACTCTGAACCGCTTAGACAGACAAAAGTCCATCTTTCTTACTTTTACATGGGTTTATATACCTGACAAGTGCCTCATCGCTCCTCCTTGTTTCTTTGTTCAACCTAATTTTTATTTAATATTCATTAGATAAAAGTTTAGGCACCCCTTGATAAATAACAGATTTTGGTGATTTTTTAATTGAAAAGGTGTGAACACAGTGTTACGTCCCAGTCTCGGGTTGGGCCGTACAGTAAATGATCGGTTCGAGGTTCTATTTTAAACTGTATGTTGAATGTGGGACACAGTGGTGTAATGTAACAAAAACTAGCCAGATACGTTCATTCACAACCAAGTGAGGTGTGTATTGCTTTACAAACAGCACATGCAAATAAAGATACAAACGCCACACCAGGCTCAGCTTCAGGGTGGACCCAGGCCAAAATAATCAACAAAAAAGGTATCTGTAGTTTAGCAGCTAGCTTACCTAGCAAACAAAACACAAAAAAATACAGATGCCTTCCCTATCTCCCTAAACCAAAAACAGTGAACAGAAACACTTTCCCCAAAATAATGGGCAGCCACACGCCTACTAGCAGTGAGTGCACAAACATACAGTGAAATGACAAAAAAAACAGTATCTACAAAGAGCCAGCAAACAAACCAAAAGGACAAAGCAAGAATCAAAGCCAAAAGTCAGAATACACAATCCAATCTTAACATTCACAATCACAACTAAACTCTCCAACACAGCCAACACTTCGCCTACACGCCTCCTCGTTCCCGCGTCTCTCTCCGGTTTATAAATGGTCCGCTGATTGATGACGTCACTCAGGGCGGAAGCGCACGTGTGGAAGGTCAGGCAGTTGGCAGTCACGCGCGACAAAGCACAGCAACACAGACACATAAAACACACACACAGCGACCAACATTTTGCGGGTTGTCTCTCTTGGAAATGGAAAAAATGCTCAATATTTTCGGCAAACATTGATGCATAGTTACTTGTCCAGAGTTTCAGACGTTAATCAGCTCGTTAGATCTGATGCCTGGCAACAGCTGTCATTAGTAAATGGCAATTTCAAAGCTTTACAAATACTTTGACTCTTCAAACCTTGTGCGCACACTTACGGACACTCAACAACCATGGGTTCCTCTAAGCAGCTGTGTAAGACTCTGAAAATGAAAGTTATTGATGCCCACAATGCAGGAGAAGCTACAAGAAGATAGCAAAGCGCCATCCGCTTGCAGTTTCCACAGTGAGAAATGTAATTAAGAGACGGCAGTTCAGGGAAACTGTGGAGGTCAAGATGAGATCTGGAAGACCAAGAAAACTCTGGGAGAGAACTGCTCGTATGCTGGTCAGAAAGACAAATCAAAACCCCCATTTGACTGCAAAAAACCTGCAGGAAGATTCAGCAGACTCAGGAGTGGTGGTGACCTTCATGGAAGAGTCAGCAGAAGAAAACCTTACCTGCATCTCCATCATGAAATCCAACGTCAGAAGTCTGTAACAGTGCTGTGGACTGATGAAGTTAAAATAGAACTCTTTGGCCACAATCAGTAAAGGCATGTTTGGAGAAAAAAAGGAGCAGCATTTCATGAAAACAACACCTTGCCAACTATTAAGCATGGGGGCGAACCTATCATGCTTTGGGGTTGTGTTGCAGCCAGTGGCACAGGAAACATTGCACAGGTGGAGGGAAGAATGGATTCCACTAAATACCAGTTAATTCTGGAAGCAAACATCACACCATCTGTAAAAAGCTGAAGCTGAAAATTCAATTCAATTTTATTTGTTTAGCGCTTTTAACAATTGACATTGTCGCAAAGCAGCTTTACACAATCAAAAGAATTATATAAGTTTGTATGAGATGTGAACATGTATGAATCAGAAATGATCAGATCGTCCCTGATGAACGAGCCGAGGACGATGGCGACAGTGGCAAGGAAAACTCCCTGAGTATGTTATAGGAAGAAACCTTGAGAGGAACCAGACTCAACAGGGAACCCATCCTCATCTGGGTGATAACGGAGAGCAGGGATTGATCTGCACTCATACTGTGTGAGATGGGAAGTTCAGTATAACAGGAGATGTGATGAAGTTAAAAGTGAGTCCAGTTGGTTATTGGAGGCTCAGTGTCACAAACAAACGGAGACGGACCAGAAGACTAGCAGTTAGCCCTGTAGCGTAGATGGTAAACCCAAACGCGGAAGTAGCACGAGTAGGCAGGATAACCACGCTGTTTATTTTTAGAACTCTCTCGGAACGAGAGCAAGAGCTTACACAAATAAACCCGCGTTCTAATAACACACACTCAATCGAAAGCAAAACCCAAGAAAGTGAGTACTCATGATTAGACGGACAGAGCGTCGGCGATAGCATGGGCAACTCAATGACTGAGCAATGTGTGGAGCCATCTTGTCTCCTTTTATGCTTCCTGAATAACGACTGTACTACTTCCAGGTCCTAGTGCCGGTCGTGTTAGGAGTGCGCATGACAGTACCCCCCTGTCCAGGACCAGCACCCGACGATCCTGGGGTGGAGGATACCCGAAGACGGTAGTCCCGGATTAGCTCGGGGTCGAGAATGAACCGTGCCGGAATCCAGGACCGCTCCTCGGGGCCGTAACCTTCCCAATCAACTAGGTATTGCACGCCTCTGCCCCGAGGCCGCGAATCAAGGATCTGATGTACGGTATAAGCGGGACCGCCCTCAATGATTCGGGGAGGGGGAGCAGGGTGGGTGAGTGGAACCATAGGGGAAGTGGTGAAGGGTTTGAGTTGGGATATATGGAATACCGGGTGGATCCGGAGCGCCGCAGGCAGCTGGAGCCGGTAGGTGACAGGGTTAATCCGGGGGGTGATGCGGTATGGACCGATGAATCTGGGGGAGAGCTTCCATGATTCTGTTCGTAGGTGAAGGTTCTTGGTAGATAGCCATACCTTGTCACCTATCTGGAATAGTCGTCCCGGAGGGTGTTTACGGCGATGTTGGAGGATGTAACGGGTGTTGGAGCGTCGGATGGCATTGTTTGCTCGGTTCCAGAGCCGTCGACACCGACGAACCAACTGTTGGGCCGACGGTACTTCAACCTCCGGTTCTTGGTGGTCGACCATCGGAGGTTGGAAGCCGTAGCATGCCTCAAATGGGCTTAGATTGGTGGCGGAGGAGACATGGAGGTTATGCGATAATTCTGCCCAAATGAGGTAGCGGGCCCAGGAGCACTGGCGATCAGCGACAAAGCATCTCAAGTAGCGCTCCAGTTGTTGGTTGGTCCGTTCCGTCTGACCGTTAGTCTGTGGGTGGTATCCAGAAGACAGACTACAGGTGGAATTGATCAGACGGCAGAAGGCCTTCCAGAACCGGGAGGTGAACTGGGGCCCCCTGTCCGAGACGATATCCCTTGGGAACCCATGCAGGCGGACTACGTGTTCTAATATCAGCTCGGCTGTGTTTTTGGCTGACGGGAGTCCGGGGAGGGCTACCAGGTGGACAGCTTTGGAGAACCGGTCGACGATCGTGAGGATGGTGTTCTTCCCTTCGGAGACCGGCAGGCCCGTGATGAAGTCGACGGCAATGTGCATCCAGGGCCGACGGGGAACTGGGAGTGGTTGAAGTTCTCCCGGGGATGGTTGGTTGCTGTCTTTGGCCCGGGCGCACACTGGGCACACCTGGACAAACTCATCAATGTCCCTCTTCATGTTGGGCCACCAGAAGGAGCGTCGGATGAATTGTAGCGTGCGGTGCCTTTCGGGGTGACCTGAGAGGAGGGAGGAGTGCCCCCATTGAAGCACCTCTGGCTTGACGGTGTTGGGCACATAGAGTCGTCCAGGCGGCACGCCTGCCGGTTCGGTCTCCGCAGCCTGTGCCTGGCGAACCCTCGTCTCTATGTCCCAACGGAGTGGTGCGATGATCTTGGTAGGTGGTAGGACAGGTGCGGGGTCCGCCCGGGGGACGTCTTCCTCATACTGTCGTGAGAGGGCGTCAGCTTTGATGTTCTTGGACCCCGGGCGATATGACAGGTGGAAATTGTAGTCCTCAAAAAACAGAGCCCATCGCGCCTGTCTGGGGTTCAACTGTTTCAAGATGGTGCCGGTGAGGTCGGCTGCCGTCGCGACTGCTCCGACCTATTTTACCTTGTTTTCGCTTTTTAAGTTAACTTTCAATAACTTTAATCCGGCTAATTCACCATCATTGAGTGCATTAATTACGATAGAAATACTCTTATTTCTATTGGTTTACAATGTACTCACAATTCGACGTTTTTAACTCCGGATCCGAGCTGGCCGAGTGAGATCGTGAGGGAAAACAAAGGACGCGACGCGAAGCGGCGGCCCCGAGGAAAACGAGCCGGCGTCAGGAACAGGCTGAGAGCCCGTGCACACCGCACACCTCTGCCTAGCATCCTGCTCGCCAATGTCCAGTCACTGGAGAACAAGCTCGATGACCTCAGGGCCAGGATAAAGTTCCAGAGAGACATTCGGGACTGCAATCTTCTCTGCTTCACCGAGACATGGCTGAACCCAGCGGTGCCGGACCACGCCATTCAGCCGGCCGAGTTCTTCTCGGTTCACCGCATGGACAGGACACGGGACTCGGGGAAGACAAGGGGAGGCAACGTGTGTTTAATGGTGAACAGCAGCTGGTGCAACAGCGCGAGCGTTGTTCCTCTCGCACGCTCCTGCACACCCAACCTGGAACTATTAACTATCAAATGTCGTCCTTTTTATCTTCCTCGGGAGTTCACATCGGTCATAATCAGCGCCGTTTATATTCCGCCACAAGCGGACACGGACACTGACTTATGCGAGCTGCATGAGGCACTCACACAGCACCAGACACAACACCGGGACGCTGCGCTTATTGTGGCGAGGGACTTTAACAGTGCCAACCTCAAACGTGCAGCGCCAAACTTCTATTAGCACATCGCCCGACCAGGGGCGAAAGGACACTGGACCACTGTTACACACCAGTTAAAGACGGCTACAAGGCACAATCTTGTCCACCGTTTGGGAAATCTGACCATGCCGCCATCTTCCTCATGCCAAGATATAAACAAAGGCTTAAACAGGAACTTTCGGTTCAGAGGGAAACTAGCGGATGATACCGTACAGAAAACGACCATCAGAACGTTTCCCAATCAGAAGCCGTGGGTGGATAAAACCATCCGCGACGCTCTGAGATCTCGGGCTGCTGCCTACAATGCGGGACTTGCTTCCGGGGACATGGACCTGTACAAGGCTGCGGCATATAACGTCCGGAAGGCGGTGAAGGAGGCGAAGCAGCGCTACGGGAGGAAGCTAGAGTCACAACTCCAACAGAGTGACTCTAGGAGCCTGTGGCAGGGACTAAGAACGATAACGGACTACAAAGCTCCAACATCCGGTATGACAAACGCGGACACGACTCTGGCAGATGAGCTGAACACCTTTTATGCTCGCTTCGAGGCTGCAGCTAAAGACATTAGCGTTGCTAATGCTAGCGCTGCTAATGGCTGCAGACAGGAAGTCACTGCCAGCACCGGAAACGCGTTCGTCATCTCCGAGCATGAAGTGAGGAGAGCCTTCAGGAGAGTGAACACCAGAAAAGCAGCAGGACCGGATGGCATCTCAGGTAGAGTCCTCAGAGCCTGCGCAGACCAGCTAGCACCTGTGTTCACAGAGATATTCAACCTCTCCTTATCTCAGTCGGTGATCCCCACATGCTTCAAAGAGTCCATCATTGTTCCTGTTCCGAAGAAACCACATCCTGCTTCCCTCAATGACTATCGACCTGTAGCCCTCACATCAGTGGTGATGAAGTGCTTTGAACGGCTGGTCAGAGACTTCATCATCTCCTCACTACCAGACACACTAGATCCACTTCAGTTTGCCTACCGTTCAAACCGCTCTACAGATGACGCCATCGCTCATCTACTCCATACTGCTCTCACTCATCTGGACACTAGAAGGGGGAATTATGTGAAAATGCTTTTCATCGACTACAGCTCAGCATTTAACACCATAATTCCCTCTACACTCACCACCAAGCTGGAGCACCTGGGACTCAGCTCATCTTTATGTCAGTGGATCTCCAATTTCCTAACGGGGAGACCACAGACAGTAAGGATGGGTGGACATGTCTCAGCCTCCATCACCCTCAGCACTGGAGCCCCACAGGGTTGTGTTCTGAGCCCTCTACTGTACTCTTTGTACACTCACGACTGCGTAGCCACTACCAACTCCACCACCATCATCAAGTTTGCTGATGACACCGTCATGGTCGGCCTGATCACTGACAACGATGAGACGGCCTACCTGAAGGAGATTGGAAATCTGGAGAACTGGTGTCAGACGAACAACCTCCTTCTCAACGTCAGCAAGACAAAGGAGTTGATAGTGGACTTCAGCACAAAGCAGAAGAGGAACTACCAGACCCCCGTCATCAACAAGAGCCCAGTGGAGAGAGTGGACAGCTTCCGTTACCTCGGTGTTCACATCACGCAGGACCTGTCTTGGTCCTGTCACATCAACACTGTGGTGAAGAAGGCCCGACAGCGTCTCTACCACCTCAGACGCCTGAGAGACTTCAGACTGCCCTCCAAGGTGCTTAGGAACTTCTACTCCTGCACCATAGAGAGCATCCTGATGGGGAACATAACGACCTGGTTCGGGAACAGCACCATGCAGGACAGGCGAACTCTTCAGAGGGTGGTGCGATCAGCTGAGCGCATCATCCACACCGAGCTCCCTGACCTGCACTTGATCTACAGCAAGCGGTGCTGGACCAAGGCCAGGAAGATCATGAAGGATCATGAAGTCACCCCAGCAATGGACTGTTCTCTCTGTTGAGGTCAGGAAAGCGATTCCGCGCCCTGAAGGCCAACACAGAGAGACTGAGGAGGAGCTTCTTCCCGCAGGCGATACGGTCTCTTAATCAGTACAACACACAGTACTGATCCATTTTGCACATCCACACATGCTTCTGCACTCACTCTGGACACTCTGGACATTCAGGACATTCGCTCACTAGTCCTCACTGCACACCTGCTCACTCATGGGCATTATGCACATAAGTCACTTTAAATATGCACACAAGCCACTTTAACATGTCACTTTACTGCATATTTGCACACCCCTGGACATTCCGTTCCTTTTGTTCACCCCATTTCAATATTTTTATTTTCTACTTGTACAATTACAATTTTTCATTGCAATATTTTCTATTTGTACAGTTCTTCTCACCTTCTTATTTCCTTATATCTTCACTTAATGTATAGTCTGTACTTACTTACATTTTATATTCTTACATTTTACATTTTATATTCTATATTTTATATTTTATTTTATTTTATTCTCTTAGGTCAGGGCAGTTGCCTAAGCATTTCACTGCATATCGTACTGTGTAGGATTGTGTATGTGACAAATAAAATAAAATTTGAATTTGATTCAGCAACCGGATGGTGATGAGGTTCTGGTGATCAGTGCAGACAATGAATGGTTCTCTGGTGCCCTGGAGCCAGTGACGCCATTCCTCCAAGGCCCACTTTATGGCCAGCAGCTCGCGGTCCCCTACTCCGTATCGCTGCTGAGTGGGGTCAAATTTTTTGCAGAAGAAGCTGCAGGGGTGCAGCTTCTGGTCTGGACCTCGTTGGGAGAGAATCGCCCCGGTGCCCACGTCTGACGCGTCCACCTCCACAACGAATGGTTTGTTGGCATCTGGATGAAGGAGGATGGGAGCCGTAGTGAAGCGGCGGAAAAGTTCACGGAAGGCGGTAATGGCAGTAGAGGTGAGGTGAAAGGGGTGAGATGATGGACGTGTCAGAGCAGTTAGTGGAGCTGCAACCGTACTGTAACCCCGGATAAAGCGACGATAGAAGTTCGCAAACCCGAGGAAACGTTGGAGTTGTTTAAGAGTCCTGGGTAGGGGCCAGTGACTCACAACCTCCAGCTTCTGCGTGTCCATGGCCACACCCTGGGACGAGATGACAAAACATCTCGCCCAGTGAAAAGCGCACTTCTCCAACTTACAGTACAGCTGGTGGGCGAGCAATCTCTTCAGAACCGCTCTGACGTGTTGTACATGTTCACTGAAAGTCCGGGAGTATATGAGGATGTCGTCTAGGTAGACGAACACCCATCGACCTAACATGTCTCTTAGAATGTCATTGATGAATTGTTGGAAAAACGCTGGAGCGTTGCAGAGTCCAAATGGTATTACCAGACTTTCATAATGACCGGTGGGTATGATGAAGGCCGTCTTCCACTCATCGCCCTCTCTGATGCGCACCAAGTTGTAGGCGCTCCGGAGGTCCAACTTAGTAAAAATGGTGGCACCAGAGAGGGCGTCCAGGGCAGAGTTGGTAAGAGGCAATGGATGTCGGTTCTTGATGGTGATGTTGTTGAGCCCCCGATAATCGACACATGGGCGTAAGTTGCCGTCACGTTTCTTCACAAAGAAGAACCCCGCAGCAGCAGGCGAGGAAGAAGGCCGGATGGTACCTTGGCGCAGTCCGCTGGAAACATATTCCTCCATCGCCTGCATCTCGGTGGCAGATAAAGAGTAGAGATGGCCGCGGGGTGGCATGGAGCCTGGCTGAAGGTCGATGGCAAGGTCGTAGGGGCGATGAGGAGGTAGGTGGGTTGCCCGTCTTTTACAAAACACCTCAGCCAGGTCTCGGTAGGTGCTCAGGATGGCGTCGGTGTCGACCTCGGGGGCCTCGGACTCCCTAGAACACGTCCCAGCCCGGGCCCGTAGGCAGAGTTCAGAGCAAGTCGGCCCCCATTGTAGGATCCGACTTTGTGTCCAGGATATGAGCGGGTCGTGACGAAGTAACCAGGGATGTCCGAGAATGAAGGGAGGTGATGAGATGGGGGTGAGGTAGAAGTGAAGCTGTTCCTGGTGTTGGCCGATGTTCATGGTGATGGGTTGAGTTTGGAAGGTGATGGGGCTGGAGGAGAGGGGCCGACCATCGACAGATGTAATATTTACGGGCTGGGATAACGCCTCGATCTTTACCCCCAGTTTCTTGGCATAAGAAGAGTCAATGAAGTTACCAGCAGCACCGGAGTCGACGAAGGCGGTACTTCCGACTCGTTTGTGGCCAAACTGGAGGTGTACTCTTACCGTGAGACGGGAATCATTGGTCAGGGTGGTGGAGAGGGAGATGGAACCCGGTGAGTCACTCTAACTTCTCACCGGGTCTGCACGTTTCCTGGGCGTAGAGGACAGATGGCCCGGTGATGCGCTGCTGACCCGCAATACGCGCAGAGACCCTCTCTATATCGTCGTTCCCGTTCTGCAGCGGTTAAGGAGGCGCGCCCTAATTGCATGGGTTCCCCGGCTCCGGTGTCAACCACGGCGGGAGGTGGAGAACCGACGGATCCGGTAGGTGCAGTGGAGAGTGAGGAACGAGCTTCCGGAACAGGCGTGCGAGAGAAGAAGGAGGAGCTTCGGGGCATGAAATGAGGCAGTGGTGGCATGATGGACGGCAGGGTGCAAGGAGCTGGCTTAGGGCGGGCGAGCAGACGCTGGTCGATCCGGAGGGCGAGTTGGATTAGGCCCTCCAAGGTGGCTGGAAGTTCACGACCGGCGAGCTCGTCCTTAATGCGTGTAGCCAGTCCCTCGTAGTAGGCCATCCAGAGGGCGGAGTCTCCCCAGTCGGTTTGGATGGCAAGGGTTCGGAAATCCGCCGTGTAGCGGCTCACGGACGAGCCCCCCTGTCGCAGATGATATAATTTTGAGTCGGTCTCCACCTCAGCAGCAGGATGTTCAAAGGTGAGTTTTAGCTGGCGGGTGAACTCTGTATAAGAGTAGGCTACATCTGAATCAGATCGCAGGACCGCCGTGGCCCACTCAGCTGCCTGCCCGGATAGCAACTCAACTCAAACACTAGATCCAATGCGGTTAAAAAAACACTGCACTTCCCATCTGTGCCATCCCATTTGTCCGGTAAAGCAATGAAGACATCAGAAGAAGGGGGAGGGGGTGGCGGAGCAGCAGCCGCTGCAATGGGTGTGGCAGCAGCCGGCTGAGCGACCGCCCCGCGGAGCGTCGCGTTCTCCTGCCGTAGCTCCGCCACCTCGCGGCGCAAGGCCGCGACGTCTTGGAGGCCTTGGCGGAGGACCGCGACTTCACTACTGAGCTGATCGATCAACTTAGCGTGCTGGTCAACCACATCGCAGAGGTGAGTGTGATCCGCTGGGTTTACTGCTGTTGGCTCAGTCATTCTGTCACAAACAAATGGAGACGGACCAGAAGACTAGCAGTTAGCCCTGTAGCGTAGATGTAAACCCAAACGCGGAAGTAGCGTGAGTAGGCAGGATAACCACGCTGTTTATTTTTAGAACTGTCTCGGAACGAGAGCAAGAGCTTACACAAATAAACCCGCGTTCTAATAACACACACTCAATCGAAAGCAAAACCCAAGAAAGTGAGTACTCACGTTTAGACGAACGAAGCATCGGAGACAGCATGGGCAACTCAATGACTGAGCAATGTGTGGAGCCATCTTGTCTCCTTTTATGGTTCCTGAATAACGACCGTACTACGTCCAGGTCCTAGTGCCGGTCGTGTTAGGAGTGCGCATGACACTCAGGTAGACTGTAGGAAACTCCAGTCCTGAAGTATCGAGCGACTGCAGTCACAACTCCTCAGAGAACAGCTGTCTGCATCAGCCAAGGACAGGAGCATCTTCATGGTGAAGTGGAACCGTCCCCAGTCACCACACGCGTCCCAGACAGACCTCACGGGCCTCCATGTGGCGAGATCTCCAACCAGAATAGGGACACCAGGACGAGTCAGACAGGTCCAGAGGACAGAGGGGTCTGGAACACTGGCAGCTCAGGAGAGACATGTATAGCTCGACAGAGAGACAGAGAGAGGGAAAAGGAGAGAGAGAAGAGAAGGAGAAATAACAGTTAGGTCTGGTCACAGTCAAACAATGTATAATGTGAATGTATATTTAGTGCAGAGTGCCAGAAGGAAACCCTGTGGAACACCAAACTCCACTTGAGAACATGAGGAATGGTCACCATCTAAATCTACAAACTGATAACGATCAGTCAAATAGGATCCGAGCCACAAGAGGGCAGTTCCCTTAATTCCTACTACCTTTTCTAATCTGTGAAGGAGAATACTATGATCAATGGTGTCAAAAGCTGCACTGAGGTCCAGTAACACAAGTATAGTGACGCAACCCTGATCAGAGGCCCATAGGAGGTCGTTTACTACTTTAACAAGTGCTGTCTCTGTGTTGTGATGAGGCCTAAATCCTGACTGATACAGTTCATTTATGCTATTTCTGTGTAGATGTGAACATAGCTGCTGTGACACTACCTTTTCCAGAATCTTGGAGATAAAGGGAAGGTTTGATATCGGCCTGTAATTAGAAAGCAGACAGGGGTCAAGGTCAGGTTTCTTGATTAGCGGTTTAATAACGGCTAATTTAAAGGATTTGGGGACATACCCACTACTGAGTGAACAGTTAATTACTTTCAACAGGGGTTCTATTATTGCTGGTACTATCTGTTTGAGAAAATGTGTCGGTACAGGATCTAATATACAGGTTGACGATTTTGAAGAAGAGATGAGTGAAATTAGTTCCCTCGCTTCAAGGGGAGTAAAGTGTTCTAAGTACTGATGTGATGTGGTTAGATCATCTGAATTATTTAAATTGTCTGGTTTCAAAGCCTGAATTTTTTGCCTAATATTTATGATTTTGTTAAATAGAAATCTCGGGTTGTTTTTGTTATTTTCTATAAGAGTGGAGAGATACGTTGATCTAGCATCACTGAGAGCTTTTCTATAGTTCAGGATGCTCTCCTTCCAAGCTATTTGGAATAATAACAATTTAGTTTGATGCCATTTACATTCTAATTTTCGAGCGGTTTGTTTTAAAGTGCAAAGTTGTTTAAAAAGAGGAGCTTCTACAACAGGACAATGATCCTAAACACACCTCGAAATCCACTATGGAAAACCTCAAGAGACTCAAGCTGAAGGTTTTGGAACGGCCATCACAGTCCCCTGATTTAAACATCACTGAACATTTGTGTGTAGATCTTAAAAGAACCGTACAGGCAAGACCACTGAAGAATATTACAGAACTAGAAGCCTTTTTTATATTACTCACTCCTCTTACACCAGTGTTCATAATTCCGGACATTTCACTCTCATATTGCACCTCGTTGATGTATTGTCTTGTCTTGTCTTGTCTTGTCTTGTCTTGGCTTGGCTTGTCTTGTTTGTTTGCTGTGTTTAGCCAGGTGTGTGATGGTCGACACTCCGGTGTGCAACGCTGAGTCGGCCAAACAGTCAAAATGAAAAAAAAAAAAAAACTCTCTTTGAAAAAAATGAAAAAGGAGAATTTAATTTAAAGGCCCAATAAAACCAACCCAGACATGAATAAATAATAACTAACAGATGAGATAAGGAGGAGTTGGTTGTTTGGAATTGGGAGTCACTACACCACTAGGCTGAACATATTAACATACAGTCTTATGAACATTAATATGTAATCCACTATGGATCCACTATGGAATACCTCAAGTGATATCTGTTAGAGGAGGGTTACTAAGTACTGATTATGTACTGTAGGGTGCCCAAACTTTTGCACAGTGCCACAATAATGTTTTTATTTTTGATCTTTGTTCAATTTATGGCATAAGAAGTAACTATGCACCAATGTTTGCTGAAAATATTGTGCTTTTTTCCATTTCCAAGAGAGACCGTGTTCAAAATCACCAAAATCTGTTATTTATCAAGGGGTGCCTAAACTTTTGCATAAGACTGTAGGTGAAGAACTTCTAGGTATAACTCCTCCACATAGCATTTTAACACTACGTTGCGTGGCTTATGTTGCAGTGATTTTGTCGCCCTGTATTTTTGATCTAGTCATGACTGTGATATCTCCAGCAGGATGTACAAAGTTCTTTTCATGAAACGTCATCCAGAAAAGTGAAACTGACACATTTCACTAATATTTGCGGTTTTCTCATTTTCAGCAGAATTTCACATGGTGTGAAGCAGACACAGAATGGGAAGTGATGCAGCAGTTATTGTTGTTATAATACGTAGAATGTTCACAGCAGGAAGAAATGAGGATCTTCTGATGAACTCATGTTCAGCTCCTGTCCTTTCAGTTTATGGACCACAACGAGTCTGACTTGACCTCCAAATTCCCCAGATCTCCATCTGATCGATGGACACGCTGGGGAAACAAGATGAAGCCATAGAAAACCAATGCAGTAACTTTCAGAATGACAGGATCTTTGTTTCAGGAATGTTGTGATGTCCATCTCTCAAAGGGATCGAGTTGTTTTGACAACACAAGGGAAACCCTCAGAATATTAGACAGGTGGTTTTAAAGTGTTAATGGCTGATCAGTAGGGCAGTGGTGGCTCCAACAGATAAGGCTGTGGGTTACTGATTGGAAGGTCGGGGGTTCGAGCCCTGGACCGAGTACATTAACCCTCTCTGCTCCTGGGGCGCTGTATCCTGACTGACCCTGCGCTCTGACCCCCTCTGACCCCCAGGTACACTGGAATATGCCAAGAAAAAAAATTCACTGTGCACTAATGTATAGGTGACAGACAAAGGCTTAACTTAGAAACACTGCTCATATGTTTAAACACAAAATATCCCTTGTTGAATGTGTTTCTTTGTGCACCTTCCATGTTCCAATAATTATGGAGTTCTGTGTAATTAACCTTCTAGGTATTATTGTCTGTATTATAAGTAGCATCAGTATCACTTCCTGTGATCATGTGGTTTGTATATTACAGGTGAAACTGTACAGCTGAGGTTTTCACTGAACTATTTTTTGTCCCGAGACTGTCATGATTTTTTATTTATTATTTAATTATTTATTTATTATTTTATTAATTTATTTTAATTCATTTAATTTAAATTGTTATTTTAAATCTCAATCTATCTGTTAACACAATAAGAATCCCATCCTGTATAAATAGTGATGAACTTTCTAAGGAGAAATGTTCAGGAAAAAGAGAAGAGGAAGCGAGTTACACTGCAGCAGGAATCTCAGTACTGAGAAACAGATGAAAAATTCCCACACACACACACACACACACACACACACACACACACACAGATGCTCAGTGTGTATATAAGATGGAGAGACTCTCAGTCCTCCAGCATCCATCACTCGACTCGTCTCTCCTGGATCTGGAACTCTCACTCCGCTCCGTCTCTGTGTGAAATCAGACGTTCTGCTAGAATGAGGAACCTGACGGCTCTGCTGCTTCTGCTGTCGCTCGGCTCTCTCTATCTGGTGTCTACTGGTGAGTCTTACATCACTCTGTAGTGAACACATTTGTATTGTAGCTTCTAGTTTGATTTATGATGATGATAATAATAATAATAGTAAAATAACGATGCTTTTTTAAATCAGCTACTCTCAGTTCTGAGGTCATGAAAAGCTGCTGTCCAAGCACAACTAAAGCGAAGGTCCCACTAAAGAACATTGTGACCTACTGGAGGACGAGCAGCAGCTGCCCCCTACAGGCCATTGTGTGAGTCTCACCTGCTTAGTACAAATATAATGTTAGATTTTTATTCAGTAATAGAATCAAGCAAACAAAACCAGGGCTTAGTGTTGATCCGTGTGCACTACAGGTTTAGAAATATAAATATATTCATGTTACTGTCCTGTATTAATCAACCACCACCATGTCCATCTTTTGTGTGTCACAGCTTTCACATGCTAAATGAAGTACAGAACCTCAATCGTACAGTCTGTGTGGATCCTACGGCCGTCTGGGTCGACAGTCACATGAGGAAAGTGGATCTCAGGAACAAAATCACTGAAACAGCAAAACTCTGAACCTCAGCGTTAGACAGGATTACAACACAGAGGACGGACCTTATACTTTAACCAAATATTGTAATTACCATTTATGTATTTTTTTCTATAAAACATAAAAATATACATTTTGTAACTATTTATTTATAGAATTGCCATTCTCGCCTGAGTCTCAGTGTGACAGCATCACATGTGTTTTATTAAAGACTTTGTTCTCGCTTCGCTTTTGTTTTCAGTGAATAATTCAGTAAAATCAAATGATGTGGTGTCGGACATTTGTAACATGTAACTGTCTCTAATAAATATCTACACTGCACAGTATTTATTATGGTTTCCTGAGAGTCATCGCTTTTAGTTTTCGTTATTGTGATTAATGGAATAATTCCAGTCAGCCCTCATGAGGAGAGCGTTATCAATTAAACATTAGTTGTTGGACAAATGATCTGTAATCCTGGTCTTAACTTCCATTGGTATGCTTAAGACTTTTGCTGTTGTGTGTAAACATTTACATATTCAGTCAAGTTTTGCTCATAAATATTTGTGAATTGCCAACATTTATTTTATTTGATCGAATCAGAACGCCAGTTACTGAAAAGTAAAAAACAAATAAATGGTCAGAAAATTGTTTATTATTATTATTATTATTATTATTATTATTATTAGCAGTAGTAGTACTTGTCTAAATATTTCCGGGGTTAGATTATGACTAGTAATACTCCTTAAATCTGTGAGCGTTCTTGAAAGATGGTAAATTTATGCTCCATGTTAAGATTTTATTATAATTATTATTTCATTTTTCAGGTTTCAAGTTTTAAGGTTAAAAAGATCATACAGTTATCAGACACAATTCATAAGGTTCTTGTAAGGTGTTATAATATGATCAGAAGGTTTCTACACCTATAACACACCCCCACACTGGGGTATTGACCCTGACTCCTCATGTTGTAACACTTCCTATAGCCTGTATCCAAACAGCTCATCTGCTAGAACTCTTTTGTTTAACCAGAAAATGCAAATGTGTTTCCTATCATCTGTCTGTCTGTCTGTCTGTCTGTCTGTCTGTCTGTCTCGGCGTCTCTCTATGACTGACATGTTAATGATTTTGGTTCTGGTTCTTTTGATATACATGACACAGGACACGTGGACAAAAGCTTAAATGTGTCTCTTTGCTGAGAATAAACGGAGACCTTCAGACATCATGTGTGCATGTGCGGTCAACCGGTAAATGTACCGAAGTGTGATGAACACAACGAGCATGAATTCTTCTTCTTTAAATTCAAACTTACTTCTTTTGATTGTGTAAAGCTGCTTTGCGACAATGTCAATTGTTAAAAGCGCTATATAAATAAAATTGAATTGAATTTAATTGAAATTCGGGTAAAAACCTGACAATTTGGATTATATGTATAATTTTTTATCCTGCTCCTATGGATCAGAAGAATATTTGCTGTATGAAGCCACCTAAAGCAAAGATCCCATTAATACCCATCATGACCTCCAGGAGGTCCAGCAGCACCTGCTCCATACAAGCCCCTGTGTGAGTCTCACCTGCTTCATACAGTAAAAATATGGGATTTGAATTTGATCAGCATTAGAGTCAAATAAAGCTAAATTAAAGCCTGAGCTTATAATATTTGTCCTTTGATGATCATTTATTAATTAAGTACCCAATCAATCACAGCTTTCAGATGAACTCGGCTCGTTTACACTGTGAGGATCCCAAAGTCGACTGGGTCAAAGGTCACATGAGACGAGTGGATCTTAAAACTAAAGCCACTGAAGCGGAACAAATCTGAATATCAGCGTCAGGCGAGATTACAATTACAAGACTGATCTAATTATTTGACCAAATTTTCACATTATGAATTTTAGCATAAATATGCATTTTGTCACATATACAGTTATGAAAGTTGACTTGATCAGTACTGAGCTGGTGTGTTTGTAATCATTTCACATTCTCATGTCTGATATTAGACTCAGAGTTTATCTACTGGCTGTTTCCTGGTTCATCAGTAGATGAACCAGTATAGAGACCTGTGGTGGCGTCCACTTAGCTCCCTCCCTCCCCATCCTGTGTACTGAGTGGGAGGCGCGAGAGACGTGACGTGACTTTCCAGTGAGAGACGTGACGTGCAAATGAGCAGAAACGAACTGATGCTATTTCTGGACAAAAACGACTTGATGAGAAAATCCCACTCGAGAATATTGTGACTACTGCAGATGAGCAGCAGCTCCGCAATAAACGGTGTTGTTTTAACTCATGTAGACTGCAGATTTTTACAGATTTACAATATCTGCTCTGTGATTATACTGTAACAGTCAGGGATTTGTAACAGTCATCTATATACACAGTACCGTATGTGTAGCTCTGAGGGTTCAGTGACCCACATGGAAGCTGTGGATCTTAAAAACAAAACCAGTTTAACAGCAAAACCATGAAGGGATTTCAACCGAGAAAACAAACCGAACATTTTGATGAAATAATACTTTTTTTAAAGCGCAAAATATGGAATTATTTATTGTTTATTTTACTGACACTGCATTTTAATCTCTGAGCCTCAGTCTGACAGCGCCCCCTGGTGTTGATAAGAGTTTGTCTCTTCTGTCTTTATAATTAATGATTGAGTACTGTCTCATTGTCTCACACATTTGATGATTCAGGCTCATTTTCACTCTTTTTGATATTGTTGATGAACATAAACGCTGTGACACGTCGACACACTCCACATAAATCAGTGTATGTACAGAATCATTTACATCTACAGCGTTTATCAGATGCTCTGATCCAGACGAGGTCAGTTCTTAGATGTACTGACCTCTGTACTGAGTTGTACAGAATTGAAGATGATCTGCTGGGAGCCTGGAAAAAGAGCTTACATGAAAAACTGAGTACTTTTATTTTTTGAGGAAAAAAATCTTTGTTCCAGGTACACAGTAGACCTTCAGAGGTCGTGTCCCTTAATTTGTGCATAATTTCATGTTCCAATAATTATGTTCATTAGTTCTCTGTAATTATCCTCCTCAGTATTATTCTCTTAAATCCCTGCGTCACTGGCGTCTCTTCCTTTTTCCCTTGTTGTGGTTTGTATAGGACATGTGAAACTGCTCAGCTGAGCTTTTCACTGAAGCTTTTCACTACATTTTCTACGAAATGTAGAAAAAATGGTCTCAATTTATTATACTTCATGTAATTAAATATTTCATTTATATTTCAAAATGCATGTCATCGCTTACTGCACAATTCTATAGAATCTTCTATCTATTTAATCCTCCTTCAGGATCTAATGGTTTTACCAGGAGGATTATAAAGTTAGTGTACAATATTATTTAACTCACTTTCTGGCACAACATGTAACAGCAGCTTGCAGATAAAAAAGATTTAATTACATTAAAATATTAATTTAGACATAATATTCTGAAACATAATACATATATAAATTTGACATCATTTGAAATATGAATATCTGAGTAAGTACATGTCCTAGGCAAAAACAATAATTAAATAGTTTTTATGTCGAAAAGGATTTATTTATCAAACTTCCAACAACATACTCAGCTGGATATAGATTTTATAACCGATTTCACAAAGCTTCAGAAATGTTCAATAAGCTCACTGTCTGTTACTCAGCACATGTCCGGTCGGTGGTCCAGCTCCGTCCTCCCGGCATATCTAACGTAACATTCTGCAGCGCCGCAGTGATTCTCTGCTTGAGTTCCTCTAGGCTCGTAGGAAGACGGAAGGGTAAAGACCAGTCCTTTCACATAGACCCATAAAAAAGCATATTGTAACACACAAAATGCCTTTTCATTTTCATAAAATATTAAACATTGGTTTACACATCTCGTTAAAATTTAAGATCATTTGAGCAAAAATTTGCTATGTTGTTAGAGACTATGAATTTTTTGGGTCACCCTGTATATATAAATTCATATATTCAAGTATTTGTCACATGTACCTTACAGCACAATGAAAGTATTTTTTCTCATATTCCAGTTGGATGCTGGGTCCAATTATACAATGCCAGTATACAGTACAATGACCCCGGAGCAGACAGGGTAAACAGCCTTGCTCAAGGCCTCAACAGTGGGAGCCAGAGTAGTCTTCTCATCCTCATGAACCTCTGAGCAGCATTTGACCTGGTAAACCACAAGATTCTCTTGTCTATCCTTGCATTCATTGGAATCTGTAGCACAGTAAGGCAATGATTTGCTTCCTGTCTAGAAGATAGGTTGTATGAGGTGGCATGGAGGGGATCCACATCCACAAGACTTTCCCCTTGCAGACTCTCCACTGGTGTCCCACAAGACTCAATGCATGGTCATCTTCTGTTCTCTATACTTGATCTCTTGGTGGGGTCATATCTCCATCATGGACCTCTTCACTGGCTTCCTGTAACTGATCAAATTTAAAGCAGGCCAAAGACATCCTTGCAACAACTTACCTCTCAAATCTAATCATACTCGCACCGCACCACATGTACCATTAGTCAAGCATTGTTGGAAAATATTATTTATTATTATTAAATACTATTTATTTGTTAGTTAGTTAGTGGACTATAGTGGAAGTTCATTCCACCACGGAGGATCCAGGACAGGAGCGGTCTAGATGTACAGTATGTCCTCCTCCATCCCTGAGAGATGGTAGGACCAGTCAAGCAGTGCTGGAGGATCAGAGGGAACGTGGTGCGGTGCGGTGCGGTGCGAGTAGAGCTGAGAGATACAGTAAGTGGGTTCAGGGACGTCTTTGGCCTTTCTAGTCAGTAACATAGTGAACCAGAAAAAGCATCAATTTATTGATGTAAATTTCAAAGCAGTTACGTACCGTAAGTCTCTCTGGATAAGAGCATCTGCAAATACCATAAATGTTGTTGTTGTACATTATTTTTAATTAGAATCTATAAAATACGTTTTGATCTCTCAATCTATTCGACACAATGATAAAAATCCCATCATATTCTTTTAACAAGGTCTGATTTGAAGATTTTGCCTATAAATAATGTTCAAGGAAAAGAAAAAGAAAAGTGGAAGCAAGACTGTGTTAAACAGGAAGCGCCGTACTGAGAAACAAAAGAAAAATTCCCCCATACACACACAGATCCTGCTCTCTCTCTCTCTCTCAGTGTGTATATAAGATGGAGAGACTCTCAGTCCTCCAGCATCCATCACTCGACTCGTCTCTCCTGGATCTGGAACTCTCACTCCGCTCCGTCTCTGTGTGAAATCAGACGTTCTGCTAGAATGAGGAACCTGACGGCTCTGCTGCTTCTGCTGTCGCTCGGCTCTCTCTATCTGGTGTCTACTGGTGAGTCTTACATCACTCTGTTACATACACAGCGCTCTTATTGATCTTTTCTAATATTGATCAGTGTGAACACATCTGTATTTCTGTAGTGAGTGTAGAATGTTTTATAATAATTCTTCTCTCTTTCTGAAACTTCTCCTCCACCAGCTCCCACCGTGTTTGAACACAAGACTCTCTGCTGTTCAAGCACAACTAAAGCGAAGGTCCCACTAAGGAACATTTTGACCTACTGGTGGACGAGCAGCAGCTGCCCCCTACAGGCCATTGTGTGAGTCTCACCTGCTTAGTACAAATGTTGTATTTATCAATATTAAAATGGAATAAAGCAGAATCAATAACAGAACTTACTGCTGATCCGTATACACTATAAACTTATATGATCCTGTATTAATCATGAATCTTGTTTCCCCTTTCTTGTGTCACAGCTTTCACACTCGGAATGTAACAGCGAACACCACTCATTTCCGCTGTGTGGATCCTACGGCCGTCTGGGTCGACGGTCACATGAGGAAAGTAGATCTTAGGAACAAATCCACTTAAACACCAAACACTAAACCTCAGCGTTAGACGGATTACAACACAGAAGACGGACCTAATACTTTGTTATTGATGTGTTTTTTTAACATGAAATACACATTTTGTAATTATTTATTTATATACCTGACATATTCTCTCCTCTGAGGATCCATGTGACTAACGCCGGTGTTATAACAGTTTGCTCATGTTTGTTTCCAATGAATCTTTCTGTAAAATTAAATGAAGTGGTGTTATGTATATAATATTTAATACTGTTTCTAATAAATTCATAAACTGTAGATGTTTGGCTTCCTGAGACTCATTGCCTTATAACTCTGCTATTGAAATAATAATAATAATAAAAATGATGATTACAATCAGATCCCTTAACAGAACATTTGAAAGAACATTGAAGAATTCTTCATTTTTACCTCAATCTTCATCGTCTTCTGGGTGATAACGGACGGATGGCAGATCTGATGACTTTTATTAAACTTGATTATAACTTACAAGCAACATAAATTCACTTTTAAGGCAGTCTGAGTCAAAATACACTCGTCTGCTGAGTGTTGTGCTTAAGACCTTTTCTTTTGTGTGTGTAAACGTTTACATATTCAGTCATGTTTTGCTCATCAATAGTTGTGCAATGAGAAAAATATTTTTATTTGATCGAATCAGAACACCAGTTAGTGAAAAGTAAAAAATTAATAAATTGTCATAAAATTGTCTATTATTATTATTATTATTATTATTATTATTATTATTATCTGTAATACTCTCTGAAATAAGTTTGTTACCGTGAAAGCTGGTAACTTCAAGCTTCATATTAAGTGAGTGCTAAACTGCCCCAGCAGGGGACAATTAATATACAATGGTAATTTCCATAGGAACTTTCAAACTGAATTTAACTGTGAATCCCTCTGTCGTAGAGACATGGGGGTGGGCTCATTTTACTCGGGCAACCAATCAGTCTTTCGCATTTATCATGATGCTCATAAGCCACGCCTCCTAGCAACATCATTATCAGGCTGTTAGCATGTTGCTAGCATGTTGTTAGCATTATGCTAACAATATTATTATGCCTCTAGCATTATGCTAAGTATATTAGCATGTTGCCAGCATGATGCTAACAATAGTAGCATGTTGCTAGCATTATGCTAACTATATTAGCATTTCGCTAATAACATGATTAGCAAGCTGCTACCATGATGCTAGTGTGATTAGCATGTTGCTAGCATGATGTCTAGCTTATTAGCATGCTGCTAGCATTAGGCTAACTATATTAGCATGTTGCTAGCTATATCTGTAGAATGTTGATATCATGATGCTAGAGTGGTGTTTAGCTAATTAGCATGTAGCTGGCATTATGCTAACTATATTAGCATGTTGCTAGCTACATCATTAGAATGTTGCTAACATGATGCTGGAGTGCTTAGCAAGTTTTGCCATGGCCAGCACCACTCCCATTTTCTTCAGGAAATGTACCTCTCTAGTTATTATTATTATTTTATCCAATATACATTTCTCTTTTTGTTTATTTTTTTTTATCCTGCTTCTGCTCCTATGGATCAAAAGTAGTATATTTGCTGTATAAAGCCAACTAAAGTGAAGATCCCACTAATGAACATCATGACCTACAGGAGGTCCAGCAGCACCTGCTCCATACAAGCCCCTGTGTGAGTCTCACCTGCTTCATACAGTAAAAATATAGGATTTGAATTTGATCAGCATTGGAGTCAAATAAAGCTAAATTAAAACCTGAGCTTAAAATATTTTCTCTTTGATGATCATTTATTAATTAAACACCCTCGTTTCCTCTTTTTGTGTCACAGCTTTCAGATGAACTCCTCTCAATTACTCTGTCTGGATCCCAAATAATTTTTGGGAAAAATCTAATAATTTAACCAAATTTTGTTAATACAGTTTTAAACATAAATATGTATTTTGTCATTATCTACTTATATAATTCACTTATTCTCACCCCTATGTCTCAGTCTGATAGCGCCACCTGGTGTTTTTAAGAGTCTATGTTCTCTCCTCATGTTTGTTCTCAAATAATGATTCAGTAAAATGAAATGAAGTGCACTTCCCAGTTGTAACATATAACTGCCTTTAATAAATATATACTTAAATATATACAGTATGAATTACTTCTCATGGTTTCCTGAGAGTCATTGCTTTACAATTAAGATGACATTTGAGAGATTATTGCTCATTTGTTATGAGTATATTGTTGGACAGATTATCTGTAGGGATAACTTTCATTGATATGCTGATGACATTGTTTTTTTAAGTCGTTAATGTCCATAAAAAAATGTCCTTAAGTGGCTCAGTCAATTCAAATTCAATTCAAAACTCTATAAGGCTTCTCGCAATAATATGATTTCTCCATAGGCTGTTTTGTACTGTGTGTAAATGGTTACATAATCAGTGAGGTATTGTTCATAAAACAGCCACATTGAGAAACGTGATTTTGTATTATTTAAACAGGATATTGGAGCTTAAAGTTAATTAGAATTTCATAGGCTTTTGTCTATTTTTAAAACGGCCCGATTGTGACAGGTTAAAATATAATATTTGTATAGATGTCACAACCCTGGGCCTCTTACAAACACACAGTTACCCTAATCCCTGAGGGTATACATGTCATCAGAAATAGTGTTAATAGGCTATTACTCTAAAGAAATATGTAGGCTTTTAGGCTATATACAATATGTGATATTTTACACTGATCAGCCATAACATTATGACCAGCCCCCTAACATTGAGAAGGTCTCCAATTTTGTGTCGTGGCCAATTTTGAGGATTCCACCAAATTTAAAATAAAAACCAAACAACTGTGCTTAGAGAAAAAACAAATCATGTTTATTGAAGACAAATGTAGACAGATGACTCTGAACCGCTTAGACAGACAAAAGTCCATCTTTCTTACTTTTACATGGGTTTATATACCTGACAAGTGCCTCATCGCTCCTCCTTGTTTCTTTGTTCAACCTAATTTTTATTTAATATTCATTAGATAAAAGTTTAGGCACCCCTTGATAAATAACAGATTTTAGTGATTTTTTAATTGAAAAGGTGTGAACAGTGTTACGTCCCAGTCTCGGGTTGGGCCGTACAGTAAATGATCGGTTCGGGGTTCTATTTTAAACTGTATGTTGAATGTGGGACACAGTGGTGTAATGTAACAAAAACTAGCCAGATACGTTAATTCACAACCAAGTGAGGTTTGTATTGCTTTACAAACAGCACATGCAAATAAAGATACCAACGCCACACCAGGCTCAGCTTCAGGGTCGACCCAGGCCAAAATAATCAACAAAAAAGGTATCTGTAGTTTAGCAGCTAGCTTACCTAGCAAACAAAACACAAAAAAATACAGATGCCTTCCCTATCTCCCTAAACCAAAAACAGTGAACAGAAGCACTTTCCCCAAAATAATGGGCAGCCACACGCCTACTAGCGGTGAGTGCACAAACATACAGTGAAATGACAAAAAAAAACAGTATTTACAAAGAGCCAGCAAACAAACCAAAAGGACAAAGCAAAAATCAAAGTCAAAAGGGAAGCCAAAAGTCAGAATACACAATCCAATCTTAACATTCACAATCACAACTAAACTCTACAACACAGCCAACACTTCGCCTACACGCTCCTCCTCGTTCCCGCGTCTCTCTCCGGTTTATAAATGGTCCGCTGATTGATGACGTCACTCAGGGCGGAAGCGCACGTGTGGAAGGTCAGGCAGTTGGCAGTCGCGCGCGACAAAGCACAGCAACACAGACACATAAAACACACACACAGCGACCAACATTTTGCGGGTTGTCTCTCTTGGAAATGGAAAAAATGCTCAATATTTTCGGCAAACATTGATGCATAGTTACTTGTCCAGAGTTTCAGACGTTAATCAGCTCGTTAGATCTGATGCCTGACAACAGCTGTCATTAGTAAATGGCAATTTCAAAGCTTTACAAATACTTTGACTCTTCAAACCTTGAGCGCACACTTACGGACACTCAACAACCATGTGTTCCTCTAAGCAGCTGTGTAAGACTCTGAAAATGAAAGTTATCGATGCCCACAATGCAGGAGAACCTACAAGAAGATAGCAAAGCGTCGTCAGCTTGCAGTTTCCACAGTGAGAAATGTAATTAAGAGACGGCAGTTCAGGGAAACTGTGGAGGTCAAGATGAGATCTGGAAGACTAAGAAAACTCTGGGAGAGAACTGCTCGTATGCTGGTCAGAAAGACAAATCAAAACCCCCATTTGACTGCAAAAAACCTGCAGGAAGATTCAGCAGACTCAGGAGTGGTGGTGACCTTCATGGAAGAGTCAGCAGAAGAAAACCTTACCTGCATCTCCATCATGAAATCCAACGTCAGAAGTTTGTAACAGTGCTGTGGACTGATGAAGTTAAAATAGAACTCTTTGGCCACAATCAGTAAAGGCATGTTTGGAGAAAAAAAGGAGCAGCATTTCATGAAAACAACACCTTGCCAACTATTAAGCATGGGGGCGAACCTATCATGCTTTGGGGTTGTGTTGCAGCCAGTGGCACAGGAAACATCGCACAGGTGGAGGGAAGAATGGATTCCACTAAATACCAGTTAATTCTACACCATCTGTAAAAAGCTGAAGCTGAAAATTCAATTCAATTTTATTTGTATAGCGCTTTTAACAATTGACATTGTCGCAAAGCAGCTTTACACAATCAAAAGAATTATATAAGTTTGTATGAGATGTGAACATGTATGAATCAGAAATGATCAGATCGTCCCTGATGAACGAGCCGAGGACGATGGCGACAGTGGCAAGAAAAACTCCCTGAGTATGTTATAGGAAGAAACCTTGAGAGGAACCAGACTCAACAGGGAACCCATCCTCATCTGGGTGATAACGGAGAGCAGGGATTGATCTGCACTCATACTGTGTGAGATGGGAAGTTCAGTATAACAGGAGATGTGATGAAGATAAAAGTGAGTCTAGTTGGTTATTGGAGGCTCAGTGTCACAAACAAACGGAGACGGACCAGAAGACTAGCAGTTAGCCCTGTAGCGTAGATGGTAAACCCAAACGCGGAAGTAGCGCGAGTAGGCAGGATAACCACGCTGTTTATTTTTAGAACTCTCTCGGAACAAGAGCAAGAGCTTACACAAATAAACCCGCGTTCTAATAACACACACTCAATCGAAAGCAAAACCCAAAGTTTTGAGTAAGTGAAAGTGAGTACTCACGATTAGACGGACAGAGCATCGGCGATAGCATGGGCAACTCAATGACTGAGCAATGTGTGGAGCCATCTTGTCTACTTTTATGCTTCCTGAATAACGACTGTACTACTTCCAGGTCCTAGTGCCGGTCGTGTTAGGAGTGCGCATGACAGTACCCCCCTGTCCAGGACCGGCACCCGACGATCCTGGGGTGGAGGATACCCGAAGACGGTAGTCCCGGATTAGCTCGGGGTCGAAAATGAACCGTGCCGGAATTCAGGACCGCTCCTCGGGGCCGTAACCTTCCCAATCAACTAGGTATTGCACGCCTCTGCCCCGAGGCCGCGAATCAAGGATCCGACGTACGGTATAAGCGGGACCGCCCTCAATGATTCGGGGAGGGGGAGCAGGGTGGGTGAGTGGAACCATAGGGGAAGTGGTGAAGGGTTTGAGTTGGGATATATGGAATACCGGGTGGATCCGGAGCGCCGCAGGCAGCTGGAGCCGGTAGGTGACAGGGTTAATCCGGAGGGTGATGCGGTATGGACCGATGAATCTGGGGGAGAGCTTCCATGATTCTGTTCGTAGGTGAAGGTTCTTGGTAGATAGCCATACCTTGTCACCTATCTGGAATAGCCGTCCCGGAGGGTGTCGACGGCGATGTTGGAGGATGTAACGGGTGTTGGAGCGTTGGATGGCATTGTTTGCTCGGTTCCAGAGCCGTCGACACCGACGAACCAACTGTTGGGCCGACGGTACTTCAACCTCCGGTTCTTGGTGGTCGACCATCGGAGGTTGGAAGCCGTAGCATGCCTCAAATGGGCTTAGATTGGTGGCGGAGGAGACATGGAGGTTATGCGATAATTCTGCCCAAATGAGGTAGCGGGCCCAGGAGCACTGGCGATCAGCGACAAAGCATCTCAAGTAGCGCTCCAGTTGTTGGTTGGTCCGTTCCGTCTGACCGTTAGTCTGTGGGTGGTATCCAGAAGACAGACTACAGGTGGAATTGATCAGACGGCAGAAGGCCTTCCAGAACCGGGAGGTGAACTGGGGCCCCCTGTCCGAGACAATATCCCTTGGGAACCCATGCAGGTGGTCTACGTGTTCTAATATCAGCTCGGCTGGGTTTTGGCTGACGGGAGTCCGGGGAGGGCTACCAGGTGGACAGCTTTGGAGAACCGGTCGACGATCGTGAGGATGGTGTTCTTCCCTTCGGAGACCGGCAGGCCCGTGATGAAGTCGACGGCAATGTGCGTCCAGGGCCGACGGGGAACTGGGAGTGGTTGAAGTTCTCCCGGGGATGGTTGGTTGCTGTCTTTGGCCCGGGCGCACACTGGGCACGCCTGGACAAACTCATCAATGTCCCTCTTCATGTTGGGCCACCAGAAGGCGCGTCGGATGAATTGTAGCGTGCGGTGCCTTCCGGGGTGACCTGAGAGGAGGGAGGAGTGCCCCCATTGAAGCACCTCTGGCTTGACGGTGTTGGGCACATAGAGTCGTCCAGGCGGCACGCCTGCCGGTTCGGTCTCCGCAGCATGTGCCTGGCGAACCCTCGTCTCTATGTCCCAACGGAGTGGTGCGATGATCTTGGTAGATGGTAGGACAGGCGCGGGGTCCGCCCGGGGGACGTCTTCCTCATACTGTCGTGAGAGGGCGTCAGCTTTGATGTTCTTGGACCCCGGGCGATATGACAGGTAGAAATTGTAGTCCTCAAAAACCAGAGCCCATCGCGCCTGTCTGGGGTTCAACTGTTTCAGCAACCGGATGGTGATGAGGTTCTGGTGATCAGTGCAGACAATGAATGGTTCTCTGGTGCCCTGGAGCCAGTGACGCCATTCCTCCAAGGCCCACTTTATGGCCAGCAGCTCGCGGTCCCCTACTCCGTATCGCTGCTGAGTGGGGTCAAATTTTTGGGAGAAGAAGCTGCAGGGGTGCAGCTTCTGGTCTGGACCTCGTTGGGAGAGAATCACCCCGGCGCCCACGTCCGACGCGTCCACCTCCACAACGAATGGTTTGTTGGCATCTGGATGAAGGAGGATGGGAGCCGTAGTGAAGCGGCGGCAAAGTTCACGGAAGGCGGTAATGGCAGTAGAGGTGAGGTGAAAGGGGTGAGATGATGGACGTGTCAGAGCAGTTAGTGGAGCTGCAACCGTACTGTAGCCCCGGATAAAGCGACGATAGAAGTTCGCAAACCCAAGGAAACGTTGGAGTTGTTTAAGAGTCCTGGGTAGGGGCCAGTGACTCACAACCTCCAGCTTCTGCGGG
Source organism: Clarias fuscus (assembly GCA_030347435.1). Lineage (NCBI taxonomy): Eukaryota > Metazoa > Chordata > Actinopteri > Siluriformes > Clariidae > Clarias > Clarias fuscus. Next base: position 35,844,165 of record CM059214.1, on the reverse strand, counting down.
TCCATGGCCACACCCTGGGGCGAGATGACAAAACCCAGGAACGTGGTGGAGCGCTCGTGAAAAGCGCACTTCTCCAACTTACAGTACAGCTGGTGGGTGAGCAATCTCTTCAGAACCGCTCTGACGTGTTGTACATGTTCACTGAAAGTCCGGGAGTATATGAGGATGTCGTCTAGGTAGACGAACACCCATCGACCTAACATGTCTCTTAGAATGTCATTGATGAATTGTTGGAAAACCGCTGGAGCGTTGCAGAGTCCAAATGGTATTACCAGACTTTCATAATGACCGATGGGTGTGATGAAGGCCGTCTTCCACTCATCGCCCTCTCTGATGCGCACCAAGTTGTAGGCGCTCCGGAGGTCCAACTTAGTAAAAATGGTGGCACCAGAGAGGGCGTCCAGGGCAGAGTTGGTAAGAGGCAATGGATGTTGGTTCTTGATGGTGATGTTGTTGAGCCCCCGATAATCGACACATGGGCGTAAGTTGCCGTCACGTTTCTTCACAAAGAAGAACCCCGCGGCAGCAGGTGAGGAAGAAGGCCGGATGGTACCTTGGCGCAGTCCGCTGGAAGCATATTCCTCCATCGCCTGCGTCTCGGTGGCAGATAAAGAGTAGAGGTGGCCGCGGGGTGGCATGGAGCCTGGCTGAAGGTCGATGGCAAGGTCGTAGGGGCGATGAGGAGGTAGGTGGGTTGCCCGTCTTTTACAAAACACCTCAGCCAGGTCTTGGTAGGCGCTCGGGATGGCGTTCGTGTCGACCTCGGGGGCCTCGGACTCCCTAGAACACGTCCCAGCCCGGGCCCGTAGGCAGAGTTCAGAGCAAGTCGGCCCCCATTGTAGGATCCGACTTTGTGTCCAGGATATGAGCGGGTCGTGACGAGATGGGGGTGAGGTAGAAGTGAAGCTGTTCCTGGTGTTGGCCAATGTTCATGGTGATGGGTTGAGTTGGAAGGTGATGGGGCTGGAGGAGAGGGGCCGACCATCGACAGATGTAATATTTACGGGCTGGGATAACGCCTCAGTTTCTTGGCATAAGAAGAGTCAATGAAGTTACCAGCAGCACCGGAGTCGACGAAGGCGGTACTTCCGACTCGTTTGTGGCCAAACTGGAGGTGTACTCTTACCGTGAGACGGGAATCATTGGTCAGGGTGGTGGAGAGGGAGATGGAACCCGGTGAGTCACTCTCACTTCTCACCGGGTCTGCACGTTTCCTGGGCGTAGAGGACAGATGGCCCGGTGATGCGCTGCTGACCCGCAATACGCGCAGAGACCCTCTCTATATCGTCGTTCCCGTTCAGCAGCGGTTAAGGAGGCGCGCCCTAATTGCATGGGTTCCCCGGCTCCGGTGTCAACCACGGCGGGAGGTGGAGAACCGACAGATCCGGTAGGTGCAGTGGAGAGTGAGGAACGAGCTTCCGGAACAGGCGTGCGAGAGAAGAAGGAGGAGCTTCGGGGCGTGAAATGAGGCAGTGGTGGCATGATGGACGGCAGGGTGCGAGGAGCTGGCTTAGGGCGGGCGAGCAGGCGCTGGTCGATCCGGAGGGCGAGTTGGATTAGGCCCTCCAAGGTGGCTGGAAGTTCACAACCGGCGAGCTCGTCCTTAATGCGTGTAGCCAGTCCCTCGTAGTAGGTCGTCCGGAGGGCGGAGTCTCCCCAGTCGGCTTGGACGGCGAGGGATCGGAAATCCGCCGTGTAGCGGCTCACGGACGAGCCCCCCTGCCGCAGATGATATAATTTTGAGTCGGTCTCCACCTCAGCAGCAGGATGTTCAAAGGTGAGTTTTAGCTGGCGGGTGAACTCTGTATAAGAGTAGGCTACATCTGAATCAGATCACAGGACCGCCGTGGCCCACTCAGCTGCCTGCCCGGATAGCAACTCAACTCAAACACTAGATCCAATGCGGTTAAAAAAACACTGCACTTCCCATCTGTGCCATCCCATTTGTCCGGTAAAGCAATGAAGACATCAGAAGAAGGGGGAGGGGGTGGCAGAGCAGCAGCCGCTGCAATGGGCGTGGCAGCAGCCGGCTGAGCGACCGCCCCGCGGAGCGTCGCGTTCTCCTGCCGTAGCTCCGTCTTGGAGGCCTTGGCGGAGGACCGCGACTTCACTACTGAGCTGATCGATCAACTTAGCGTGCTGGTCAACCACATCGCAGAGGTGAGCGTGATCCGCTGGGTTTACTGCTGTTGGCTCAGTCATTCTGTCACAAACAAACGGGGGCGGACCAGAAGACTAGCAGTTAGCCCTGTAGCGTAGATGGTAAACCCAAACGCGGAAGTAGCGCGAGTAGGCAGGATAACCACGCTGTTTATTTTTAGAACTCTCTCGGAACGAGAGCAAGAGCTTACACAAATAAACCCGCGTTCTAATAACACACACTCAATCGAAAGCAAAACCCAAGAAAGTGAGTACTCACGATTAGACAGACAGAGCGTCGGCGATAGCATGGGCAACTCAATGACTGAGCAATGTGTGGAGCCATCTTGTCTCCTTTTATGCTTCCTGAATAACGACCGTACTACGTCCAGGTCCTAGTTCCGGTCGTGTTAGGAGTGCGCATGACACTCAGGTAGACTGTAGGAAACTCCAGTCCTGAAGTATCGAGCGACTGCAGTCACAACTCCTCAGAGAACAGCTGTCTGCATCAGCCGAGGACAGGAGCATCTTCATGGTGAAGTGGAACCGTCCCCAGTCACCACACGCGTCCCAGAAAGGCCACACGGGCCTCCATGTGACGAGATCTCCAACCAGAATAGGGACACCAGGACGAGTCAGACAGGTCCAGAGGACAGAGGGGTCTGGAACACTGGCAGCTCAGGAGAGACATGTATAGCTCGACAGAGAGACAGAGAGAGGGAAAAGGAGAGAGAGAAGAGAAGGAGAAATAACAGTTAGGTCTGGTCACAGTCAAACAATGTATAATGTGAATGTATATTTAGTGCAGAGTGCCAGAAGGAAACCCTGTGGAACACCAAACTCCACTTGAGAACATGAGGAATGGTCACCATCTAAATCTACAAACTGATAACGATCAGTCAAATAGGATCCGAGCCACAAGAGGACAGTTCCCTTAATTCCTACTACCTTTTCTAATCTGTGAAGGAGAATACTATGATCAATGGTGTCAAAAGCTGCACTGAGGTCCAGTAACACAAGTATAGTGACGCAACCCTGATCAGAGGCCCATAGGAGGTCGTTTACTACTTTAAGAAGTGCTGTCTCTGTGCTGTGATGAGGCCTAAATCCTGACTGATACAGTTCATTTATGCTATTTCTGTGTAGATGTGAACATAGCTGCTGTGATACTACCTTTTCCAGAATCTTGGAGATAAAGGGAAGGTTTGATATCGGCCTGTAATTGGAAAGCAGACAGGGGTCAAGGTCAGGTTTCTTGATTAGCGGTTTAATAACGGCTAATTTAAAGGATTTGGGGACATACCCACTACTGAGTGAACAGTTAATTACTTTCAACAGGGGTTCTATTATTGCTGGTACTATCTGTTTGAGAAAATGTGTCGGTACAGGATCTAATATACAGGTTGACGATTTTGAAGAAGAGATGAGTGAAATTAGTTCCCTCGCTTCAAGGGGAGTAAAGTATTCTAAGTTCTGATGTGATGTGGTTAGTTCATCTGAATTATTTAAATTGTCTGGTTTCAAAGCCTGAATTTTTTGCCTAATATTTATGATTTTGTTAAATAAAAATCTCGGGTTGTTTTTGTTATTTTCTATAAGAGTGGAGAGATACGTTGATCTAGCATCACTGAGAGCTTTTCTATAGTTCAGGATGCTCTCCTTCCAAGCTATTTGGAATAATAACAATTTAGTTTGATGCCATTTACATTCTAATTTTCGAGCGGTTTGTTTTAAAGTGCAAAGTTGTTTAAAAAGAGGAGCTTCTACAACAGGACAATGATCCTAAACACACCTCGAAATCCACTATGGAAAACCTCAAGAGACTCAAGCTGAAGGTTTTGGAACGGCCATCACAGTCCCCTGATTTAAACATCACTGAACATTTGTGTGTAGATCTTAAAAGAGCCGTACAGGCAAGACCACTGAAGAATATTACAGAACTAGAAGCCTTTTTTATATTACTCACTCCTCTTACACCAGTGTTCATAATTCCGGACATTTCACTCTCATATTGCACCTCGTTGATGTATTGTCTTGTCTTGTCTTGTCTTGTCTTGGCTTGGCTTGTCTTGTTTGTTTGCTGTGTTTAGCCAGGTGTGTGATGGTCGACACTCCGGTGTGCAACGCTGAGTCGGCCAAACAGTCAAAATGAAAAAAAAAAAAACTCTCTTTGAAAAAAATGAAAAAGGAGAATTTAATTTAAAGGCCCAATAAAACCAACCCAGACATGAATAAATAATAACTAACAGATGAGATAAGGAGGAGTTGGTTGTTTGGAATTGGGAGTCACTACACCACTAGGCTGAACATATTAACATACAGTCTTATGAACATTAATATGTAATCCACTATGGATCCACTATGGAATACCTCAAGTGATATCTGTTAGAGGAGGGTTACTAAGTACTGATTATGTACTGTAGGGTGCCCAAACTTTTGCACAGTGCCACAATAATGTTTTTATTTTTGATCTTTGTTCAATTTATGGCATAAGAAGTAACTATGCACCAATGTTTGCTGAAAATATTGTGCTTTTTTCCATTTCCAAGAGAGACCGTGTTCAAAATCACCAAAATCTGTTATTTATCAAGGGGTGCCTAAACTTTTGCATAAGACTGTAGGTGAAGAACTTCTAGGTATAACTCCTCCACATAGCATTTTAACACTACGTTGCGTGGCTTATGTTGCAGTGATTTTGTCGCCCTGTATTTTTGATCTAGTCATGACTGTGATATCTCCAGCAGGATGTACAAAGTTCTTTTCATGAAACGTCATCCAGAAAAGTGAAACTGACACATTTCACTGATATTTGCGGTTTTCTCATTTTCAGCAGAATTTCACATGGTGTGAAGCAGACACAGAATGGGAAGTGATGCAGCAGTTATTGTTGTTATAATACGTAGAATGTTCACAGCAGGAAGAAATGAGGATCTTCTGATGAACTCATGTTCAGCTCCTGTCCTTTCAGTTTATGGACCACAACGAGTCTGACAATGAGTCTGACTTGACCTCCAAATTCCCCAGATCTCCATCTGATCGAGGAGCTCGAGGACACGCTGGGGAAACAAGATGAAGCCATAGAAAACCAATGCAGTAACTTTCAGAATGACAGGATCTTTGTTTCAGGAATGTTGTGATGTCCATCTCTCAAAGGGATCGAGTTGTTTTGACAACACAAGGGAAACCCTCAGAATATTAGACAGGTGGTTTTAAAGTGTTAATGGCTGATCAGTAGGGCAGTGGTGGCTCCAACAGGTAAGGCTGTGGGTTACTGATTGGAAGGTCGGGGGTTCGAGCCCTAGACCGAGTACATTAACCCTCTCTGCTCCTGGGGCGCTGTATCCTGACTGACCCTGCGCTCTGACCCCCTCTGACCCCCAGGTACACTGGAATATGCCAAGAAAAAAAATTCACTGTGCACTAATGTATAGGTGACAGACAAAGGCTTAACTTAGAAACACTGCTCATATGTTTAAACACAAAATATCCCTTGTTGAATGTGTTTCTTTGTGCACCTTCCATGTTCCAATAATTATGGAGTTCTGTGTAATTAACCTTCTAGGTATTATTGTCTGTATTATAAGTAGCATCAGTATCACTTCCTGTGATCATGTGGTTTGTATATTACAGGTGAAACTGTACAGCTGAGGTTTTCACTGAACTATTTTTTGTCCCGAGACTGTCATGATTTTTTATTTATTATTTAATTATTTATTTATTATTCTATTAATTTATTTTAATTCATTTAATTTAAATTGTTATTTTAAATCTCAATCTATCTGTTAACACAATAAGAATCCCATCCTGTATAAATAGTGATGAACTTTCTAAGGAGAAATGTTCAGGAAAAAGAGAAGAGGAAGCGAGTTACACTGCAGCAGGAATCTCAGTACTGAGAAACAGATGAAAAATTCCCACACACACACACACACACACACACACACACAGATCCTCAGTGTGTATATAAGATGGAGAGACTCTCAGTCCTCCAGCATCCATCACTCGACTCGTCTCTCCTGGATCTGGAACTCTCACTCCGCTCCGTCTCTGTGTGAAATCAGACGTTCTGCTAGAATGAGGAACCTGACGGCTCTGCTGCTTCTGCTGTCGCTCGGCTCTCTCTATCTGGTGTCTACTGGTGAGTCTTACATCACTCTGTTACATACACAGCGCTCTTATTGATCTTTTCTAATATCTAATATAATATAATATTTAATAATAATCTAATACCGATCAGTGTGAACACATCTGTATTTCTGTAGTGAGTGTAGAATGTTTTATAATAATTCTTCTCTCTTTCTGAAACTTCTCCTCCACCAGCTCCCCCCAGTTTGGACCACAAGAGTCGCTGCTGTTCAAGCACAACTAAAGCGAAGGTCCCACTAAGGAACATTTTGACCTACTGGTGGACGAGCAGCAGCTGCCCCCTACAGGCCATTGTGTGAGTCTCACCTGCTTAGTACAAATGTTGTATTTATCAATATTAAAATGGAATAAAGCAGAATCAATAACAGAACTTACTGCTGATCCGTATACACTATAAACTTATATGATCCTGTATTAATCATGAATCTTGTTTCCCCTTTCTTGTGTCACAGCTTTCACACTCGGAATGTAACAGCGAACACCACTCATTTCCGCTGTGTGGATCCTACGGCCGTCTGGGTCGACGGTCACATGAGGAAAGTAGATCTTAGGAACAAATCCACTTAAACACCAAACACTAAACCTCAGCGTTAGACGGATTACAACACAGAAGACGGACCTAATACTTTGTTATTGATGTGTTTTTTTAACATGAAATACACATTTTGTAATTATTTATTTATATACCTGACATATTCTCTCCTCTGAGGATCCATGTGACTAACGCCGGTGTTATAACAGTTTGCTCATGTTTGTTTCCAATGAATCTTTCTGTAAAAGTAAATGAAGTGGTGTTATGTATATAATATTTAATACTGTTTCTAATAAATTCATAAACTGTAGATGTTTGGCTTCCTGAGACTCATTGCCTTATAACTCTGCTATTGAAATAATAATAATAATAATAATAATAATAATAATAATAATAAAAATGATGATTACAATCAGATCCCTTAACAGAACATTTGAAAGAACATTGAAGAATTCTTCATTTTTACCTCAATCTTCATCGTCTTCTGGGTGATAACGGACGGATGGCAGATCTGATGACTTTTATTAAACTTGATTATAACTTACAAGCAACATAAATTCACTTTTAAGGCAGTCTGAGTCAAAATACACTCGTCTGCTGAGTGTTGTGCTTAAGACCTTTTCTTTTGTGTGTGTAAACGTTTACATATTCAGTCATGTTTTGCTCATCAATAGTTGTGCAATGAGAAAAATATTTTTATTTGATCGAATCAGAACACCAGTTAGTGAAAAGTAAAAAATTAATAAATTGTCATAAAATTGTCTATTATTATTATTATTATTATTATTATTATTATTATTATTATCTGTAATACTCTCTGAAATAAGTTTGTTACCGTGAAAGCTGGTAACTTCAAGCTTCATATTAAGTGAGTGCTAAACTGCCCCAGCAGGGGACAATTAATATACAATGGTAATTTCCATAGGAACTTTCAAACTGAATTTAACTGTGAATCCCTCTGTCGTAGAGACATGGGGGTGGGCTCATTTTACTCGGGCAACCAATCAGTCTTTCGCATTTATCATGATGCTCATAAGCCACGCCTCCTAGCAACATCATTATCAGGCTGTTAGCATGTTGCTAGCATGTTGTTAGCATTATGCTAACAATATTATTATGCCTCTAGCATTATGCTAAGTATATTAGCATGTTGCCAGCATGATGCTAACAATAGTAGCATGTTGCTAGCATTATGCTAACTATATTAGCATTTCGCTAATAACATGATTAGCAAGCTGCTACCATGATGCTAGTGTGATTAGCATGTTGCTAGCAAGATGTCTAGCTTATTAGCATGCTGCTAGCATTAGGCTAACTATATTAGCATGTTGCTAGCTATATCTGTAGAATGTTGATATCATGATGCTAGAGTGGTGTTTAGCTTATTAGCATGTAGCTGGCATTATGCTAACTATATTAGCATGTTGCTAGCTACATCATTGGAATGTTGCTAACATGATGCTGGAGTGCATAGCAAGTTTTGCCATGGCCAGCACCACTCACATTTTCTTCAGGAAATGTACCTCTCTAGTTATTATTATTATTTTATCCAATATACATTTCTCTTTTTTGTTCTTTTGTTAATTAATACAATCTATAAAATGAAAATAAAACAAATTAATCTGCACTTTACCTTTAAAAAAAGTACAAATAAATCCTGACAGATAAGTGTTTCCATTGGTTCGCGCACGCGTCATGTGTGTGTGTGTGTGCCCCTTCCCTCGCCTCATTTTACACAGAAAACATTCCTCCTCCCTCTCCCCACCTCGCTTTTTCACAACAGTTTCACAACAAACACACGCACGCACACACACACACACACACACACACAACGGAAACACAGTTTTAACAGGAAAAAAAGAAATCTCTCTGAGACTGACATGAGCGTATATTAACAGACACACTTTTTAAGTTTTACAACAAGCGCATAAACACAGTGGAAACACCGGTTTAACGGAAAAAAAGCGAGACTGGCACGAGCGCATACTAAAGGAATCACTTAAGTTTCACAACAAACGGACACACACACAAACACGGAAAAAGCGTTTTAACAGGGAAAAAAAAAATCTCTCTGACCAGGCGTGAGCGCATACTAAGGGAATCACTGCTGTAAAGTAAAAAAAGAAACAAATGAACCAGCACCTTACCTTTGAAAAGAATCGCGACAGAACAGAGTTTCTGTGTCTTTGTGAAGCCGGGAGGGGGTGAAAAGGGGAGAGAGAGTCTGTGCGTGTGTGTGTGTTTCAGTGTCAAATTGCGCACGCACGAGCAGAGTTTCTGTGTTTGCGAAGCCGTGGGGGGAGGGGGGGGAGGGGGGGGGGAGGTGAGAGAGTGACGCTCGGTGTCAAAATAAGAGTCGCATGTGTGAAGCATGATACTCGGCGCTCGTAAACTAATACTTGCTCGGTTTCCGGATAAAAAATTATTTAAAATCTTTGCTTGGTTTGCGGAACATTCGTAAACCACGTTACTCGCAATCCGAGGTTCCACTGTATATACTTAAATATATACAGTATGAATTACTTCTCATGGTTTCCTGAGAGTCATTGCTTTACAATTAAGATGACATTTGAGAGATTATTGCTCATTTGTTATGAGTATATTGTTGGACAGATTATCTGTAGGGATAACTTTCATTGATATGCTGATGACATTGTTTTTTTAAGTCGTTAATGTCCATAAAAAAATGTCCTTAAGTGGCTCAGTCAATTCAAATTCAATTCAAAACTCTATAAGGCTTCTCGCAATAATATGATTTCTCCATAGGCTGTTTTGTACTGTGTGTAAATGGTTACATAATCAGTGAGGTATTGTTCATAAAACAGCCACATTGAGAAACGTGATTTTGTATTATTTAAACAGGATATTGGAGCTTAAAGTTAATTAGAATTTCATAGGCTTTTGTCTATTTTTAAAACGGCCCGATTGTGACAGGTTAAAATATAATATTTGTATAGATGTCACAACCCTGGGCCTCTTACAAACACACAGTTACCCTAATCCCTGAGGGTATACATGTCATCAGAAATAGTGTTAATAGGCTATTACTCTAAAGAAATATGTAGGCTTTTAGGCTATATACAATATGTGATATTTTACACTGATCAGCCATAACATTATGACCAGCCCCCTAACATTGAGAAGGTCTCCAATTTTGTGTCGTGGCCAATTTTGAGGATTCCACCAAATTTAAAATAAAAACCAAACAACTGTGCTTAGAGAAAAAACAAATCATGTTTATTGAAGACAAATGTAGACAGATGACTCTGAACCGCTTAGACAGACAAAAGTCCATCTTTCTTACTTTTACATGGGTTTATATACCTGACAAGTGCCTCATCGCTCCTCCTTGTTTCTTTGTTCAACCTAATTTTTATTTAATATTCATTAGATAAAAGTTTAGGCACCCCTTGATAAATAACAGATTTTGGTGATTTTTTAATTGAAAAGGTGTGAACACAGTGTTACGTCCCAGTCTCGGGTTGGGCCGTACAGTAAATGATCGGTTCGGGGTTCTATTTTAAACTGTATGTTGAATGTGGGACACAGTGGTGTAATGTAACAAAAACTAGCCAGATACGTTCATTCACAACCAAGTGAGGTGTGTATTGCTTTACAAACAGCACATGCAAATAAAGATACCAACGCCACACCAGGCTCAGCTTCAGGGTCGACCCAGGCCAAAATAATCAACAAAAAAGGTATCTGTAGTTTAGCAGCTAGCTTACCTAGCAAACAAAACACAAAAAAATACAGATGCCTTCCCTATCTCCCTAAACCAAAAACAGTGAACAGAAGCACTTTCCCCAAAATAATGGGCAGCCACACGCCTACTAGCGGTGAGTGCACAAACATACAGTGAAATGACAAAAAAAAACAGTATTTACAAAGAGCCAGCAAACAAACCAAAAGGACAAAGCAAAAATCAAAGTCAAAAGGGAAGCCAAAAGTCAGAATACACAATCCAATCTTAACATTCACAATCACAACTAAACTCTCCAACACAGCCAACACTTCGCCTACACGCTCAACAACCATGTGTTCCTCTAAGCAGCTGTGTAAGACTCTGAAAATGAAAGTTATTGATGCCCACAATGCAGGAGAAGCTACAAGAAGAGAGCAAAGCGTCGTCAGCTTGCAGTTTCCACAGTGAGAAATGTAATTAAGAGACAGCAGTTCAGGGGAACTGTGGAGGTCAAGATGAGATCTGGAAGACCAAGAAAACTCTGGGAGAGAACTGCTCGTATGCTGGTCAGAAAGACAAATCAAAACCCCCATTTGACTGCAAAAAACCTGCAGGAAGATTCAGCAGCCTCAGGAGTGGTGGTGACCTTCATGGAAGAGTCAGCAGAAGAAAACCTTACCTGCATCTCCATCATGAAATCCAACGTCAGAAGTCTGTAACAGTGCTGTGGACTGATGAAGTTAAAATAAAACTCTTTGGCCACAATCAGTAAAGGCATGTTTGGAGAAAAAAAGGAGCAGCATTTCATGAAAACAACACCTTGCCAACTATTAAGCATGGGGGCGAACCTATCATGCTTTGGGGTCGTGTTGCAGCCAGTGGCACAGGAAACATCGCACAGGTGGAGGGAAGAATGGATTCCACTAAATACCAGTAAATTCTGGAAGCAAACATCACACAATCTGTAAAAAGCTGAAGCTGAAAATTCAATTCAATTTTATTTGTATAGCGCTTTTAACAATTGACATTGTCGCAAAGCAGCTTTACACAATCAAAAGAATTATATAAGTTTGTATGAGATGTGAACATGTATGAATCAGAAATGATCAGATCGTCCCTGATGAACGAGCCGAGGACGATGGCGACAGTGGCAAGAAAAACTCCCTGAGTATGTTATAGGAAGAAACCTTGAGAGGAACCAGACTCAACAGGGAACCCATCCTCATCTGGGTGATAACGGAGAGCAGGGATTGATCTGCACTCATACTGTGTGAGATGGGAAGTTCAGTATAACAGGAGATGTGATGAAGATAAAAGTGAGTCCAGTTGGTTATTGGAGGCTCAGGTAGACTGTAGGAAACTCCAGTCCTGAACTATCGAGCGACTGCAGTCACGAGTCCTCAGAGAAACAGCTGTCTGCATCAGCCGAGGACAGGAGCGTCTTCATGGTGAAGTGGAACCGTCCCCAGTCACCACACGCGTCCCAGACAGACCACACGGGCCTCCATGTGACGAGATCTCCAACCAGAATAGGGACACCAGGACGAGTCAGACAGGTCCAGAGGACAGAGGGGTCTGGAACACTGGCAGCTCAGGAGAGACATGTATAGCTCGACAGAGAGACAGAGAGAGGGAAAAGGAGAGAGAGAAGAGAAGGAGAGATAACAGTTAGGTCTGGTCACAGTCAAACATGTATAATGTGAATGTATATTTAGTGCAGAGTGCCAGAAGGAAACCCTGTGGAACACCAAACTCCACTTGAGAACATGAGGAATGGTCACCATCTAAATCTACAAACTGATAACGATCAGTCAAATAGGATCTGAGCCACAAGAGGGCAGTTCCCTTAATTCCTACTACCTTTTCTAATCTGTGAAGGAGAATACTATGATCAATGGTGTCAAAAGCTGCACTGAGGTCCAGTAACACAAGTATAGTGACGCAACCCTGATCAGAGGCCCATAGGAGGTCGTTTACTACTTTAACAAGTGCTGTCTCTGTGCTGTGATGAGGCCTAAATCCTGACTGATACAGTTCATTTATGCTATTTCTGTGTAGATGTGAACATAGCTGCTGTGATACTACCTTTTCCAAAATCTTGGAGATAAAGGGAAGGTTTGATATCGGCCTGTAATTGGAAAGCTGACTGGGGTCAAGGTCAGGTTTCTTGATTAGCGGTTTAATAACGGCTAATTTAAAGGATTTGGGGACATACCCACTACTGAGTGAACAGTTAATTACTTTCAACAGGGGTTCTATTATTGCTGGTACTATCTGTTTGAGAAAATGTGTCGGTATAGGATCTAATATACAGGTTGACGATTTTGAAGAAGAGATGAGTGAAATTAGTTCCCTCGCTTCAAGGGGAGTAAAGTGTTCTAAGTTCTGATGTGATGTGGTTAGATCATCTGAATTATTTAAATTGTCTGGTTTCAAAGCCTGAATTTTTTGCCTAATATTTATGATTTTGTTATTGAAAAAGTTCATGAAATCCTCACTACTGCATGATGTTGTTGTGGAGATTTCTGCAGTGGTCTTGTTTTTAGTTAAGTTAGCTACGGTATTAAATAAAAATCTCGGGTTGTTTTTGTTATTTTCTATAAGAGTGGAGAGATACGTTGATCTAGCATCACTGAGAGCTTTTCTATAGTTCAGGATGCTCTCCTTCCAAGCTATTTGGAATAATAACAATTTAGTTTGATGCCATTTACATTCTAATTTTCGAGCGGTTTGTTTTAAAGTGCAAAGTTGTTTAAAAAGAGGAGCTTCTGGACAGGACAATGATCCTAAACACACCTCGAAATCCACTATGGAAAACCTCAAGAGACTCAAGCTGAAGGTTTTGGAACGGCCATCACAGTCCCCTGATTTAAACATCACTGAACATTTGTGTGTAGATTTTAAAAGAGCCGTACAAGCAAGACCACTGAAGAATATTACAGAACTAGAAGCCTTTTTTATATTACTCACTCCTCTTACACCAGTGTTCATAATTCCGGACATTTCACTCTCATATTGCACCTCGTTGATGTATTGTCTTGTCTTGTCTTGTCTTGGCTTGGCTTATCTTGTTTGTTTGCTGTGTTTAGCCAGGTGTGTGATGGTCGACACTCCGGTGTGCAACGCTGAGTCGGCCAAACAGTCAAAATGAAAAAAAAAAAAAACTCTTTGAAAAAAAATGAAAAAGGAGAATTTAATTTAAAGGCCCAATAAAACCAACCCAGACATGAATAAATAATAACTAACAGATGAGATAAGGAGGAGTTGGTTGTTTGGAATTGGGAGTCACTACACCACTAGGCTGAACATATTAACATACAGTCTTATGAACATTAATATGTAATCCACTATGGATCCACTATGGAATACCTCAAGTGATATCTGTTAGAGGAGGGTTACTAAGTACTGATTATGTACTGTAGGGTGCCCAAACTTTTGCACAGTGCCACAATAATGTTTTTATTTTTGATCTTTGTTCAATTTATGGCATAAGAAGTAACTATGCACCAATGTTTGCTGAAAATATTGTGCATTTTTCCATTTCCAAGAGAGACCGTGTTCAAAATCACCAAAATCTGTTATTTATCAAGGGGTGCCTAAACTTTTGCATAAGACTGTAGGTGAAGAACTTCTAGGTATAACTCCTCCACATAGCATTTTAACACTACGTTGTGTGGCTTATGTTGCAGTGATTTTGTCGCCCTGTATTTTTGATCTAGTCATGACTGTGATATCTCCAGCAGGATGTACAAAGTTCTTTTCATGAAACGTCATCCAGAAAAGTGAAACTGACACATTTCACTGATATTTGCGGTTTTCTCATTTTCAGCAGAATTTCACATGGTGTGAAGCAGACACAGAATGGGAAGTGATGCAGCAGTTATTGTTGTTATAATACGTAGAATGTTCACAGCAGGAAGAAATGAGGATCTTCTGATGAACTCATGTTCAGCTCCTGTCCTTTCAGTTTATGGACCACAACGAGTCTGACAATGAGTCTGACTTGACCTCCAAATTCCCCAGATCTCCATCTGATCGAGGAGCTCGAGGACACGCTGGGGAAACAAGATGAAGCCATAGAAAACCAATGCAGTAACTTTCAGAATGACAGGATCTTTGTTTCAGGAATGTTGTGATGTCCATCTCTCAAAGGGATCGAGTTGTTTTGACAACACAAGGGAAACCCTCAGAATATTAGACAGGTGGTTTTAAAGTGTTAATGGCTGATCAGTAGGGCAGTGGTGGCTCCAACAGGTAAGGCTGTGGGTTACTGATTGGAAGGTCGGGGGTTCGAGCCCTAGACCGAGTACATTAACCCTCTCTGCTCCTGGGGCGCTGTATCCTGACTGACCCTGCGCTCTGACCCCCTCTGACCCCCAGGTACACTGGAATATGCCAAGAAAAAAAATTCACTGTGCACTAATGTATAGGTGACAGACAAAGGCTTAACTTAGAAACACTGCTCATATGTTTAAACACAAAATATCCCTTGTTGAATGTGTTTCTTTGTGCACCTTCCATGTTCCAATAATTATGGAGTTCTGTGTAATTAACCTTCTAGGTATTATTGTCTGTATTATAAGTAGCATCAGTATCACTTCCTGTGATCATGTGGTTTGTATATTACATGTGAAACTGTACAGCTGAGGTTTTCACTGAACTATTTTTTGTCCCGAGACTGTCATGATTTTTTATTTATTATTTAATTATTTATTTATTATTTTATTAATTTATTTTAATTCATTTAATTTAAATTGTTATTTTAAATCTCAATCTATCTGTTAACACAATAAGAATCCCATCCTGTATAAATAGTGATGAACTTTCTAAGGAGAAATGTTCAGGAAAAAGAGAAGAGGAAGCGAGTTACACTGCAGCAGGAATCTCAGTACTGAGAAACAGATGAAAAATTCCCACACACACACACACACACACACACACACACACACACACACACACACACACAGATCCTCAGTGTGTATATAAGATGGAGAGACTCTCAGTCCTCCAGCATCCATCACTCGACTCGTCTCTCCTGGATCTGGAACTCTCACTCCGCTCCGTCTCTGTGTGAAATCAGACGTTCTGCTAGAATGAGGAACCTGACGGCTCTGCTGCTTCTGCTGTCGCTCGGCTCTCTCTATCTGGTGTCTACTGGTGAGTCTTACATCACTCTGTTACATACACAGCGCTCTTATTGATCTTTTCTAATATCTAATATAATATAATATTTAATAATAATCTAATACCGATCAGTGTGAACACATCTGTATTTCTGTAGTGAGTGTAGAATGTTTTATAATAATTCTTCTCTCTTTCTGAAACTTCTCCTCCACCAGCTCCCCCCAGTTTGGACCACAAGAGTCGCTGCTGTTCAAGCACAACTAAAGTGAAGGTCCCACTAAAGAACATTTTGACCTACTGGTGGACGAGCAGCAGCTGCCCCCTACAGGCCATTGTGTGAGTCTCACCTGCTTAGTACAAATGTTGTATTTATCAATATTAAAATGGAATAAAGCAGAATCAATAACAGAACTTACTGCTGATCCGTATACACTATAAACTTATATGATCCTGTATTAATCATGAATCTTGTTTCCCCTTTCTTGTGTCACAGCTTTCACACTCGGAATGTAACAGCGAACACCACTCATTTCCGCTGTGTGGATCCTACGGCCGTCTGGGTCGACGGTCACATGAGGAAAGTAGATCTTAGGAACAAATCCACTTAAACACCAAACACTAAACCTCAGCGTTAGACGGATTACAACACAGAAGACGGACCTAATACTTTGTTATTGATGTGTTTTTTTAACATGAAATACACATTTTGTAATTATTTATTTATATACCTGACATATTCTCTCCTCTGAGGATCCATGTGACTAACGCCGGTGTTATAACAGTTTGCTCATGTTTGTTTCCAATGAATCTTTCTGTAAAAGTAAATGAAGTGGTGTTATGTATATAATATTTAATACTGTTTCTAATAAATTCATAAACTGTAGATGTTTGGCTTCCTGAGACTCATTGCCTTATAACTCTGCTATTGAAATAATAATAATAATAATAATAATAATAATAATAATAATAATAAAAATGATGATTACAATCAGATCCCTTAACAGAACATTTGAAAGAACATTGAAGAATTCTTCATTTTTACCTCAATCTTCATCGTCTTCTGGGTGATAACGGACGGATGGCAGATCTGATGACTTTTATTAAACTTGATTATAACTTACAAGCAACATAAATTCACTTTTAAGGCAGTCTGAGTCAAAATGCACTCGTCTGCTGAGTGTTGTGCTTAAGACCTTTTCTTTTGTGTGTGTAAACGTTTACATATTCAGTCATGTTTTGCTCATCAATAGTTGTGCAATGAGAAAAATATTTTTATTTGATTGAATCAGAACACCAGTTAGTGAAAAGTAAAAAATTAATAAATTGTCATAAAATTGTCTATTATTATTATTATTATTATTATTATTATTATTAGTAGTAGTAGTAGTATTATTATTATTATTATCTGTAATACTCTCTGAAATAAGTTTGTTACCGTGAAAGCTGGTAACTTCAATCTTCATATTAAGATTGAATTATTTTTTAACTTTTTAAGATATAAAAGATCGTACAGTTACCAGACATAATTCATAAGGTTATTGTAAAGTATTATAATGTGATGAGGCTTGCTGTGCTCATAAAACAACTCCCTCATTGCACTTCCTAACCCCCCATGTGGTTACACTTCCTATAGCCCGTATAATAACTCTTGCTCAGTATATTAGCTAGTTATCTAGATCACTTCTAATCTTACCTTAACGAGTGCAATGAGGAGCCAGAAGAACCCGCAGTCCAGAGTCCAAGTGGGCGGGATCTGTTGCCCAGGTAACCTTCAATCCATAAGCGTAATTTACAGCAGAAGATCTTTGAGCTAAGAAATTGTATCAAATTATTTTAAATTATTATTATTATTACTATTATTATTATTATTATTATAATTATTATTATTATGCTCCTGCTCTTATGGATCAAAAGTATATTTGCTGTATGAAGCCAACTAAAGTGAAGATCCCACTAATGAACATCATGACCTACAGGAGGTCCAGCAGCACCTGCTCCATACAAGCCCCTGTGTGAGTCTCACCTGCTTCATACAGTAAAAATATCGGACTTGAATTTGATCAGCATTAGAGTCAAATAAAGCTAAATTAAAACCTGAGCTTATAATATTTTCTCTTTGATGATCCTTTATTAATTAAGTACCGTGTTTCCTCTTTTTGTGTCACCGCTTTCAGATGAACTCCTCTCATTTGTTCTGCCTGGATCCCAAAGGCGATCAAGTCAACAGTCACATGAGACGAGTGGATCTTAAAAACAAAGCCACTGAAACAGGAATCTTTGAAGTTCAGAAAATCTGAATCTCAACGTTAGACATGATCAGAGGTGAAAAGTAACGGATGACATTTACTGGCGTTACTGTAATTGAGTAGTTGTTTTGTTTTTGTGTACTTCTACTTTTTAAAGTAGTTTTTAAAATGTGTAATTTTACTTTTACTTAAGTATGTTTTGTTTGAAGTATTGTAATTCGCTACATTTTAAATCATATGCGCTACTGAGTAAAACAAATGAATGGAAATAATAAAAAATATTCTGCTTTTGTCACGACACGTCAAGCCACAGCACCGTCATGATCACCTGAGAACTCCCATTCCACACTCTCAACCACTTCTTACACCCCACCGCCTCACTCTCTGCTCTCCACACACCTGTACGCCATCAGTGATCACCTGTCATGCCTATTTAAACCACGCTCCGCCACCACCAGGTCGCCAGTTTATTGTGTGCCTCACCAGCCCAATATACCAGCGTTTCTTCTCGTCATAGTCTGCCTAGTTATCGACCTCGTTTTGTTTCTCCGACCACGTCTTTGTCTCTCGCCCTTTGGATTCTAGTTTTTGGATTTTGCTGTTATCGACTGCTTACCTGTTATCGACCACGAGCTTGGATCACGGACTTTCTCTCTCCTCCCCGGCTTCGACCCTTGCCTGTTTACGACCACGATTTATCCTCGCTCCGCGCCGAGCTCGCGCTGCCTACTCCAACCGGCTCACGCAGCTCTCTCTTCCCGCGTCGGCTCTGCACGCTCCCGCTTCACCGCGAGGATCAGGTTTCACACACCGGCATATACATCGGATCGCGCCTCGCTCGCACCGGCTCTGTGCACTTCCGCATTCCAGCCATACTTCTCCTGCTCACACCGCAGCGCGGAGCTAAACTCAAGTCTTGTCTTTACTGTCACCACTCTTCCGGCTCAGTCATACACAAGCACTCACAATCTGCGCGTGGATCCATCGCGCCCCCTGCCGGCTCTCTGACAGAATAAACTGGCCAAAAGGAATGGATCCAGCAGAGGCAGCTCGCCTGAGGGGGGCATTAGAGAGCCAAGGAGCCCTCCTAGGCACACATCAGCAGGAAATCACACAGATAACCAACACACTTCAAACCATCACAGAAACCCTGCAATCTCTTTCCGTTCAGATTCGAAATCAGCCACCTCCTGCAGTTTCTCCTCAACTACCTCCTCCAATGCTCTCTCCAGCACAGGAACCACGTCTCCCTGCTCCACCGACCTATGATGGGAATCCAGCCACGTGTCGTTCCTTTCTATCTCAATGTTCCCTCGTTCTGGAGCTACAGTCCACATCATTTCCCACAGAGCGTTCTAAGGTCGCCTATATCATCACCCTCCTTACTGGAAAGGCAAGAGAGTGGGGAACCGCTCTGTGGGATGCCCAAGTTCCATGCTGCTTCACTTATAAGACTTTTACTGATGAAATGAGGAGTGTTTTTGATCGATCCTTCACAGGGCATCAGGCAGCAAGCCAAATACTTCAGTTACGCCAGGGAGTACGTTCTGTCTCGGATTATGCCATTGATTTTCGGACTCTGGCCCCCTCGTGTGACTGGGATGAAAAGGCCCTTTTTGACTGCTTCCTGCATGGGCTTTCAGACCCAATTAAAGACGAGCTCGCGGCTCGAGAGCTCCCATCGGACCTGCATGGACTCATTGACATAGCAACACGTTTGGACGGCCGCAAGCGGATGCGGCAATTGGAACGGCAGTCATGTCTTACACCATGCACCTTGGCACCGGCCTTAGTCACCCCTGAGGCACCCCCTGAACCCATGCAGATAGGCCGTACACGTATCTCACCGAAGGAACGCCAGCGCCGCAGAGACGATGGCGCCTGCTTCTACTGCGGTCAGGCTGGTCACGCTGTACGTTCCTGCCCATTAAAAGGTCAGGCCCCCCCGTAATTCTGGGGATACAGGGGGGCCCAGCTTCTAGTTCTTCCCCGGACCAACGATCATGTTTTTCAGTGACTTTGACTCATGACGATCAATCTTATGCCACTTATGCCTTAGTGGATTCCGGGGCCGACCAGAACTTAATTTCCTCCTCTACTGTGTCCAAGTTTCAAATTCCTCTCACACCCCTACACCAACCTTTCACTGTTCAGGCCCTTGATGGTAGCAGACTTACTCCCATTACTCATCGCACTATCCCCATTACGTTACAGTTTTCAGGCAATCACACTGAAACCATCACGTTCCTAACCATTCAAAACGCTCATGCACCCATCGTGTTGGGGCTCCCTTGGCTAAGACTACATAACCCCTACATTGATTGGGTTAAAAGGAGCGTCCTTGATTGGAGCCCCGCCTGCCTCTCCTCATGCTTACACTTTGCTCTTATGGGCCGTACCTCGCCTTCGCCACAAGAAGATATCCCCGATTTATCCAAGGTCCCCACTGAATATCATGACCTACGACTAGTGTTCAGTAAGTCACGGGCTATTTCCCTACCTCCTCACCGCCCCTATGACTGCGCAATTGACCTCCTTCCTGGCACCTCTCCACCCAAGGGGCGACTCTACTCCCTCTCTCAACCTGAGAGAGAGGCCATGGAACAGTACATTAATGAGTCACTTGCAGCAGGGATTATCCGTACATCATCATCACCAGCGGGAGCAGGATTCTTTTTTGTTGAAAAAAAAGATAAGTCCCTCAGACCTTGCATTGATTATAGAGGATTAAATGAGATCACGATAAAGAACCGCTACCCTCTACCGCTAATGTCATCGGCCTTCGAACTCCTCCAGGATGCCCATGTCTTCACCAAGCTAGACTTAAGGAACGCCTATCATCTGGTCAGGATACGGGAAGGTGATGAGTGGAAGACTGCCTTTAACACCCCCACCGGCCATTACGAATATCTCGTAGTTCCGTTTGGCTTGACCAATGCGCCGGCCGTGTTTCAGGCCCTCATTAATGACGTCCTCAGGGATTTTCTCAACGTCTTTGTTTTTGCATATCTGGATGACATCCTAATATTCTCACGCTCTGCAAAGGAACACAAATGTCATGTACGTCAGGTCTTGCAACGGCTATTAGAAAATAAACTTTACGTCAAAGCAGAAAAGTGCGAGTTCCATTGCACCTCCACCTCTTTCTTGGGTTACTCCATTTCCCCTGCAGGCATCCAGATGGACCCCACCAAGGTCAAGGCAGTCACCGACTGGCCGACACCATCTTCAAGGCGTGAACTCCAACGGTTCCTGGGGTTCGCTAACTTTTACCGCCGCTTCATCAAACTATAGCACGGTGGCGGCCCCACTCACGACACTCACCTCATCCAAAACCGTGTTCCGATGGAACTCACTCGCCGATAAGGCCTTCAAGGAGCTTAAGCGCCGCTTCACCACGGCACCTGTCCTCATTTTTCCCGACCCTCTCCTCCAGTTTGTCGTGGAAGTGGATGCATCCGAGACAGGAGTAGGGGCTGTCTTGTCACAGAGATCCCCTGAGGATAACAAACTTTACCCTTGATCCTTTTTCTCCCGCCGTCTCACTCCCCCAGAACGGAACTATGGCATAGGGGATCGTGAACTCCTGGCGGTCAAGCTGGCGCTCGAGGAGTGGAGACATTGGTTAGAGGGGGCAAAACACCCCTTTCTTGTTTGGACTGACCACCGGAACTTAGAGTACCTGAAGACAGCGAAGAGGCTTAATTCACGTCAGGCACGATGGTCACTGTTCTTCTTTCGGTTCCAGTTTACATTATCATACCGCCCTGGGTCTAAAAATGTCAAGCCTGATGCCCTCTCCCGACAGTTCTCCATGCCCCAGGACATATCCATGCCTGAGACGATTCTCCCCCCTCATTGCCTCGTGGCAACGACCCGTCTCGATGTGGAGCACCTTGTCCAACGGACACTCGAACGAGAACCAGGCCCAAGTGTCGTTCCCCCCAACAAGCTCTTCGTTCCCGCCTCTGTTCGCCCCCAGGTGTTGGAATGGGCCCACAGTTGCAGTTTGGCCTGCCACCCTGGGGTGACACGCACTCTCTTCCTCCTTAACCAACGTTTCTGGTGGCCCACCATCAAGGACGACGTCAAGGATTTTGTAGCTTCCTGCGATGTTTGTTCCAGGAATAAGAACTCAAATCGACCTCCTGAGGGTCTACTGAGACCTCTCCCCATCCCTCACCGCCCCTGGTCCCACATTTCCATCGACTTTTCCATATTTATGTCATTTTTTGACATAAATATGTATTTTGTCATTATCTACTTATATAATTCACTATTCTCACCCCAATGTCTCAGTCTGATAGCGCCACCTGGTGTTTAAGAGTCTGTGTTGTCTCTTCATGTTTGTTCTTATTTAATGATTCAGTAGAATGAAATGAAGTGCACCACCCAGTTGTAAGATATAACTGTCTTTAATAAACATATACAGTATGCATTACCTCTCATGGTTTCCTGAGTGTCATGTATACATACAGTATATTGATTAGTATATAATTAACTTTTATAAACTGTCACGTACTGAGGGTAGTCCGGGCTGCTGTTGATGCCAAGGGCTTAAATAAGGCGGGCATAGGCGCAGAGGGTTGTTTAACCAAATAAGTATTTTAATAACAAAATCAAACAGGACATAAACAGAAAATAACTCAAACACAGAAACTCACCAAACAAAAAAACACAGTCTCTTTTTAAACAAAACACATAGGCTCTATTAAAACAAACAGACAAGGACCACACAAAACACACAGGCTCTTCCAAGCATGACCCACTCATGCCTCTATGTGCAAAACCACACACACGTGCTCCTGAGAGCGAGAACACACACACTCGTGCTCCTGAGAGAAAAAAAACACACACACACCTGCTCCTATGAGTGGTCACACTCGCGCTCGAAAGCGTACCCGGGCTTAGAGAAGGCACAAATGGAGAACCCACAAGCAGACTGAGACACACAACCACGCAGGCAGAGACTCACTCACAGGCAGGCTGAGACACACAGAGGCTTAGAACACAAATCACAAACCATATAGAGCCTTCTAAACATAAAACCAAACTCAAAAAACGCAAACTAAACCACAAAACAAAAACAACAACACTGTAACGCCCTCTTAACATAATTAATGCTCGACTCAGTTTCCCAGAACAACCAGCTATTTATAACTACTCTAATGAGCTGCCTCGGTTCAGGTGAGCTCAGTCATCACCTGACCGAGGTGCCTTCTGGGAAACTGAGTCTACAAACAGAACTACAGAAAATAACAAACACACATGTCCACAGTGCCCTCTAGGGGCAGTCCCTTACAATAAACACAAGCATTATTAATGAACTTTGGTTATATGGTGTAATATAGAGTGATAGTGTTAGTTGTAGTAGTAAGGGTTAATTTGAATATCAACACTAAGTTATTTTCTTAGGTTTACTTTTTGGTTTGCTGTTGTATTTTCCTTAATTTAGTGAACCGCAGGATAAATTCTTGCCATAAATTCTTGAATTAGTTGAGTCATGTTGTAGGCTGGCTACTTTATTATATGTTAAAGTACTCTTTCTTCTTGTTTGATCTCGCCCGTAGGCTGCACGCATCTCGCCTGAGCATTTTCCTGGGAACTGGCGCCCACACCCCACTCCATCCAAATCGATACAATTTAATCGATACTTTTAATTTCTTAGTGATATAAATTCCATCATGTGCAAAATTCTTAGCAACAGATGGAAATTTTAAAGACTGTACATAGATGTAATGTTCAGGAGGAACTGAAGAGAAGTGTAACAGGACGCCATGTCACGCCCTCCGCTCTGCCTATTTGTGTCTGCTTTTGGGTCCTCCAAGCCTGCCTCACACGGACCAGCCGTGACAAGAAGAGGAAGGATGTTACACTGTAAAGTCTAAACGTCTGTAACGCTACGCCAAGTCATGCCCTCTGCTCGAGCCAAGTCATGATCACCTGCGCTCCTCCCCACATTCCTTTCCACGGCTTCCGTTTTGCCGCTTC
The DNA here is from genome assembly GCA_030347435.1 of Clarias fuscus. Classification (NCBI taxonomy): domain Eukaryota; kingdom Metazoa; phylum Chordata; class Actinopteri; order Siluriformes; family Clariidae; genus Clarias; species Clarias fuscus. The sequence continues at coordinate 35,820,302 of CM059214.1, read as the reverse complement.
ATTCACAGGCATGAGCACACCTGATCCGCATTTCATTCATTAGTTTTCACGCTATATAATTCACCCAGGAACAACCGTCCATTGCCGAATTATTTCGTGCTCCAAGCCCAGTGTCTAGTTTACCTCTTGTTTCTAGTGTATCTACTAAATATACCTTTGCCGTCTACGTTGTTGACCCTTTTCTCCTCTGACTACGTCCTTAGCTTCACGACTCGGAATTGTTTGCTGCGCTGACTGATAACCCGGCTTAGACCCTCTGCTTTCGCTTTTGTCTCCGACTCTCTCTCTCAAACTGCACGCCGGATTCAGCGCGCGCGCCGCAGCCTTCACCTCTCCACACAGCTGCGCTCACACGGCCGCTGCTCTCTCTCAACCTGCGCGTCGGATTGTGCACACGCGCTGCAGCCCTCATCTCTCCACACAGCCGTGCTCACTCTGCTGCTTCTCTGTGCCACACAGCCACGACACTGCCCACTTCAGACAGCATCCCCAAGTACTGTATCCTTGATTGAACTTCTCTTCTGTCCAACTCTTGTATTTTTTCATTAAAGTCTATTATATTGAACTCTATCTGTTGTGTCTGCTTCTGGGTCCGCCACGCCTGTCTCACACGGACCAGCCGTGACAACGTCTCCCTCTCACGTGATCCTGGTCTGTCTGAACTCAGCTCAGTACAATCACAGGAAACCTTTATGGTGTTACATCAGTGAAAGTTGACTTGATCAGTACTGTGTGTTTGTCATCATTTGTGTGCAGGTTTCACATTCTCATGTCTGATATTAGACTCAGAGTTTATCTACTGGCTGTTTCCTGGTTCATCTTTCCTCCTGGTGTCTTTCACTTTTTCTTTTATAAATTTGTTGAACGTCAGTAAATTATTCAGTTTCCCAACTTTGTCACCTTACAGTCAGAAATAAACCAATTCACCTTAATGGTGTACAGACTGGTTTTATTATATTCCTAATGATTCCACACAAACCAGGAAAAAGTGAAACAATACGCCTGAGAAACTATTGAGTTTATAATCTCAGTATAATGAATAAACAGTGTTAATTTGGCTAAATAAACTTTTCATTGATTGTCTCGCTCTCCCAGTCGGACGCCCAGTATAGAGACCTGTGGTGGCGTCCACTTAGCTCCCTCCCTCCCCATCCTGTGTACTGAGTGGGAGGCGCGAGAGACGTGACGTGACTTTCCAGTGAGAGACGTGACGTGCAAATGAGCAGAAACGAACTGATGCTATTTCTGGACAAAAACGACTTGATGAGAAAATCCCACTCGAGAATATTGTGACTACTGCAGATGAGCAGCAGCTCCGCAATAAACGGTGTTGTTTTAACTCATGCAGACTGCAGATTTTCACAGATTTACAATATCTGCTCTGTGATTATACTGTATCCTCATTTTCAACTGTCCCAGGTTAAATGTAACAACAGGCTCTATATATACATGCTGTGTAGATCTCAGGACTCACTGGGTTTAATTTACATAAATCACAACTCAGAAGACCAAACTAATATTTAGCTAAAATGCAAAACATAAAACATGTGGTTAGTGATAGTTTATTTATCTGAACCTGCATTCTCACCTCTGAGCCTCAGTGCGACAGCGCCCCCTGCTGTTCATAATAGTTTGTCTTTTCATGTTCTGATCTTCATGTTCGTTCTTAATTAATGATTCATTACAGTTTCGTCGTTCCACATGTTTGACGATTAAGTTTTGGGCTTTTTGAGGTAAAGTCTAATTATCATTACGCCCCACCAATATTGGGGATGAACATAAACGTCGTGACACAATCGACACTTTCTACATAAATCAGCGTATTTACAATCATTTACATTCACCTGTACAGAATTTGGCAGATTTTCTTATTCAGAGTGACTTTCATTTCTCATATTAAACATCATACATATGAGCAGTAGAGGATTAAGGGTGTCGCTCAGGGGCCCAACAGTGGCACCGTGGTGGTGGTGCGATCAACGAAATCATTAACACTGATGCATCGTTCCAGCCCAGAAGATCGGTCAATTAGATCGGATGATTCAAATACACGGGAGAATACAAATAAATAAATATCATATATTTGTACACACGTACTGTATACATGAGATGTCTGGTTCCTCTCAGGGTTTCTTTCTTAGGTCACCTCAGGGAGTTTTTTCTTGCCACCATCACGTCCATCTTGCTCATTAAGAACAAACAGAATTTTTTTTTTATCTATGCAGCATTACATTTATCTTTGAAATCTTTGTTTCTGTAAAAAAAAAAAAAACATATTTCAGAATTGAAGATGATCTGCCAGGAGGAATTAGAGAAATCACTCAAATCCAGATATATAAGTTTATTTAGACTTAAAGGAGCCTGAAGAAAGAGCTTGTATGAAATACTTATCTGTTTATTATTTTTAGAGAAATAAAAATCTTTGTTCCAGATACCACAATACACCTTCAGAGGTCGTGTCCCTTAATTTATGCATACCATCGTCACGTCGTCACGCTGTCAAATCGTTCTGCACTAGATGTGTGTGCAGCCGAATCACTGGCATCTTTACACGACATCCAAAAAAACTATTTGTTTCTTAGATATTTGAACTAAATTAATTAATTAATTTTCCTGTGCTTGACTTCTAGTCAGTAACATAGTGAACCAGTAGGAGGATATACTGTATTTATTGATGGACACGTCAAAGTTTACCTCATACTCCAGTACATCTATCCTGAATGGCACCCACGCTAATTCTTTTCACCTGCTCTTTATTTTTCCACCCATCCCGAGGCATCTGGAGATTGTGCCAGCTTCAGTAGACAGAGGCCGACCCTGCGAGGTTCCTGAGGCATCCAGAGAAGGACCTGCTCCAGCGGAATTCTTCTTCATGTTGGTTTGGATCTACACATGCTGCTCCTGAGCTCCCAGTGATCCAGACCCCCATCTGCCCTCTGCACCTGCTGACTCATCCCTGAGCTGAACTGGACTTTGTGTTAATTTAAATAACTTCTGTTATATCGAACTTTCAGCTGCATAACACACATGATGTTCTACAATTTCTGTTATCTGTTATCACCCGGATGAGGATGGGTTCCCTGTTGAGTCTGGTTCATCTCAAGGTTTCTTCCTATTGCCATCTCAGGGAGTTTTTCCTTGCCACTGTCGCCGTCACCCTTGGCTTGCTCATCAGGGACAATCTCATTATCTAGACACATTTTTTCTCACACATACACACTTCCATAAATTTTCTTTTCATTTGTGAAGCTGCTTTGAGACAATGACTATTGTTAAAAGCGCTATAGAAATAAAATTGAATTGAATTGAATTGGTGAGGTTCCTCCGGTTTCCTCCTACAGTCAAAGACTTTAAGGAACATGGGAGTGTGTGTGTGTGTGTGTGTGTGTGTGTGTGTGTGTGTGTGTGTGTGTGTGTGTGTGTGTGTGCCCTGCGATGGATTGACACCCTGTCCAGAGTGTACCCTGCCTCGTACCCTAAGCCTCTGGGAATAGGCTCCACCCCTGCGACCCTGTATACAGAATAAAGCGCTATAGACTATGAATGATTGAGGGAGAGTAAAAACAAATTTAAAGTTAAGAAAGCAAAGTTAAAAGGGTCCAAATGTACAAAAATAGATTAATAAACTCTGTTGAGTTCAGGTGTGATAATAGGATCATCTGTTCTCCTCAGAGTTCTCTTCATCCACCAGTCTGAGATCGATTACTTCTGTCTGACTCCACATTCCTGTTTAAAAACAACAACAAAAAAATTTGATTTTTTCCAGATGTGTGTGACGCTCTGGTTGAGGAAACACTCTCCGTCACTCGTGTGATCATTTCTCCCCTTTTCTCAGGTATGGTGTGAGTATCTGACATTACTGAAGTCTTACAGACATTTACTAACATGTTTAGAGAATCAGGAGAGTCTTTATGTAGAGTTTTAATGAAGTTAGAGAGAAGTTGTGTAGCGTTGTGAGTGTGTGTGTGTGTGTGTGTAAGAGAGAGAGAGTTTAGGCTGCATTCACACTGCTAATACTTTGGGGTAGATTAAATTTTTTATTATTATTTTTTAATAACAAAAAGCATAACATTTTATAAACAATTCAGGTGTAAAAAATGTATTACACAACTAACTATCTACAGTCGTGGCCAAAGTTTTGAGAATTACAAAAATATTGGAAATTGGAAAAGTTGCTGCTTAAGTTTTTATAATAGCAATTTGCATATACTCCAGAATGTTATGAAGAGTGATCAGACGAATTGCATAGTCCTTCTTTGCCATGAAAATTAACTTAATTCCAAAAAAAAAAACTTTCCACTGCATTTCATTGCTGTCATTAAAGGAGCCTGCTGAGATCATTTCAGTAATCGTCTTGTTAACTCAGGTGAGAATGTTGACGAGCACAAGGCTGGAGATCATTATGTCAGGCTGATTGGGTTAGAATGGCAGACTTGACATGTTAAAAGGAGGGTGATGCTTGAAATCATTGTTCTTTCATTGTTAACCATGGTGACCTGCAAAGAAACGCGTGCAGCCATCATTGTGTTGCATAAAAATGGCTTCACAGGCAAGGATATTGTGCAAAAGTGATAACTAAGTGGCTCGGGGACCAAAACGTTGAAATTTTGGGTCCATGGCCTGGAAACTCCCCAGATCTTAATCCCATTGAGAACTTGTGGTCAATCCTCAAGAGGCGGGTGGACAAACAAAAACCCACTAATTCTGACAAACTCCAAGAAGTGATTATGAAAGAATGGGTTGCTATCAGTCAGGATTTGGCCCAGAAGTTGATTGAGAGCAGCCCAGTCGAAGTGCAGAGGTCCTGAAAAAGAAGCGCCAACACTGCAAATACTGACTCTTTGCATAAATGTCATGTGATTGTCGATAAAAGCCTTTGAAACGTATGAAGTGCTTTTCCAATTTATGTTATCAATTATTAAAGCTAAATGTACTTTTTGCAAGAACTGACTGTTTTATTTGATGGGATATTTTTTTGGAATTTAAAACTTTGTCTTCGTCTTGTGTCAAAGTGTGACTGGCAGGTCGACAACCGATCGCATTGTTTTCCTCTTAAACAAAGTCTCTGTCTATTTTCATTCAGAGACGCTGTCTCCTGTCTCCTGTCTCCTCCATGTAATGTCTGGTGGGGAAACACAGTATTGATTTGGGGAACAAAGTACAATATTTTACATCATACAGTATGAAGAGATTAACAATTAACTTGTCCTTCATGTTTATTCTGAATGTCCTTCACTTGCCCTTGCTATGAGAACATTTGCATGATGCAGCTTGATTGGGTGACTCGGTGTTTTGCTGCTGTGAAAGCTGAGCCTCCTCAACTCCCCAGTCAAAAGACACAACAACAACACTGTCAGTCAAAATGAAGACACAACATCAATTCATTAAAAAATTATCAGTCAAACTGTGTGAATTTAGCCTTAGTGTGTGTGTGTGTGTGTAAGATGTAGAGCAGCTCACTTATTCATCACTGGAACTCTCACTCCGCTCCGTCTCTGTGTGAAATCAGACGTTCTGCTAGAATGAGGAACCTGACGGCTCTGCTGCTTCTGCTGTCGCTCGGCTCTCTCTATCTGGTGTCTACTGGTGAGTCTTACATCACTCTGTTACATACACAGCGCTCTTATTGATCTTTTCTAATATCGATCAGTGTGAACACATCTGTATTTCTGTAGTGAGTGTAGAATGTTTTATAATAATTCTTCTCTCTTTCTAAAACTTCTCCTCCACCAGCTCCCACCGTGTTTGAACCACAAGACTCGCTGCTGTTCAAGCACAACTAAAGCGAAGGTCCCACTAAAGAACATTTTGACCTACTCGAAGACCAGCAGCAGCTGCCCCCTACAGGCCATTGTGTGAGTCTCACCTGCTAGATAGAAATATTGTGTTTTCATTTTATCAGCATTAACATCAATAAGTCAGAGTTAGAACCTATGAGTTCTGACTCTGGTTGACTAGTACAGAATAATCAGAGTCTGTAGTCTATAAGAGCCGCTCTCTGATGATTCTGTATTGATCAGTAAATCTTGTTTTTCTCTGATTGTGTCACAGCTTTAAGACTCTAAACAAAGAAGAGAACATCAAGCGTACAGTCTGTGTGGATCCTACAGCCGTTTGGGTCGACAGTCACATGAGGAAAGTGGATCTGCGTCAAAGCATCATGACTTCAACAGCAAAACCTTGAATCTTGAGATTACAATGAGACACTTTAAAATGTTGAAACACTGAATTATAATAAAATAAGTTGGGATTCAAACACAGAAGTCCAACCTAATATTCTGTCCAAATTTTGTAATTACAGTTTCTGAGAGGTTTTTTTTGCCTGTAAAATATTTTATAATTATTTGCTTATCTAATGGACGTATTCTCACCTCAGTGAGCCTCAGTGTGACAGCGCCACCTGGTGTTTTTAAGAGTTTATCTGTTGTTAATGATTACTAATATAATAAAATGAAATGTAACATGTAACTGTCTCCAATAAACACATAAACTATACTGGATTTCTTACGGTTTCCTGAGAGTCATCTCTTTATAATTACATAAATCGTGATTGTTTTATGATGGTGATTAATGAGATAATTACAGTCAGAGTCTTTAAGAGAACATATGAGACATTATCACTCATTTTATCCTACACACCTGCTTAGTACAAATATTGTATTTATCAATATTAAAATGGAATAAAGCAGAATCAATAACAGAACTTACTGCTGATCCGTATACACTATAAACTTATATGATCCTGTATTAATCATGAATCTTGTTTCCCCTTTCTTGTGTCACAGCTTTCACACTCGGAATGTAACAGCGAACACCACTCATTTCCGCTGTGTGGATCCTACGGCCGTCTGGGTCGACGGTCACATGAGGAAAGTAGATCTTAGGAACAAATCCACTTAAACACCAAACACTAAACCTCAGCGTTAGACGGATTACAACACAGAAGACGGACCTAATACTTTGGCAAAAGGTTGTAATTACAACGGGTCTGAAGCTAGGACCTTGTTTCTACTTTTTTACTTCTTTAATCTAAATATTCTCACCTCTGACCCTCAGTGTGACACCTGGTGTTTTTAAGAGTTTATCTGTTCTTAATGATTAGTGATTCACACATGTAACATGTAAATGTCTCTAATAAATATATACACTGCAGTATTTATGGTTTCCAGAGAGTCATTGCTTTATAATTATATTATTTCAATTGTTTTATAATCAAAACTAATGAAACACAGTCAGGTAAACATTTAACCCATTATTACTCATTTTGGTTCTATATGAATACATTTACGTTAAAAAAAATAATAATAATAAGTTTTTATTTCATTATACATGTGAGAACTTGAAGGTTAAGTGGTGACTTTGGTGGGTTAAGTGCTGGGTTTTGAACGGGGACGGACCAATCAGCAGTCCAACATCTTAACCACTGAGTTATCACAACCCTGATCATTGTGGGGTAAATGATCCATACACCTGGTCTTCCAGGTTGGTGATGTAGCTTCCTGTTTTTCGTATTGTTCCTGCAAAAGTTCCTCGTTTCTTTGTAACAGCGATTAAATTATATTTTTCCCGTTTATACTAAATAACAATATTAACTAGTTTTTACGCTTTAACACTACTGGACTTTTTCCGTTTTTTTGCGCATTTTGAGAGAACGCGCGTATCATCTGACCAACAACAAGCGAATCCATCAGCAAATAATCACAACTCCGGCACAAAGGTACGTTATCATGTCTACCATTCAGCTCGCTCAGTGTGTGGAGTGCAGGATGTTTAGACATTCTTCCTCCGTCATTAGTGATCATTTTATTTGTGATAGGTGTGTGTTAGTTAGCACCCTGACGGAGAAGATAGTAGCATTAGAGGAGCGCATCCAGACTTTAGAGAGGGTTAGAGAGCGCGAGAGCAGTGTTAATCTTGTAGTGGAAAGTCTGGGTGCCACAGGTGGAGATAATCAGCCCCCGACTCCGGCAGTAGAGCCTCACAGCGGGGCGAGTGGGTGACGACTCGGCGGCATACTCGTTCAGCCAAAGCTAACGCTAAGGCTAGCCCACCGGAGCACACCTCTTCCGCGCTTCACGTGTCCAACGGGTTCGCTCTCCTCAGTGATGCACCCGCTGAGAAACCTGAAAGAGCTCTGGTTATAGGAGACTCTATACTGAGACATGTGAAATTAGCGAGGCCTTTAGGGGCGCCAGCGGCAGTGGTCAGGTGTATCCCGGGAGCCAGAGCACCGGACATAGCAGGTAATCTTAGGGCTCTAGGACAGCATAGGTTCTCTAAGATAGTGGTACATGCTGGAGCTAACGATATACGCCTTCGTCAGTCAGAGGTTAGTAAGCATAACTTTACAGAGGTGTTTAAAATAGCGAAGGCGATGTCCGAAGAAGTAGTTTGCTCTGGTCCCATCCCAATGAGACGTGGCGACATAGCTTACAGCAGGTTATGGTCGCTGAACCGCTGGATGTCCAGGTGGTGCTCCGAAAACAACGTGGGCTTCATAGACAACTGGAAGACCTTTGAGGGCAAAACTGGCCTGTTAGGGCGGGACGGTGTCCATCCCACTCGGGAAGGTGCTGCTCTCATTTCTTGCAGTATAGCACATAGTCTCAGAAGAGGCCTAGTTAATCGGAGACAATCCAGAGCCCAGGCCAGGGAGCAGACAGACAGGCTAAACCAACCGTCTGCTAGCTGCAGAGAGTCGTCACTCAGGGTTCATCATATTGAGACTGTGTCTGTTCCCCGAGCTAAACATAAATTTAGAAAGACTCAGAAAGTCTGTTTTAGTAATTTAATTAACATAGATACCACAAACTCAGATCACACTGAATGCGCAGCCGGCACCTCTGATCTGAAGCTAGGACTGTTAAATATTAGATCTCTCGCATCTAAAGCAGTTATTGTTAATGAAATTATCACAGATCAGGAGTTTGATATCTTATGTTTAACAGAAACCTGGATTAAACAGGACGAGTATGTAGCTCTAAATGCAGCTAGTCCTCCTGGATACAGCTACATACACCAGCCTCGGCTAACTGGTAGAGGAGGAGGAGTCGCAGTTATTTATAACCATAATCTGTCTCTCGTACAAAAACACAGTTTTAAATCTAATGCATTTGAAGTTCTCTATAGTAACATAAAGTCAGCTCAGTCGATCCCGCTAATCATCATTTACAGACCCCCAGGGCCGTACTCGGAGTTTCTCTGCGAATTTGCAGATTTCCTCTCAAACCTTGTTGTTTCTGTAGACAAAGCGTTAATTGCTGGAGACTTTAATATTCATTTTGAGAATCCAGAAGACCCTCTGAGAACAGCATTCTTGTCCATACTGGACTCAGTAGGAGTAAATCAGTGTGTAGTAGGACCCACTCATAAAGCAGGTCACACTTTAGATTTAATATTATCCTTCGGATTAAGTATAGGAAATATAACCACAATTCCACAGTCTGAAGTTATCTCAGATCACTACCTTGTCTCGATTAAAGCGTGTTATAGTAATAATGTATGCAGCACAGCACCGCGCTTCCACCTTAAACGTACATTTACATCAAATACCGCACAGAGCTTTATCAGTAACCCCTCTCTCTGTCTCTCTGTCGAGCTATACATGTCTCTCCTGAGCTGCCAGTGTTCCAGACCCCTCTGTCCTCTGGACCCGTCTAACTCGTCCTGGTGTCCCTATTCTGGTTGGAGATCTCGTCACATGGAGGCCCGTGTGGTCTGTCTGGGACGCGTGTGGTGACTGGGGACGGTTCCACTTCACCATGAAGACGCTCCCTCGGCTGATGCAGACAGCTGTTCTCTGAGGACTCTTGACTGCAGTCGCTCGATACTTCAGGACTGGAGTTTCCTACAGTCTCCCTGAGTCTCCAATAACCAACTGGACTCCATATGAACTTAAACACGTCTCCTGTTATACTGAACTTCCAGTACACATTATTATGCTGATCAATCCCTGCTCTCCGTTATCACCCAGATGAGGATGGGTTCCCTGTTGAGTCTGGTTCCTCTCAAGGTTTCTTCCTATTACCATCTCAGGGAGTTTTTCCCTCAGCACCATCGCCCTCGGCTCGTTCATCAGGGACAATCTGATCATTCTGATTAATACACGTTTACATCTCATACAAGCGTAAATAATTCCTGTGGTTGTGTAAAGCTGCTTTGCAATAGTGACGATTGTTAAAAGCGCTATAAAAATTAAATCTAATTTTCAGCTTACCGTAATGCTACTCCAACTCTCATAATTTTTGGTTGTTGTTTTTACTGATATTTGTATGATGACCAAAAAAATTTTTGAAATAATTTGGCTTCATTTCATGAAATAGAAAGAAATGTGAATTAGAGCTGTAATTACCTAACTAGTTTGATCATTTGATCTATTGATTATTGGAACGATTAATCAGATTCCACATTGCACAGTTTATTAATAGGTCTTATTTAGCTCTCAGCTTCATAAGTTTAACTTGAGATTGTTTTGACATAGAAGATTATAAAGATGACAAATTTATTAAAAATGCCTTTTAATGACCTTTCCTTGTGAAACAAACTCTAAAAACAAGGATAAGCAAAGCAGCAGCAGTAAAATCTAAGTATTTGTTAAAGCTTAAAGACGGCGGAGGCAATTATGGGGGGTAGTTCAGTTGAAGAAAACTGATCGAGTCTGTGGTGAATTGCAGAAATGTGCAGGAGTGAGGTAATTGGGAAACGGACACACAGCCTAGAAGAATATGGCCAATTAGTGTGTGTTTGTGCATGTGGACAAAAGTGGCGATCACAAGAGTATGAGAGAGCGAGAGAGAGAAGCCCCATTTACACTGCAGGTCTCGATGCCCAATTCTGATTTGTTGCCCATATCTGATTTTTTCTGACCGTCTGTTTACACGTTTTTTCAACTATGACCCATTCAAGTGTTTACATTTGCCATACCGTCTGAAACATCGCGCATACTTAAAGGGACTCAATAGCTCAATTCTACACATGCAGTTTTGTAACACTGGACGAAGTGGAGCGAGCGAGCGCGCGCGCCAGGTAGAGTGTAGCGCGCGCGGAGAACATGTTGAGCGAGCAGGATAGACACTGCACGTGCATAGAGCGCTTTGCCTGCTCTCACAATGTCGAACCGCGCGCTCAGAATTGTGGCAGGAATATAACGCCCCATCTGTTTGGGATGAGCAGCGCCTCGGTGCCTGATTACGTCATTAAACCGCGAAGAAGTCGCAGTTTTAATGACGTACAGAACGCAGTGCCTCAGAAAATCTGATCAGTCTGTTTACACGACAATCACATTAGCACATATCTGATTTATGTCTGATTTATGTCCACATATGAAGGAGGCCTGAAACCGATCTCGAAATATCGGAATGCATGCGTTTTTTTTCCTGTTTATACGGACATAGAAAATATCCGATATGTGTCACATATGAGCAAAAAGTCGGAATTAGGTCACATTTAACTGACAGTGTAAACGTAGCTAGAGTGAACGTGTGTGTGTGTGTGTGTGTGTGTGTGTGTGTGTGTGTGACCTTTGAGGGGAACAACACTGCAAACATATAGTCAGTAATTATCCACATTCTCTCTCTTGTGTCCTTCACAAAGTGGAATTCCATCGTGACAGCCTTAAGGAGCTGCAAACTGGCAGCTTCTGTTCCTCTGTTCTGGTGTTACTCAGAATTGTATCTCTTACCTGGTTATCTTTATCTGCTGGAAAGTCAAGAGTCTGTTGCTGCCTGAGACTGGTACATAACTTTCGCACAGTCTGACCTTGTTTCTGACACAGCTTGTAATGTTGGGCGAGCAAATGCAATACTAACCTTGGGTACAAAGTACATATTCAACACACCCACCGTAACTGTGAGGTCCATCGCTGTCGCTTTGTTCAGCAGATTATAAAATACATCCCAGACATTTGGTCCTGCAGAATGAAAAAGTGAAGCCTGCCTCTTGTGTTGACATTCGTGCACCATCCAAAACTGAATAACGCCACAACGTCTGCGATGTAACTCTGAATGGCATGACTGGAATGCATTGGTTTTGATGCCTGATGATAATAATAATAATTATTATTATTATTAATATATACGACTATAAACAATGTGTTTCTACAAGCTCCCAGCTGTATGGACCAGCAGAGTATTTGCTGTGAAAGCACAACTAAAAGACGACCTACTGGCCGACCAGCAGCTGCTGCCGCGAAAGGAGGCCCTGCATCAGACTAATGAATTATTGGGGTCTAAAACCAGGCGTATTAGTTTCATTGTTCGATCCCTGTACATGTTAATTTTATGAGAGCAGCTCTCAGATATTGTTTCCCATCTTTTTGTGCTTCAGCTTTCAGATTGTAACTGAAATAGCGGTAAAAACGTATCTGCGCTGTGTGGATCCTACAGCTGATTGGCTCGGCAGTCACATGAGACACGTTGACTCTAATAAATATACACACTGTGCAGTATTTCTTATGATTTCCTGAGAGTCTTTGCTTTATAATTACATTGTTGCAACTGTCCATGATTGTTATTAATGAGATAATTGATGAGATAAATGTGAGACATTTTACTCATTTCTATTCTACACATGATCGTTGTGTGACTCATCTCCTCCACACATGGACACTAGGAACACACATTCACGCATGGAACATTTGCACATTTTGCACACCGGTATACTGTGAACTTGAACTGCAACCTTGCACACTATTCTGCACATTAAACTTCATTACATTTCAACTATAATTCATTTTTATTATATATTCTTTATATTCTACATTTTTTTATTCTATTATTTTATTTGCGATATCTTATTGCTTGTATGTTACGTAAATTTTGAAACTTTTCATATTATCTTATATTTCTAATTTCTAAACTCTCTTACTTCTCTCACTCTTATTTCGCACTGGAACTTGAAATCTTGAGGTCATCAGCAGTCGTATAAGCATTTCACTTTGTATCATATTGTGTATGACTGTGTACGGTATGTGATGAATAAAATTAGAATTTGAATTTGTTAGACACATAACCAGATGGTGTGTCTGCTCAACATGCGAATGTTTTTTGGAAGTTACATAAAAGTGACGCCACACTATACTACACTACACAAGCAGACATCATTAAACCTGCTTGTTTTCACAAACGCTGCACTGAATCAACAAACTCTAAAACTGTAAACCTCCACATGTAATATAGTAACTGATTCATGGCTGATATTTAATACACACATTAATCTGATTAGTAGAATAGAGTTGAACACTGTAGACACTGGAGAGGTTATACTGTGATTCCTGTCCAAGGCCAAGGTGTGTCTCCGCGTCTCTCCTCCGAGGTGTGTGAGAGAAAACCTTCTCTCTCACACCTTCCATCTGGTTTAAATGTAATCATCAGGTTGCCGTGAAGAGGCTCAGATGATGAATCAATAACCAATTATTTCTGCTATTGTTTATTCTCAGATTTATGAATGATGCATGAATGTCACCAGGTATCCTTATGGTTTGGTGAGAGCTGCTGTGCAGAAGAACATGAGCACATTGTTGAAGAAATAAATTAAAAGAGGGGTCACAAACCTTTCAACATAACTGTATGTTCCACCACAATATGAGGGAAGTAAACTAGAAACATAATGACCACTCTAACAGAGCGAAGACGACCGTCTGAGAAACACTCCATTAATCACTCTGGAGTAAACATGATGTGACCGGCACTTACAGTAGGCTACGTTCACACTGCTGATCCAAATCAGATTTTTTTTGCTCATATATCAGAATCAGAACAGTTTCATTGCCAAGTACGTTTGCATGTACAAGGAATTTGTTTTAGTGACAGAGATGACAAAACAAAACAACATGAAAAAAAAAAAAAATGGTTAAAACCAAATGGAGTAGGATGTGGGGTTTAATCAAATAAGTTAAATATCTCAAATCTCAAACCAGAAACACCAACCCGACACAACACTTGTCACATTTTTACTCTAGAAAAGATGACGGATGACAGTGAAGTAGGATTGAATTCTTTTAAGGTTTATATAAGCAGCCAAAGATAAAATCCTTACCTGAGCAAATCTCACCACGAAAGATCCAATAAAATCAAAACCAGTGAAATTGTTCATTAATCATTAACATGTATTGATGAATTTATAACATCATTACATGCACTGGATGTCACATCTGTACCACCGCAGTCCCGGGGGTTAAGATCTGGCTCGTCGGATTACTGAGCCGCCTCTTTGTCTCCCCCTGGTGTGTCTACGTGTGTATGTATTGCACAATTAGCACTTCATGAGGTTCACCTGCATCCTCCTTGTGTGTCTTGCTCTTTATGCCAGCCGCTCCCATAACCCCCTGTCTGTTCACCGTCTTTCTTGTCTCAAGGGCTCTCTACATGTGTGTTAGTGTGCATACTCTCATATCTCTTCCACTCAGGACTGAGCTGGGGCTGTCGAGCGAGGCGCACCCGGGGACGGTCCCATTCCGGAGCTGAGCAAGGTCAAGTTCACGGCTCTTTCGCACAACGGTGCATGCTGATTTAGAGAGCCATAAATAAAACTTCTTTTGAAACAAACTCCCTGCATCTGCATCCGCTTATTCGGAAGACAGGACAAACATGACAGTGGAAAGGAAAAAAACATTCCATTTAATTCCAGATGTTCAGCATCACAGCTGTGCTGGTATTCAATGTTAACTAACGAAAAATTTACAAATATAATTTAGTTTTATTCAAAATAGATAAAAAGGTAATAACAGTGATGAGAACAACATAATGTATTTGTTTTGGCTCCGTTTGGAACGTGTGCGAGCGTCATTGCGTTACTGTACATACTCCGATCCTCCCTCAGTCTTGGATGTTGTGTACTTACTGTATATTGTCTTGACTATAACATGTACAGGGTTTTATGTTGGTCTGTACTTTGAGAGCCATAAACAGCCAGAATCAAATTCCATGTGTTGGTCGACATACTGTTTTAAATAAAACCCGACTCTGATGATTCTGCAATACGCTCCTGCAGGATATAGAAAGGAAGAACGTCATCCAGTAGAGTGACACCGACACATTTCACTGATATTTGTGTTTTTCAGCAGAATTTCACATGGTGTGAAGCAGACACAGAATGGGAAGTGATGCAGCAGTTATTGTTGTTATAATACGTAGAATGTTCACAGCAGGAAGAAATGAGGATCTTCTGATGAACTTTCATCCCTCTGTTCTGAACATTCTGTTATTCTAATGATATATTAAGGTTATACTGGTGTGTATACAGTACAATCATTTGTAACCAAATATTAAATGCTTTATGTTACAAATATGCTAGGACTTGTGGATCATCTTATATGAAAGGTATGACTACAACAACAATAATAATAATTATAATAATAATAATAAGGACATTTATTAATGAACAGAGTGAGACATTTGTGGTGTGCAGAAGAAAGTAAGAGAGGAGACAAAGAAAACTCCATAATTATTGGAACCTTTCCTTAAAACATATGAAAATTAATATAAACTGTAACCTTCAGCATGCATTCTAATACAATCTACAGTCCTTTGTTCGAGTCCTATGGCTTTGCCAAATGTACCTGAGTAAAGCTGTGGAAACACGTCTTCACTCTGATAAACCCCAGTCTAATATTTGGCCTTGATGCTACTGAATGTTTGGGGAAACACAACACTGCTTATCACCCGGAGAATTCAGTTCCCACAGTGAAGCCGTAGTGGCAGAAACATCATATTTTGGGAATGCAGTAAATCAGACCAGTAAAACTGGATAGAAGGCAAATATAGTATAAGACAAGGGTTGAAGAAGATGTTTTCAAGTCTACAGGAGAATTGATGTGTATAAAGGGTGCAGGGCTAACTAACAGGGCTAGTCCTCTGGTCTGAAAGAGGGAAACTGGTTCTGATAGAGTCAGAACACACAGCGCATGGCAGTCTGTTGTGTATGAATCTGCATAGCTGAAGACCGTTCAGGGCGCCCATGCTGACCCATGTCCTCCACTGAAAGCTCCTACACTGAGCAATAGGAGAAGGTGGCCTGGTCTCATGAATCACATTTTCTATTACAACATGTGGATGGCCATGTGTGTGTGTGTGTGTGTGTGTGTGTGTGTGTGTGTGTGTGTGTGTGTGTGTCACTTGTGGCACCAGGATGACCTATGGGAAAAAGAAAGGTGGCAAAGGCAGTGTGATACTCTGGATAATGATCTGCATATGGATGTTACTTTGACACATGGCAACTACATGGGCAGTGGTGGCTCAGTCGGTTGTGGCTGTGGGTTACTGGGTTACTGACTGGAAGGTCAGGGGTTCGAACTCCAGCATCGCCAAGTTGCCACTGTTGAGCCCTTGAGCAAGGCCCTTAACCCTGTCTGCTCCAGGGGTGCTGTAAGCTGGCTGACTCTGCGCTCTGACCCCAGTTTCCTAATTGAGATGTGTGAGAAATAATTTCACTGTGCTGTAGAGTACATGTGACAAATACCTGAATATTCTATTCTACTTAAACATTTTAACAGACTGAGTTACACCCCATTATGGAGATGATGTTTCTTGATTGCAGGTAATCCCCCCTGACACACTGCACACATTGTTCAGGAACGGTTTGAGGAACATGAAGAGTTTGAGGTTTTGCTTTGGCCTTCACTGTAATTCACCTACTAGGCATCAATGTCTTAAAGTGTTACAAGTGGGACTGGTATCACTTCCTTCTACTGTTGTGGTTTGTGTACTATATGTGAAATTGCTCAGCTGAGATTTTCTTTGAATAAACATGCCAGCTTTATTTGTATATTGATAAAGTGAGTTCCAGGACCCTGTGGAAAACACCTACAATAACTGTAATGTTCTCAATGTGCATTTGTGATTATCAAAACTAGTGAAACCTCCAGGTCAGTGTTCCAGCTGCCTGTTTGTTTTAATCTAAAGATCTTATATTTTTTATCAGCTGGTAAAATGATGGATGAGAACTGATGGACAACATAGTAGCTCTGAACGATCACTGAACAAACGCAATCAATTTTAATAGGGGAATGAATTAGCAAGCACTGATAAAATGCAATCTTTTTATAGTTAGAAAGACAGATTTGTGGAAAAACTAATTTATGTAGAATTGTTCAACATAAAGTCGCCATTTAACTCACTTTCAAACACAACATCCACAATGCGTCACCTCGAAGTCAGAGTAAGGACACAGAGCCATGACCTGTGGTTCACACTTCCATATTTTCATGTACCAACCCAATGATGTTTTTTGATTGCTTACATTACTACTTAAGATATAAGAGATGCATTTTTATCTCTCAGTCCATCAGTCAAAATGATCAAAATCCTATTATGTGAAATATCCTCAGCAAAGACGTGTAGAAGAAATGTTCAAGAAAAAGAGAAGAGGAAGAGTGTTATACTGCAGCAGAAATCTCAGTACTGAGAAACACACACACACACACACACACACAGATGCTCAGTGTGTATATAAGATGGAGAGACTCTCAGTCCTCCAGCATCCATCACTCGACTCGTCTCTCCTGGATCTGGAACTCTCACTCCGCTCCGTCTCTGTGTGAAATCAGACGTTCTGCTAGAATGAGGAACCTGACGGCTCTGCTGCTTCTGCTGTCGCTCGGCTCTCTCTATCTGGTGTCTACTGGTGAGTCTTACATCACTCTGTTACATACACAGCGCTCTTATTGATCTTTTCTAATATCTAATATAATATAATATTTAATAATAATCTAATACCGATCAGTGTGAACACATCTGTATTTCTGTAGTGAGTGTAGAATGTTTTATAATAATTCTTCTCTCTTTCTGAAACTTCTCCTCCACCAGCTCCCACCAGTTTTGACCACAAGACTCGCTGCTGTTCAAGCACAACTAAAGCGAAGGTCCCACTAAAGAACATTTTGACCTACTGGTGGACGAGCAGCAGCTGCCCCCTACAGGCCATTGTGTGAGTCTCACCTGCTAGATAGAAATATTGTGTTTTCATTTTATCAGCATTAACATCAATAAGTCAGAGTTAGAACCTATGAGTTCTGACTCTGGTTGACTAGTACAGAATAATCAGAGTCTGTAGTCTATAAGAGCCGCTCTCTGATGATTCTGTATTGATCAGTAAATCTTGTTTTTCTCTGATTGTGTCACAGCTTTAAGACTCTAAACAAAGAAGAGAACATCAAGCGTACAGTCTGTGTGGATCCTACAGCCGTTTGAGTCGACAGTCACATGAGGAAAGTGGATCTGCGTCAAAGCATCATGACTTCAACAGCAAAACCTTGACTCTTGAGATTACAATGAGACACTTTAAAATGTTGAAACACTGAATTATAATAAAATAAGTTGGGATTCAAACACAGAAGTCCAACCTAATATTTTGTCCAAATTTTGTAATTACAGTTTCTGAGAGGTTTTTTTTGCCTGTAAAACATTTTATAATTATTTGCTTATCTAATGGACGTATTCTCACCTCAGTGAGCCTCAGTGTGACAGCGCCACCTGGTGTTTTTAAGAGTTTATCTGTTGTTAATGATTACTAATATAATAAAATGAAATGTAACATGTAACTGTCTCCAATAAACACATAAACTATACTGGATTTCTTACGGTTTCCTGAGAGTCATCTCTTTATAATTACATAAATCGTGATTGTTTTATGATGGTGATTAATGAGATAATTACAGTCAGAGTCTTTAAGAGAACATATGAGACATTATCACTCATTTTATCCAGTAGACTCGCTAGACACTAAGTTTTTTTTTTTTTTAATTGTGAGTGTAATTCAATTCAATTCAATTTAAACTTTTAAAAATAACCATTACTGCTGCTGTACAGAAGTTTTCCACAGGCTGTACATCACTGAGCGCAGGGCGGGAAACCCATCGCTCTCGCGCGTGAATGAAAGAGCGCGGGCTTCGCTTTGAATACAGCGCTTACGGCAGAGGGGTCTTTTAACCGT
Organism: Clarias fuscus; assembly: GCA_030347435.1. Classification (NCBI taxonomy): domain Eukaryota; kingdom Metazoa; phylum Chordata; class Actinopteri; order Siluriformes; family Clariidae; genus Clarias; species Clarias fuscus. Next base: position 35,801,375 of record CM059214.1, on the reverse strand, counting down.
TTATTGTGAAACTGGCAACCCAGCGTGCAGGAAGGAGACTTTAAAGTCCACTGCGGCATGGACACAGCAATCGACACGACACTGCCCTTTCTGTAATGTCCCGGATGTCAAGACCTGAATTTGTAAGACTGAAAAATGATGAAGATTGTATTTTTAACACTTGAAACAAGCATTTAACACATTTGCTTTAAATTCGAAATGCTTGGATTACATTTCCATTTGAAAGATACAACAGCAATAAATTGTTGTGGCAAAAATTTCAAACATTGTAAATGCTCTAAGGATTTTTTAAAATTCAGTTCAAATTTCAAAGCAAAAAAAATTAAAACGTTTTTATTGCAACAAGTTTTTTTCAGTTCATGTAATTCAACCTGCTATTTTGCTTTGAGGAATTTTGGCACTGTTATACTTCTATACATCTGCCAGCATGTAATAAAGTGCAACCGTAGTGCAGCAGTGCAATAATCATAACGGCTATGTGACTTAGGCAGTGTTGTGGGACGTTACTTATTAAAGTAACTAATTACATTAAAAAATTACTGTTTTTAAAAAGTAATCCGTTACATTACTGCGTGACTTTTCCATTGCAGAAAATGAAAACTCCTTTGTGCTTCCTCATGCATGTTGTTTTAGTCAAGACCTTTATAATTATTCTACCATCATCATTCAGTGAAGTTTGGCTCATAATCTGTTCACTACTAACACCCCCATCTCACCTACGCGGTGTCACGCGGTGGCTGTAAGTGCGGTTCATCATGATTGACCGCCAGTTTCAGCGCTGTGATCAGGTTTCCATCTTTCCGCGTGTCGGTCCTCACATAGTCAAACCGGATAGGTGAGATAGGGGTATAACAGCAGGAATAACATGGGGGTGGTATCGGGGGGCGTGGCTTGTAGGATGGCTTTCACACAATTAAATGTCAGACCTAACGCATGTTAGATTACTCGTTACATCAAAAAAGTAATCCAAGTATTCTAACATGTTACTTTGTAACGCCTTACACCCAACACTTGACGTAGGATATAGAGAGAGAGGGAGAGGGGGAAAGAGGGGGGGGAATGAACCACAAGAAAAGTCCAGTTTACAGTTATTGTAATAGTGATGTGTGATATGTAAGAATAGATGGGGACAGGGTCAGAGAGGGGTGTGACTGATCATTCAGCAGTATCATGAGGAAAAAGGCTGTGTGACAGTCTGGTGGTTCTGGCCCATATGGATCTGTACCTTCTGTCTGAGGGCAGTAACTGGAACAGGTGACATGCAAGGTGATGCTGTTCCCGCAGGATGTTGTGCCGTCGACAAAGGCAGCGTGTAGTGTAGATGGTGCTCATCTCCGAGAGACTCATTCCGATGATTTTCCTCGCTGTTTCTCCATCCACTGCAGTGCTTGTTATTCCGCCCTAGTGCAGCTGGAAAACCACACCAAGAGTCCATATATCAGCTCACTCTCTATAGCACAACGGTAAAAGTTCACCAGAAGCTGCTGAAAAAGATTAGTTCTTCTCAATTTCAATACCGTCCCATTTCCAATAGTAAGTGGTAAGTGTATGGTCTTTACAAAAATCCACAATCATCTCCCTGGTCTTCTTGATATTGAGGGCCAGGTTGTTGGTGTCACACCAAGCTGCCATATGTGGCTTCTATATGAGGACTCATCATTGTCAGTGATGGTATGGATGGTATGACATCCATTATGTGCTTAACCACCAACCTCTCCAAATATTTTGCAGGTACTGTATAGGTGCAAGTGCAACCGGTCTGTAATAATTTAAACAGGTAATGTTTGATTTCTGGGGGATAGGAATTATTGTAGTTTTTCTGAAGCATGCTGGCATGATGTGGACAGCGACTATAGCTAAGACTGTATATATGTTCATCTGCACTGTCCTTGAGCACATGGCCCTGTCCGGCGGCCTTCCTGGGATTGATGTTACAAAAACACTGTCTTACCTCAAGACTGCTCAGGACTGGCACAGAATCACTAAAGGGAGGGCGGGGCAATTGTAGATCTCTATTGCCTCTATCAAAGTAGGCATAAAAGTTTCTCAACTGATCCGCTAGGGTGTCACAGCTGTTAAAAGAGAGAGTCATCGTTATCTTATAGTTTGTTATCAACCTAATTCCCTCCCACACCTGCCGGGAGTTGGTGGAGTTGTGAAAGTGGGTGTTACGCCCCGGTCTAGGTCGGGCCGTAACAGGAATGAAAAAGAAAAGAAAAAAAAAAGGAAAAAGGGGGTGAGACCAAAAGTGCGTTTGTTTAGTGTTTATTGTTTTTTTTTTTTGGCTTCCTGTTGGTGACGTAGCTTCCTGTTTTTCGTATTGCTCCCGCGAAAGTTCCTCGTCTGTTTGTAACAGCGTTTTAGATTATATTTTGTTTAGTTTTTTATAATTATATATTTTTCCCGCTTTTACTAAATAACAAACTAGTTTTTACGCTTTAACACTACTGGACTTTATCCGTTTTTTTTTTTTTTTTTTTGCGCTTTTTGGGAGAACGCGCGTATCATCTGACCAACAACAAGCAAATCCATCAGCAAATAATCACAACTCCGGCACAAAGGTACGTTATCATGTCTACCATTCAGCTCGCTCAGTGTGTGGAGTGCAGGATGTTTAGACATTCTTCCTCCGTCATTAGTGATCATTTTATTTGTGATAGGTGTGTGTTAGTTAGCACCCTGACGGAGAAGATAGTAGCATTAGAGGAGCGCATCCAGACTTTAGAGAGGGTTAGAGAGCGCGAGAGCAGCGTTAATCTTGTAGCGGAAAATCTGGGTGCCGCAGGCGGAGATAATCAGCCCCCGACTCCGGCAGTAGAGCCCTCACAGCGGGGCGAGTGGGTGACGACTCGGCGGCATACTCGTTCAGCCAAAGCTAACGCTAAGGCTAGCCCACCGGAGCACACCCCTTCTGCGCTTCACGTGTCCAACAGGTTCGCTCTCCTCAGTGATGCACCCGCTGAGAAACCTGAAAGAGCTCTGGTTATAGGAGACTCTATACTGAGACATGTGAAATTAGCTCGGCCTTTAGGGGGCGCCAGCGGCAGTGGTCAGGTGTATCCCGGGAGCCAGAGCACCGGACATAGCAGGTAATCTTAGGGCTCTAGGACAGCATAGGTTCTCTAAGATAGTGGTACATGCTGGAGCTAACGATATACGCCTTCGTCAGTCAGAGGTTAGCAAGCATAACTTTACAGAGGTGTTTAAAATAGCGAAGGCGATGTCCGATGAAGTAGTTTGCTCTGGTCCCATCCCAATGAGACGTGGTGACATAGCTTACAGCAGGTTATGGTCGCTGAACCGCTGGATGTCCAGGTGGTGCTCCGAAAACAACGTGGGCTTCATAGACAACTGGAAGACCTTTGAGGGCAAAACTGGCCTGTTAGGGCGGGACGGTGTTCATCCCACTCGGGAAGGTGCTGCTCTCATTTCTTGCAGTATAGCACATAGTCTCAGAAGAGGCATAGTTAATCGGTGACAATCCAGAGCCCAGGCCAGGGAGCAGACAGACCGGCTAAACCAACCGTCTGCTAGCTGCAGAGAGTCGTCACGCAGGGTTCATCATATTGAGACTGTGTCTGTTCCCCGAGCTAAACATAAACATAAATTTAGAAAGACTCAGAAAGTCTGTTTTAGTAATTTAATTAACATAGATACCACAAACTCAGATCACACTGAATTCGCAGTCGGCACCTCTGATCTGAAGCTAGGACTGTTAAATATTAGATCTCTCGCATCTAAAGCAGTTATTGTTAATGAAATTATCACAGATCAGGAGTTTGATATATTATGTTTAACAGAAACCTGGATTAAACAGGACGAGTATGTAGCTCTAAATGAAGCTAGTCCTCCTGGATACAGCTACATACACCAGCCTCGGCTAACTGGTAGAGGAGGAGGAGTCGCAGTTATTTATAACCATAATCTGTCTCTCGTACAAAAACACAGTTTTAAATCTAATGCATTTGAAGTTCTCTATAGTAACATAAAGTCAGCTCAGTCGATCCCGCTACTCATCATTTACAGACCCCCAGGGCCGTACTCGGAGTTTCTCTGCGAATTTGCAGATTTCCTCTCAAACCTTGTTGTTTCTGTAGACAAAGCGTTAATTGCTGGAGACTTTAATATTCATTTTGAGAATCCAGAAGACCCTCTGAGAACAGCATTCTTGTCCATACTGGACTCAGTAGGAGTAAATCAGTGTGTAGTAGGACCCACTCATAAAGCAGGTCACACTTTAGATTTAATATTATCCTTCGGATTAAGTATAGGAAATATAACCACAATTCCACAGTCTGAAGTTATCTCAGATCACTACCTTGTCTTGATTAAAGCGTGTTATAGTAATAATGTATGCAGCACAGCACCGCGCTTCCACCTTAAACGTACATTTACATCAAATACCGCACAGAGCTTTATCAATAATCTTCCAGAATTATCAACTTTGATTGGATCGCCATCTGACTTCACAGAACTCGAACAGGCGAATGAATATCTAGAGTCAGCACTTCGTTATAGCTTAGATAATGTAGCTCCAGTTAAAAGGAAAATGATTAGAGATAAGAAACTCGCTCCTTGGTATAATGACCACACACGTGCTTTAAAACAAACCGCTCAAAAATTCTAACGTAATTGGCGCCAAACTAAATTGATAGTATTCAAAATAGCTTGGAAGGAGAGCATCCTGAACTATAAAAAAGCTCTCAGTGATGCTAGATCAACGTATCTCTCCACTCTTATAGAAAATAACAAAAACAACCCGAGATTTTTATTTAATCCCGTAGCTAAATTAACTAAAAACAAGACCACTGCAGAAATCTCCACAACAACATCATGCAGTAGTGAGGATTTCATGAACTTTTTCAATAACAAAATCATAAATATTAGGCAAAAAATTCAGGCTTTGAAACCAGACAATTTAAATAATTCAGATGATCTAACCACATCACATCAGAACTTAGAACACTTTACTCCCCTTGAAGCGAGGGAACTAATTTCACTCATCTCTTCTTCAAAATCGTCAACCTGTATATTAGATCCTGTACCGACACATTTTCTCAAACAGATAGTACCAGCAATAACCCCTGTTGAAAGTAATTAACTGTTCCCTCAGTAGTGGGTATGTCCCCAAATCTTTTAAATTAGCTGTTATTAAACCGCTAATCAAGAAACCTGACCTTGACCCCAGTCAGCTTTCTAATTACAGGCCGATATCAAACCTTCCAAGATTCTGGAAAAGGTAGTATCACAGCAGCTATGTTCACATCTACACAGAAATAGCATAAATGAACTGTATCAGTCAGGATTTAGGCCTCATCACAGCACAGAGACAGCACTCGTTAAAGTAGTAAACGACCTCCTATGGACCTCTGATCAGGGTTGCGTCACTATACTTGTGTTACTGGACCTCAGTGCAGCTTTTGACACCATTGATCATAGTATTCTCCTTCACAGATTAGAAAAAGTAGTAGGAATTAAGGGAACTGCCCTCTTGTGGCTCAGATCCTATTTGACTGATCGTTATCAGTTTGTAGATTTAGATGGTGACCATTCCTCATGTTCTCAAGTGGAGTTTGGTGTTCCACAGGGTTCAGTTTTAGGCCCACTGCTTTTTTCCCTTTACATGCTTCCTCTGGGCAACATTATTTGTAAACATGGTATTAGTTTTCATTGTTATGCTGATGACACACAATTATATGTCTCAGCAAAACCAGATGAGAAAAACCAGTTTGCTAAAATTGAGCAGTGTGTGCAGGACATAAGAGATTGGATGTTAACTAATTTTCTTCTGCTTAATCCTGATAAGACAGAAGTTCTAGTCATAGGACCACAAGTAGCTAGAAGTAAGCTTTCTGATCACACTGTAACTTTAGATGGCCTTTCTGTTCCATCAAATGCAACAGTAAAAGACCTTGGTGTGATTATAGATTCCAGCCTTTCGTTTGAAGCACATGTAGATAATATTACCAGGATAGCTTCTTTCACCTTAGAAATATTGCCAAGATAAGAAACATATTGTCACTAAATGATGCAGAAAAACTAGTTCATGCTTTTATCACCTCTAGGTTGGACTATTGTAACGCCTTACTGTCTGGTTGTTCAACTAGGTGTATAAACAAGCTTCAGTTAGTACAGAATGCAGCAGCGAGAGTCCTCACTAAAACCAGAAGATACGAGCACATCACCCCTATCTTATCTACACTGCATTGGCTCCCTGTGAAATTTCGCATCGATTTTAAGATACTACTTCTGATATTTAAAGCACTAAATGGTCTCGCGCCACAGTATTTGAGTGAACTGCTAGTGTCTTACGATCCGCCACGCCTACGTCGATCAAAGAATGCAGGCTGCCTGTCAGTACCACGTATTATTAAAACTACAGCAGGGGGCGGAGCTTTTTCTTACAAAGCCCCAAAGTTATGGAATAGTCTCAGTGTTTAAGTCTAGGCTAAAAACCTATTTATTTAGCCAAGCATTTTTGTAAATAGATTAACCTTAGGTAAAGGAGCAGATCTGGGGGACTCATGGACGTAGAGTATTCTGGTGAACTGGTATGTTTAGATGCTGTCCTCCCCACTCTCATTGATCACTCAGGTTTGTTGACGGTGAGGTGATTGGTTGCTTTACATCTCAGTTCCCCCTCATGTCTGTATTTCCTTCTGGCTCTCCCTTTTAGTTATGCTGTTATAGTTAGTCCTGCCGGAGTCCCTGCTTGCACTTTGCACTGAATACATTCACCTTATACATGTTGACTGTGACCAGACCTAACTGCCATCTCTCCTTATTTTCTGTTCTCTCCTCTTCTGCTCTCTCCTCTCTCTCTCTCTCCCTCTCTCCTTTCCCTCTCTCTGTCTCTCTGTCGAGCTATACATGTTCGCTCCTGAGTTGCCAGTGATCCAGACCCCTCTGCCCTCTGGAGCCGTCTAACCCATCCTGGAGTCCTGCTTCTGGTTGGAGATCTCGTCGCATGGATGCCCCGTGTGGTCTGTCTGGATTCGTATGGTGGCTGGGGATGGTTTCCATTAAGACTGTCCTATCATCGATTGATGCTCTGGGGACCCGTGGCTTCAGTTGTTCGAAAGCTCAGGATTGGAATCTCCTACAGTCTACCTGAGCCTCCAGGAACAAACTGGACTCCTTTTAATTTTAACACATCTCCTGTTACACTGAACTTCCAGTACACATTATTATGCTGATCAATCCCTGCTCTCCGTTATCACCCAGATGAGGATGGGTTCCCTGTTGAGTCTGGTTCCTCTCAAGGTTTCTTCCTATTACCATCTCAGGGAGTTTTTCCTTGCCACCGTCGCCCTCGGCTTGCTCATCAGGAACAATCTTATCATTTTGATTCATACACATTGCATAAAAACTTACTTCTTTTTATTGTGTAAAGCTGCTTTGCGACAATGTCAATTGTTAAAAGCGCTATATAAATAAAATTTACTTGACTTGACTTGATTTACAAACAGTGAACAAGCAAATCCCCAACAGGTGGCCGTGAGCTTCAGAAGCCGACAAGGCCAAAACAATAACCAAAATGCCCTCTACCTAGTACCAACGTGAAACAACTAACCTGCACCAAAACTAAAGAAAAAGAAATACAAAGTTCTTCACTTACTCCCTTGCTAACCACAAACCAAGAGAAAACAGGGTGTAAACAAAATGGCGTCGACTCCCTACTAAGCCACCAATTACACAACTATGTACAAATATATACAAAACGTATTTACAGTCGGGCAACCAGAACCAAAGAAGGGCAAACACAAAAACGTAGTCGGAAACGTAGCACGAGGTCATACACAATATAATTTTACAAATGACCAACAGAAAAACAGTAAGCAAAGACATGGTCTAAAGCATTGTAGTCTGAAGGCCTTAAGTAAGCCTCTGGGTCTCCTGGACATCCAATCATCCGGCAGGAGGCAGGACCAACAAAGGACAGGCAGGGCAGCAACCAATAGATTGCAGGCACACTGAAGGTGGGACCTGCAACACACAAGGGAAGATACACCCCCATCCCTCCACCAGCAGAGACAAAGCAAACACAAAAAAAACAAATAAACTCAGTATCGTAACACCCCCTCCCTTAAGAGTGAACATTTTGTTCACAATTTGAATCATAGCAACGAGATGTCAACCATCACATTTTCGGACCCTTAACCAGGGTCTGACTGAACATATTTGGGCAAACCAAAAGTGGTGCAAAATTTAATAAGTGCTCGAATGATGACACGTGATTTGATGCTACGCAGAGGTATGGCTTCAGGATATCTAGTGGCAGCACACATCAGGGTTAGCAAATACACATTACCAGATATAGTTAGAGGAAGGGGACAAACACAATCTAACAAAATCCTCTCAAAAGGCTCTCCCATAATAGGTATAGGTTGAAGAGGAGCAGGGGGAATAACCTGGTTAGGCTTCCCTACAATTTGACAAACATGACAAGATCGACAGTACCTAGCAACATCAGACTTCATGGCAGGCCAAAAGAAGTGATTTAAAATGTGGTGGTGGGTCTTCCTTATACCAAGGTGACCAGCTAGATCATGGTCATGGGCAATACGCAAAACTTGTGTTCTATATGGTTTTGGAACCACAACTTGAAAAACAGCCCTTGACTCATCCTTAACATCCGAGGGTGACCACTTTCGCATTAAAACATCATCATAGAAATATGCCATTGAGTGTTGAGGTAACTCAGCACTATCTACAGCTGCAGCAATACAACGAGAAAGAGACACATCAGATTTTTGAGCAGCAACGAACTGCTCTCGTCCAACGCCCCATGTAGCGAAATCATCTTCCTGTATGCAGGAGGCCTTATCCTCAATTGAAACATGTGGACTGGAGGACAACTTATCTTCTTCAAATACTGGATTGTCACTACATATGAAAGAATCTGAAATATCGTCAGCATCCTTCATTTTACGAGCCTGAGCGCGTGTCACCACACAGGTACTAAAAACAGAAGGAAACTCACGTGACTTTCATTCACCTCAGGAGCGTCCGTTACAACAGGCAAGTGAAAAACCTTACCACCAGCTAAATCATTACCCAAAATAAGAGAAACTCCTTCAACTGGCAATTGAGGACGAACTGCGACCTTAACAAAGCCAGACACAATATCACAGTTAAGATAAATCGTATGTAACGGAGATTTTACCACACCAAGTTCAATTCCTTGAACTAAAACATCTGCACCACAACTAGACTGGTCAGATAAAGGCAAGACACCTTTCAAAATAAATGACTGAGCGGCGCCTGTGTCTCTCAGAATACGTAGTGATTTAGGCTCAGAATCTGTGTCCGAAAGCGAAACCATTCCACTCAAGATAAAAGGATCAAAAGCAGCGTCCACTGATGAAAATGAATCTGAACTTTCAGCTGGCTGCGGTGGTACATGAACTAAAGCCACACTCTTAGTGTTCTGTGCTTTACGACGGTTCTTACGAGCTAATGCAGGACAGTTAGCGATGAGATGTCCAGATTCATGACAATAGAAACATTCACGGGACTCACTACCATTCTTAGACGGGCTAGCGGAAACTTTAGGGCTACGATAAATAATATCACGACGAGGAGGCGAAAACACAGTTTTGTGAGTGAGCACGAACTCATCAGCCAAAACGGCAGCATCAGCGAGCGATGAGACTTTTTGTTCATTCAAATAAACAATGATTTTGTCTGAAATACAATCTTTAAACTCTTCTAATAGTAACAGTTCTTTTAACTGATCAAAGGTGGTGACTTTACTGGCTGCACACCACTTGTCGAACAAAACGCCTTTTTCATGAGCAAATTCTACAAATGTTTGGCTGGCGGATTTGGCATGCTTACGAAATTTCTGCCGGTAGGCCTCAGGGACAAGCTCATGAGCACGTAAAACAGCACTTTTAACAGTTTCATACTCTGTTCTAAAAACTCTGCTCTAAACTTAAAGCAGAACACACTTCCTGTGCCTTCCCAACAAACTTGCATTGCAAAAGAAGAGACCAGATGCTTCTAGGCCACTGTAAAGTGGCTGCGATGCGCTCAAACACAGGGAAATAAGAATCTACCTCACTTTCCCTGAACATAGGCACCAAAGCAATGTGCTTACTAACATCAAAGCCAGTTGAACTTACAGATGAAGATCCGCTAGGTGCAGGTGACGGTTCACTGGCCTGTACAGGGGTTGCAGGTGCAGGATGCGGTACAGGGGATGATGCACGAACAGGAGATAGAGGGTCACGAACAAGAGAATCTGAAGCTGGCTTATTCCTTAGCGCCAACTCCAATTCCTTTAATTTAATTTCCCTCTGAGACTCGAGTTCCACCATACGAAATTGAAGCAGTTGAGCTTCATAATGCTGACGGGCTAACTCAAGGTCCAGTTGCTTCAATTGCAGTGCGAGCTTCGGGTCATTCAGTGGTGAACCTACTACCGCGGGATCTATGCGTGCGGGGTCCTTGGGTTCGACCACAGCCTCCGCTGTATGTGAATCCTCAGACTTACCGGACTGGTTTGCAACACCCACCTCGGTAGGATCGATGAGAATGCCCTGTTTCATCAGCTCCGTCTGAAGCATTTGTTTGATATCACGCTTATTTGCGCTCCGTGGGACCGAGATGCTGTAAAAGTCAGCAAGCAGCAACAACTCATCCTTCCTGCACCTTTCAAACTGCTCCACTGAAGGACAAATAACGAACTGGTCGAAATTAAATTTTGTAGCCATCTCTAAGAAAAAACAAACTAAACACTCCCCTACCACAAAGACAAATGCCACCAGCCAAACACAAGTGCACTGAAACCAAAGGTACAGAGCGAGAAAAAGCAACGGATGAGCCCCCAATTCTGTTACGCCCCGGTCTAGGTCGGGCCGTAACAGGAATGAAAAAGAAAAGAAAAAAAAAAGGAAAAAGGGGGTGAGACCAAAAGTGCGTTTGCTTAGTGTTTATTTACAAACAGTGAACAAGCAAATCCCCAAAAGGTGGCCGTGAGCTTCAGAAGCCGACAAGGTCAAAACAATAAACAAAATGCCCTCTACCTAGTACCAACGTGAAACAACTAACCTGCACCAAAACTAAAGAAAAAGAAATACAAAGTTCTTCCCTTACTCCCTTGCTAACCACAAACCAAGAGAAAACAGGGAGTAAACAAAATGGCGTCGACTCCCTACTAAGCCACCAATTACACAACTATGTACAAATATATACAAAACGTATTTACAGTCGGGCAACCAGAACCAAAGAAGGGCAAACACGAAAACGTAGTCGGAAACGTAGCACGAGGTCATACACAATATAATTTTACAAATGATCAACAGAAAAACAGTACGCAAAGACACGGTCTGAAGCATTGTAGTCTGAAGGCCTTAAGTAGGCCTCTGGGTCTCCTGGACATCCAATCATCCGGCAGGAGGCGGGACCAACAAAGGACAGGCAGGGCAGCAACCAATAGATTGCAGGCACACTGAAGGTGGGACCTGCAACACACAAGGGAAGATACACCCCCATCCCTCCACCAGCAGAGACAAAGCAAACACAAAAAAAACAAATAAACTCAGTATCGTAACATGGGCCTCAATCCGCCGTTTCTGTTGAATTTTGCACACAGCACAGATGTAAACAGATCCAAATTCAAAAGTGTATCCAAAGTGTCAATGTTTAGATATTCAGTCAGGGATACTGAGATCTATTGCTTCTGTCTGCATCGACATTCCTATGAAAAGCAAGATTTTTATCCAGATGTGTGTGAAGCTCTGATTGAGGAAACACTATCCATCACTCTCGTGATTATTTCTCCACATTTCTCAAGTATGGTGTCATGGTAATTATTTTTAATGTAAAAATGTTTGTTCTTTAATATTTTACTAGTTGAACATGGTAGACTGTACAGTCGTGGCTAAAAGTTTTGAGAATGACACAAATATTAGTTTTCACAAAGTTTGCTGCTAAACTGCTTTTTGTTTCAGTTGTTTCTGTGATGTACTGAAATATAATTACAAGCACTTCATACGTTTCAAAGGCTTTTATCGACAATTACATGACATTTATGCAAAGAGTCAGTATTTGCAGTGTTGGCCCTTCTTTTTCAGGACCTCTGCAATTCGACTGGGCTGCTCTCAATCAACTTCTGGGCCAAATCCTGACTGATAGCAACCCATTCTTTCATAATCACTTCTTGGGGTTTGTCAGAATTAGTGGGTTTTTGTTTGTCCACCCGCCTCTTGAGGATTGACCACAAGTTCTCAATGGGATTAAGATCTGGGGAGTTTCCAGGCCATGGACCCAAAATTTCAACGTTTTGGTCCCCGAGCCACTTAGTTATCACTTTTGCCTTATGGCACGGTGCTCCATCGTGCTGGAAAATGCATTGTTCTTCACCAAACTGTTGTTGGATCGTTGGAAGAAGTTGCTGTTGGAGGGTGTTTTGGTACCATTCTTTATTCATGGCTGTGTTTTTGGGGCAAAATTGTGAGTGAGCCCACTCCCTTGGATGAGAAGCAACCCCACACATGAATGGTCTCAGGATGCTTTACTGTTGGCATGACACAGGACTGATGGTAGCGCCCACCTTTTCTTCTCCGGACGAGCCTTTTTCCAGATGCCCCAAACAATCGGAAAGAGGCTTCATCCGAGAATATGACTTTGCCCCAGTCCTCAGCAGTCCATTCGCCATACTTTCTGCAGAAGATCAATCTGTCCCTGATGTTTTTTTTTGGAGAGAAGTGGCTTCTTTGTTGCCCTTCTTGACACCAGGCCATCTTCCAAAAGTCTTGGCCTCCCTGTGCGTGCAGATGCGCTCACACCTGCCTGCTGACATTCCTGAGCTCTGCACTGGTGGCACTCCGATCCCGCAGCTGAATCCTCTTTAGGAGACGATCCTGGCGCTCGCTGGACTTTCCTGGACGCCCTGAAGCCTTCTTAACAAGAATTGAACCTCTTTCCTTGAAGTTCTTGATGATCCTATAAATTGTTGATTTAGGTGCAATCTTAGTAGCCACAATATCCTTGCCTGTGAAGCCATTTTTATGCAACGCAATGATGGCTGCACGCGTTTCTTTGCAGGTCACCATGGTTAACAATGAAAGAACAATGATTTCAAGCATCACCCTCCTTTTAACATGTCAAGTCTGCCATTCTAACCCAATCAGCCTGACATAATGATCTCCAGCCTTGTGCTCGTCAACATTCTCACCTGAGTTAACAAGACGATTACTGAAATGATCTCAGCAGCTCCTTTAATGACAGCAATGAAATGCAGTGGAAAGTTTTTTTTTTTGGAATTAAGTTAATTTTCATGGTGAAAACCAAGCAGGGAGCACGCATTTAGGAGAAGGCTCACCCGCAAGGGGTTATGCACATACCCATGAGATTTTATGGAGCGTGGGAAAGGGCAAAAATTACATTGTTAGCATTTTTTAATCCCTGAAACGGAAAAGACGCGCCTTGAACGCAAACTGTGTTGTATTGTTTTTTTAATCACTGTCATACACTACCCATTATTTATTTATGCTATTTTACCAATGGAAACATTTTTTATATTTAATAAAAAATGGACCACTACCAGTACTGATTCCTAGTGAGTTGACATCACACGAATAAAATGCTAATTATCTCGGATTATTATTATTAATTATAATAATAATGTCTTGAGACTGTATCTGATGGGTCGTTATTCTGGCATTATGGCTTTGCTCCACTTTACTGAAAAGACATGTTTGAGAAGAAATATCAGATAAAATCTTGTTTCCCTTGCTATAATGAACATTCTTAGAGAGATAAAATTCAGCCAATTCACCAAAAATTCTAATTGAACAGTCTGATATGTGTGGGAACCTCTTTACTAGAAAATATAAAGGAAACAATATCTGACAGTGACAAAGCAGAATGCACAGACTTTTCCTGTGTTCGGGAAACAAGTCAGCAGTAACACTGGCGAGATTTTGTCTGTTATTTCTTCTCAAACATGTTTTTTCAGTAAAGTAGAGCAAAACTATAATGCCAGAATAGAGACCCGTCAGATACAGTCTCAAGACATTAACAACAACAACAACAACAACAACAATAATAATAATAATAATAATGAGAGATAATGTGCATTTTATTTTGCGTGGTCAACTCACTAGGTCACATCTATCTGAATCAACCCAAACTGCAATGAAAGAAATCAGCACTGGTAATGGTCCATTTAAAAAAAAAAAAAAAAAGTTTCCATCAGTAAAATAGCATAAATAAATAAGGGGTAGTGTATACCAGTGATAAAAAAAAAAATATATATATATATATATATATATACAACACGTTATGATGAGTTTCGCTTTCAAGGCGCATAAAATTCCCCGTCTCTTTCATTTCAGGGATTAAAAACTATTGGCTTTTGCCGCGCTCTGTAGAAGCTCAGTGGTCCGCGCGTAACCTCTCGCGGGCGAGCCTTGCTCTGAATTGGCGGTCCCTGCTCGGTAGTGAATGTGTGTATGTTTGTGTCTGGTGAATGAAGTGAATGGTGTAACACTGCGCAACCAAATGTATATACACTTTAGGTTATATAAATGTTGACCTCTGGTGGTCCTTATCTTACCCTGATTCTGCTAACGGCTGGTTACTGTCGGCTAGTAGGAGGTTTGTTATAAAGTCATACTTTGATTCCTGTCCAAGGCCAAGGTGTGTGTCTCTGAGGATAAGATTAACCTTATGAACATACAGCAATGCCTTTTCTCTCACAGCTTCTATCTGGGTTGAATGTAATCAACAGGTTTTTGTAAAAAAGACACTTTTTTGTTGCTCAGATCTGATTTATTTCATTACAGTGTAAACAGAGGGAATCTGATAATCTCAATTCTGATTTGGTTAATGAGTACTCAGACAAAGAGCCTCCTTTAGCACTCGCCATCTTCCAAATTCTTTTTTGTCTAAACTAGTCTGATGAGCCAGTCTGCTTTTTTTCTTTCTTTCACAGATTCCATAAAAAGTTTGCATCTTTTTTGCGAGTTGTTTCTGTCTCCACCCTGATGGTTGTTTTAAAGAAAAGTATAATGAGGTCTCAGGTCACATGATCCCCATGCCATGGAGGGAAGGTTGGGCCTAATTAGCATAATAAAAGTACAGTACAGGCACAAAAGAATTTTCACAAATATTTTTATAGATAGATTTGCAAGGCCAAGATAATAACAGCATCACTCATCATCTTCATGAATATTCTTCTTAGTTATTGTCTACTTGTACAGTCTGAATTAATCTTCAACATGGAAGAATATTTAACCTAACTTTTAGGAATTTGTGACTCATCCGCATTGTGTGGAGCATATTTATCGACTTACATTGCAGTGATTTGGTCTCTCTGTATTTTTGATTACAGCTCGTACTGTATATATTTTGTGGTAGTAATGACTGTAATATCTCCAGCAGGACATAGAAAGGAAGAACGTTATTCAGTAGAGTGACACCGACACATTTCACTGATATTTGCGGTTTTCTCATTTTCAGCAGAATTTCACATGGTGTGAAGCAGACACAGAATGGGAAGTGATGCAGCAGTTATTGTTGTTATAATACGTAGAATGTTCACAGCAGGAAGAAATGAGGATCTTCTGATGAACTCATGTTCAGCTCCCGTCCTCTCATCCCTCTGTTCTGAACATTCTGTTACTGTCATGGTATATTTAAGTTATACGGGCGTATGTACAATATAACAACATAATTATTGGTACCTTTCATTAAAACTAATTCAAATGAATATATACTGTAACCTTTAACATACATTCTATAGTTTAGTAAAAAAAAAAAAAAATATTGATTTCAAAACTATTGCCAAAAAAAAAAAAAAAAGACAAACGAGTCGCATGAGTTTGCTTAATGCACCTCAGTCAACCTTGCAGTTAAAGATTAATAGCAGTTAATTAGCAGAGCCTGTGAAACTGGCCAGGTTTGTGGTAAACTGGATAGAAGGCAAATATAAGAAAGAAAGAGTGCATGGCAAGTCCGTCTGATCCAATACGAAAAGTTACTGAAAGCTTTGATATCGGCTTTGCCTATCAGCCTTTCCTGACAGTAGATGATGCCACAATATACCTGCTTTAATTATGTTAAGGATTATCTTCTTCGACTTCTCCAATACCTCCAACACCATTTGACCAGCTGTACTGGGGGGTGAAACTAAAGAAGATGCACATACAGTAGATACTCCTGTGGTTTTCTGGATCATGGACTACGTGTATTACAGAACTGTGTGTCCGAGACTGTGATCTGCAGCACTGGAGCTCCTCAGGGGTCTGTACTGTCTCCATTTCATTTCACCCTCTTTACATCCGACTTTAGATCAAATTAAAGAGACTTGCCATATGCAGAAGTTCTCTGATTACTCTGGTTGTTGGATGTATGAAGGATCATGCTGTGATTAGTTTACGGTTTAACACATAAATCCTGTCATAAAGCTGCATGACTTCTTATTGAGTGAATAGAAATACAACAGATGTGGTCACTACACCCACTGCTGCTATTTTAAAATGTGGTGTTATTATTATTATTGTTGTTGTTGTTGTTGTTGTTGTTTGTATGTTTTTAAAAAATATAATCAACATTCACTGAGGACATTGAGAACATAATTTAGGTTAATAACATTTTATTGCTTTGATCCTGAGGCTTGAGCTGTGTATATTTTACATTATTTCTCCAACATTGTGCCCTTTTTGTGTTAGAGCTTTAAGACTGTAACAGGAAAGATGTTCTGTGTGGATCCTGCTGCTGCTTGGGTCAGCGGTCACATGAAGTCAGTGGATGAAAGACAAAAGCACCCTGAAGCTCAGCATTAGAACACATTTTAGAATGGAAATATATGGAAATATCAAATATAATTCACATGTTTCATAAAATATCATTTCTGTATCAGTTATGGAATTTAATATTTGCTTTTTTTTTTCAAAGCAATTTGTAATTATTCACTCGTACGATCAGCAGCTTGTTTCTGACCTGAGTTGAGCCAGCATGGACAGCGCCACCTAGTGTGTGTAACATGAAGGCAATTCCAATTAATAAAACAATAAACATCAAACTATTCATATATCTGCTTTATTATTTTAATGTGTGCAATATTTTTGGAGTTTCACTTTTGCTGGACTTTAAACTAACTGAACATATTAGATTAAACACTTCTTTATCCTTCAGCTAGAAAGAAATTAATCCATTTTATTTTGCTTTTGCATTTTAAACTTTATGGTTCTTATGTTTTTAAGAGCTGATTATTGAACCTTAAATAATTTGACAGTGTGTAGATAGATAGATAGAGAGATAGATAGATAAAAAGTATATATATTTGATATTGTTTTGATTAATGTTAAAAATCATGGGTTTGTTCTTGGGTTTGTTCCTACCACACTTCCCAGTGATGATTCTCTCATCTCTCCAACATTACTGGTTTAAGCAGCAATTGTTTCAAACTAAGGCTTTGGATGAATGAAACATTTATTGGATTGAACACGATGAATCAGAAGTATCTTTAGTAGAGTTTAAATACTACATATCCAGTCTTTTTCACACTTTTGGGACGTGTGGGAAATAAATAGCTGGAAACAGGATGGATTAGTCTAATAACTTTTATTTGCTGTGTTAAGTTCTGCTTTCGTCAGTTCTGCTTTCGTCAGTTCTGCTTTCGTCACACACACACACACACACACACACACACACACACACACACACACACACACACACTTTCTCTCTGCTCCACTGTAGACTCGCCAACAGGTGTAGACTTCACTTTTTACCTGTGGGATACGTACACCTGCCCCTCTCCTCCCACAGCTGATGCTCAACCACGCCCCCAACTGTCACACAGGGCCAGGCTTCAATGTTTGCTGAAAATATTGTAATTTTTTTCAATTTCCAAGTGTCAAATTTCTTTGGGTGTCGGTTGCGAGGCATAACTGCAGAGGCGGAGGTTCATAATTGTTCCTTTATTTTATAAATCAAAAATCAGGGGAATTAATAAACAAAACACTTTATTTAAAAGGAACCAAAACACGAAGCAACATACGGGAAAACATCTCTAAACTTAACGTAACAAATGCTAGACAAATAACCAAACTGAAACAAGCTATTTATAGTAAACCTAATGATCACCTCGGTTCAGGTGCGCACCCACGTCACCTGACCGAGATGCAAACTGGGAAATTAAGTCCTAAACTGAAACTTAGAAAAACTACACACAACAAAGTCTTAGGGCGTGTTGGCGCCCTCTAGGGGTTATCCCTGACATAACCCCCCCACTAAGGGCGCAACTCCCGAGGCGCCACAGGAGGTCCAGGGCACCCCCCCGAGGGTCCCATATCTGTCCCTCTCACCCAGAGGCTAGCTCCTTTGTCCTGTGAGCCCTGTGGCCCGATGCCTCCTTCGAAGCAAGGCAGCAGAGGCAGATGGCTTTCGCCGTCCTCCGTGACGCTGGAGCGGAGGAGGAAGAGGGAACTCGCCGTCTTCTGTGACGCTGGGCGGCGGAGGCAGAAGCATTTCGCCGACCTCTGTGATGCTGGGCGGCGGAGGAAGAGGGAACTCGCCATCCTCAGTGATGCTGGGCGGCAGAGGAAGATGAATTTCGCCGTCCTCTGTGATGCTGGGCGGCGGAGGAAGAGGGAACTCGCAGTCCTCAGTGATGCTGGGCGGTGGAGGAAGATGAATTTTGCCGTCCTCTGTGACGCTGGGCGGCTAGGGCAGAAACATTTCGCCGACCTTTGTGATGTTGGGTCGGCGGAGGAAGATGAATTTTGCCATCCTCTGTGACGCTAGGCGGCGGAGGCAGAGGGAACTCGCCATCCTTCTTGCTGCGTGATGACGCCGGTGACGGAGGAAACTTCCTGTTCACCTCGGCTCGGTGCAGCGGCCGCAGCTCGCTGTCTGCTTCGACGCATTGCAGCGGCGACAGCTCTCTGTCCTCCAGGAAACAGCTACGCGGCAGTATATAGTGATTGCTGTCGTCGCCGTAGCTGCGTGGCGGAAAAAGGAGCTCGTCGTCCTCATCGTCACTGCAGCGCTCGCTTTCGCTGTCGCTGCTGTACGGCGGGTAGACTAGCTCCCAGTCATCATCTGTAAACGGGATGTACTCAAGCTCACTTTCGTCGTCGCTGTTCCCTGTACTGGGAGTTGACAGGTCTGGGTCTTCCTCTAGGCGTATTTGCATCAGCAGTTCTTGCAGTTCAGCTACCTGCTCCTGCAGGTTACGAATGCGCCTTTCTCCTCTCACGGCGCACCGCCCAGCGCTGCTCCACTCAAGCTGGGGAACTGTTCCCTGCTGCCTTTGCTGTCCACGCTCCGCTCTCGGCTGATGCTTGCTGTGGGGTGCTCCTTCTCCCTGGTCACCTCCGAAACTAAACCTCCCGGTCTCTATTTTCCGGCCGGTGCGGGGACTTACTTCACCCCAAGCTGCGCCATGTTTGAACGACATGTACCTTATTGCCAGCCTGCAACCTCCCCAGTTTAGCTGCTCCTTCCACAGTTCCTGCTCTGCCTTGACCTGTACTTGCTCTCTCCTGTCAGGTCTCCTTCTTCCTCCTCCTTTCTTTTTCTTGCCGCTCCGCCGCTTGGGAATCCGCTCGCCATCTGCGTCAGCTTCCCATTGCGCTAACATCCTTGCCCCCCCCCAAAAGAATCTCCCGGGGAGGATCCTCTGCTATGCCTCTATTTAGGTCTAGCATTCTGTCACATTTCTTTGGGTGTCGGTTGCGAGGCATAACTGCAGAGGCGGAGGTTCGTAGTTGTTCCTTTATTTTATAAATCAAAAATCAGGGGAATTAATAAACAAAACACTTTATTTAAAAGGAACCAAAACACGAAGCAACATACAGGAAAACAACTCTAAACTTAACGTAACAAATGCTAGACAAATAACCAAACTGAAACAAGCTATTTATAGTAAACCTAATGATCACCTTGGTTCAGGTGCGCGCCCACGTCACCTGACCGAGATGCAAACTGGGAAATGAAGTCCTAAACTGAAACTTAGAAAAACTACACACAACAAAGTCTTAGGGCGCATTGGCGCCCTCTAGGGGTTATCCCTGACACCAAGAGAGACTGTGTTAACATCTTTTCAATTAAAAAATCACCAAAATCTGTTATTTATCAAGGGGTGCCTAAACTTTTGCATTAGACTATATATAGCTAATACAACAAATACATCACTTTGCTAATCTAATCTAAAAATGAAGCTTGTATGAAACTGAACACAGCATGTAACTTAAACGCTGACTTTGTCACAAGAATAATTAAAATATTGAAGGTAGGAAGAAAAGACATCTTTGTGTTTTAACGATGTTCATGTCTCTGTCTCGCTCTGCTTCAGACATGAACCAAATTCCATTCTATATTATAAATATAGTAGTTTATGGACATGTCAAAATTTGGACATGCCATCTAACCCCATTGTCTTTCGTGATGTTTATTTCTCTCTACACTGTAAAACAACACTGAAGGTGTTTATATAAAACACACAATAATCTCCTCTGAACAGTTGATATTGAGATGTATATCTGCTCCTTCTGCTCTGTAAAGCTTCATAACGCCTCTAATCTGAGCTGCTGCTTGAGGTTAATTGGTGATTTCTGAGGCTGGTGACTCTAAATGAACAGCTGAGCTTCATGTCTTAAACCTGCCTTTGTTTTAGAATCTAGAAAATAAATCACACAAACTTTGTGTCTAAACTTTTGACTGGTGCTGGATAAACTGTACTGTACTGTATATTCAAATGTGCTAAACTCCTAAATTATCTGATAAGAAATAAAACATTCGGAGTGAGCTATTATAGAGAGGTTATGACAGATTATTTACATTTACACTTAGAATTGTGCAGCATTATATTGCAGTAATAATAATAATAATAATAATAACTACAACAACTAATAATAGCGACAACAACAACAACAATAATAATATTTATTATTATTATTATTATTATTATTATGTTATTTGTTTGTTTGTTTTTTTATTATTTTTGGCGACCATTTTCATGAAGCTTACAGTAATTATGGAGTTTTCTGTGGTTCTCAGTATTATTGTCTGTATTCAGAATTAGACATCCATCATTTCCTTCTGCTTTATGTCCTGACCTTTTCACTGAACACATACACCAGAAACTTCCTGCACCGAACATCCCTGTGTCAGCAGTTATTATGATCTTACTTCATACAAAAGTCTTTAAAAATATAATCTCCCAGCAGGCCCTGCTGCACCGTGTGTAACTGTAATCTGATCTAGTGAGATTTCTTCTGAAACCTGGTTAAACTGAAAATGAGATAATAAAACCCATGAGGTAGAGACCTGTGCTGGTAACACTGTAGGTCAAAGACAATTAAAAATATATAAATAAATGTGTGTTTGCTTAGATGAAGTCAGACTTCAAACTTCAAACTGTGCATTTGCTTTGGATGTGTCAGGTGGAGTCAAATTATTACTTTTATAACGTGTACATTTTACCACTACTGGAATGTGGGAATGACATCACAAAAATATAAAACTCTCAAAATGAGTGTATTATTGTCATGGGTCTAGCTGGTGGGGCTGGCTAGACCCGGCTGATGTTGTTGCCGTGGGCATATGTGAGTAGGCATGAAGGCAGAGGGGTGTTGCAAAAAGAAATAGTCTTTATTTTCAACAGAACTCAAAAACAGACACAAACAAACAAAGGAACCAAAACAACAAACGTAAACTAAAACTAGGGCTCAGGAAAAACAGGGACGGCGCGCTAACACAGGGGACGGCGCGCTAACATAGGGACAAGAACTGATATGGGAATCAGGAGCTGACATGGGAACTAGGAACTGACAGGGAACCAGGAGCTGACACAAGGAACCGACAGAGAACTGGGGATGAGGAAACATGGAGCTGAAGCTAACTAAGACACATAGGGGAACTAGAGACTGGAGAGACAGGAGACGGGAGAGACAGGGCTAGACAGGACTGGAGAGACAGGACTGGAGACTGGAGAGACAGGACTGGGAGCACAGAGACTAGAGACAGGAGAGACTAGAGACAGGAGAGACTAGAGACAGGAGAGACTAGAGACAGGAGAGACTAGAGACAGGAGAGACTAGAGACAGGAGAGACTGGAGAGACTGGAGGCAGGACAAGAGATGGAACAGGCTGGGTTAGTGGTTAGTTGGGTTAGTAGCTACATGGAACGCTGGGGACACTGGATGCTGACCTAACGAGGTTAGTATCTAAAGGGGTTAGTGGCTAACCGGGTTAGTACTGACCTAATGGTGGGGAACCGAACACAAAGGCAAAGCACACATGAGGCTACTCCAAACTAGCGGCTAACCTACTAGCGACCAGAACCACTAGCAGTCAATCCCCCTAGAGGCTAGCCTACGGGAGGCTAACCCTACTAAGGGCTAACCCGACTAGCAATTAAGGCCTACTAGCGGCTAACCCTGCTAGCTGCTAGGCCTGCATGTGGCTACACAAAACTAAACAAAGAATTAAACCAGAAGACAGAACAGTACTTACACAGGACACAGGAGGAGACACAGCCTAGCTAAACATGAAACAGGATAGCTCCATGAATCCAGCAACACAAGGAACATAAAGAGAACAAACAGTAGAGCCCTAGACAAACAAAGGTAAAACAATATAACTAAAATATAAACTTAAACAAAAAGGAGTGCCCACATGACGGTAGTTACAAAAACAAACAAACCTACAGACAAACAATGCTCGACCCAGTTTCCCAGAACAGACTGCTATTTATAGAAGCTTTAATGAGGCACCTCAGTCCAGGTGAGCACTCATCACCTGACTGAGGTGCCTTCTGGGAAACCGAGTCAACCAACAAGAACTACACACAGAGACAGTGACCTCTGGTGGAGGTTCCTAACAATTATTTATTTATTTAGTTAGTTAGTTTGCTTAGTCATGTTTGTATAATTGGTTGAAATTAAATAAAATTCAGTTCAATATATTGTCTAGGGGTGTGTGTGTGTGTGTGTGTGTGTGTGTGTGTGTGTGTGTGTGTGTGCGCCCTGCGATGAATTGGCACCCTGTCCCTGTCCCTGTCCCTGTCCAGGGTGTACCCTGCCTCGGGCCCTAAGGCTCCTGGGATAGGCTCCAGGCCCCCACGATAAAGCGGTATAGATGATGAGTGAGTGAGTGAGTGAGTGAGTGAGTGATATTGTCTAGAATTTGCTGAGAAACGTATATGTCACTCTGTACAAATTTTTTACTCAATTAAAAATGATCAAGAGATGATCTTTCAATTCCATTTTGTTTGTGTAAGACGTATAACCATAGACATCGTCACAAAGCAGCTTTACAGCTTTACAATTAAAATTCTGGATATAAATGTACAAGACAGAATTGGTCGAGACAGCGGCGGCGGTACTGAGACTTTGGTACGAAGCTGTTTCAGTCATTTAACTACTCGTTCTAAACCGTCATAGTGAAACTGTTTGTAAGAAATCTGACCCAATCCATCTCCATAGGAATTAAATCGACAAGTTCTCACAGTCATCCTCATGTGAAGAGAAATCCAACCAGAGGAACTGCACCATAATAATTCAGTCACATCAGAAGGGGTCACAATGATTCAGTCACAATGATCAGGAGAGCCATCGACAGAAAGAGAGAGAACGAGGGACAGACCGAGACAACAGTTACATTCAGTGTCACACAGTGGAAAAGCTCAAGTCGCACCTCCAGGGTCCGGGTTCGATTCCCACCTCGGGGTCTGTGTGTGTGTGTGTGTGTGTTTCCTCCAACAGTCCAAAGACATGCGATCCCAAACCTGAGTGATGAATGAGAGTGGGGAAGACATAAACATAAACATCCAGTTCACCAGAATAGATTTCAATCAGCACTGGAAATCTGAAATGTGATTCTCTTATAGTTAATATAATACACTTAGATTATCAGCTTGCTGTTCTGTATGACTGAACAATATATTAGCTACAACTTCTCAGCTTTGTTAATCAAACCCAGAACTATGGAACTTTTACTTTAGATATCTAATATATTAATTATTTTGTCCACTGATGATGTGTAATGATGATCAACATACAGAGCTGAATAGTGAGTCAGAAAATAGAGAAAGTTTCCATTGAATTATGTTCAGGAAAAAGAGGAAGAAAAGAGGAAGAATGTTACACTGCAACAGGACGTCTGGTACTGAGAAACAGGAGAAAAATTTCCCTCACACACACACACACACACACACACACACACACACACACACACACACACACACACACACACACAGATGCTCAGTGTGTATATAAGATGGAGAGACTCTCAGTCCTCCAGCATCCATCACTCGACTCGTCTCTCCTGGATCTGGAACTCTCACTCCGCTCCGTCTCTGTGTGAAATCAGACGTTCTGCTAGAATGAGGAACCTGACGGCTCTGCTGCTTCTGCTGTCGCTCGGCTCTCTCTATCTGGTGTCTACTGGTGAGTCTTACATCACTCTGTGACATACACAGCGCTCTTATTGATCTTTTCTAATATCGATCAGTGTGAACACATCTGTATTTCTGTAGTGAGTGTAGAATGTTTTATAATAATTCTTCTCTCTTTCTGAAACTTCTCCTCCACCAGCTCCCACCAGTTTGGACCACAAGAGTCGCTGCTGTTCAAACACAACTAAAGTGAAGGTCCCACTAAGGAACATTGTGACCTACTGGTGGACGAGCAGCAGCTGCCCCCTACAGGCCATTGTGTGAGTCTCACCTGCCAGATACTAAAGGTTTCTTAGGAGGTTTAATATAAAATTTAAATATTTTCTACAAACAATCTTGGCTTTGTTCTCTGTAATATAAAGAAATATAAATTTTATCCCATCATGATTCTGACCTCGAGTAACCATAACACTTCATGTCTGACCAACTTCATGTACAGTATGTGTACGAGACCAAACCCTGTTCAAACTGGCACACGACAAAGTGACAGATTATCATTTAATTTCTGTGTACATGAGTGACGGAGAGCAGCGATTTACAAAGAATTTTCTTTCACACAGATTTAACTAGTTTCAGTGATCAGTTCCAATTTAAACAGATAATTCTTCTATACATGACGTCTTAGCAAATGTGAAGAGAGAGATTCCAAAACAAATGAAGTTAGAAGCAAAAGCTAAGATCTTTGGAACCTCTGGTGAGTGTAAGATGCTAATACAATTAGCACACTTTGCTAATATAACATGAGCATTAAGCTCATATGAAACTGAGTGTAAATCAAACACTTTAACACTGATTAATATATTATTCCATTTGTGTTTAGCTAGTTAGCCGTAGCCTCTACGTGTTGCCTCTCATTAGAACTAGAAATAGTAAGAAAACCCGCTCCAGTTTGTTTATCTATTTATTTATTTATTTATTATCCCAGCCCCTTGGCACCACCACAACATCACACGATATAATCAACATTCATTAACATTTTGAGATTTATATAAAAACTATTTAAACCTCATTTCAGTTAATAACATTTTATTGATTTGAACCTGTAAACTGTACATGTGTATATTTCACTTTAATCCTCTAACATTGTGTCTTTTATTTGTGTCACAGCTTTGAGACTGTATTCAGGAAGAGGTTGTGTGTGGATCCTGCTGCTGCTTGGGTCGGCGATCACATGAAGTCAGTGGATGCAAGAAAAAAATCTAAATCAAAACCCTGACGCTCCGTGTTCGAGAGCATTTCAACCCAGAAACATATTTAAGATTAGAGGCGTGTTTAATAACTAATTTAATATGTTATCAAAATGTTGTCATTTCCATAATAAAAAATATGTTTTTTAAAGCCATGTCATTATTATTATTATTATTATTATTATTGCTAATTATATTATTACACTTAATATTATTGACCTTTTAGAATTCATGCTGTTTATTAATAAAAATTAAAATAACTTAAGTAAAACTTCCACCAAAGAAAGATCTATAGAGCACTCGTGGTGCAGTGGGAGGTGTTTCGCCTGCCATGCAAAAGGCCTGGGTTTGATTCCCGCGCTGGATTGTCTGCAAAAAAATTTTTGATTTGCACAAGTTCAACAAACTCAAAAACTGATAGTTCTGTTTACTTAAAACTGGAAACATCATTAATTAAAAAAATCGATGTAACTGATTACCTCACATATTTTGCGTTTTGCCAACTTAATCGGGTTTACAGTGCATGCAACATGACATATGCTGATCTTAGAGTTTGAATGTAACAGCGCCACCTGGTGTTTATAGGAATTCATACTTTACAATTAATGAAGCAGTTTAAAAAAATCCAAAGAATAGATGTTTGTTTATGAACATTTTGATGCTTATTATTTAAGCATGTATATATTTCTGGTTACGTATCGGCCTTGGATTTTATTGTTTTACTCCTGGGTTTGTCACTGACTGAACACATTGGGTCCAGAACTGAACTGCGGACCAAGAAGAAAAAAGCAGGATTGACTTATTTGTTTAATTAGTGTTAATTAGCTAGAAAGAAAATAATCCATAATGTTTGGGTTTTTACATAAAATTATGTGGTATCATGAATGATGAGGTTTATTGTTTGATAAATATATTACATGCATGATAAACTTTATTACATGGCTTTATAAGATTTGTTGCTTTATTATTATTAAATGGTTGAAATAATTTTATTTAAAATTTACAATATGTTGGAAAATCAATCAGACATTCTTGTTCATCAGTCTTTTAGCAGCCGGTTCATGTTCCTCTGTGTGTGTGTGTGTGTGTGTGTGTGTGTGTGTGTGTGAGTAAAAAGTCTCATGTCAGCCTCAACTGATCTGCATAAGTAAAACAAATCACAATGATTTCCTCCACTTCTATTTACAGACCTTATTGATTTGCAAACACACACATGGTCTGGTGTAGATATATTTATATATTTATATATTTATATCTCTTCATCTCATTTAATTATCGTTCATTTACATGTTTTGTAATTAAGCTCCAGATTTGGTTCATTTCCAAACGATGCTTTTTTAATTTACAAATTTGAACAACAGAAACATTTTCCTTGTTGTGTTATTTTATTTATTTATTTATTTATTTATTTTTACAAAATAACCTTCACTTCTACCACGGAGATATTTTTATGTTTTACTCGTTTGTGTGAGCTTCGGCTCATGAGTGATTACCTGAACCAAATCCAAGCTGTCTGTTCATTTCTGCACCAGTATAATAAGAACATCACCAGGAGTTCTGATTTAACAGGTTTTCCTCTGTGTGAATGTTCTGCCTTATGGAAGCAGAGTAAGTGTTAATTCAACAGCAGAGATGCTGGTGTTCATCCTGCACATATTAATTATCCACAGTCATGGTGTCATTGTTATTACACTCAGCCATGTGAGAGAGCACATTCTCCCACACCTCGGAAAAACTTTATTAAATAGTCACCGATCAGGTTATTGTTAATAATCACAACTCAACACTATCTAACAGGTCAGATTTCTCTGCTCTCATTGTTAAATCCACACACATCTTTCAGGATCATATTTTTCTCCTTGACTCTACACTTTCATTCTAATTCTAACACACTAAAACCACACACTCCTCTCTAATATCAATAATATATCGTACAGTATATCTGTAAGTGTCTCGTCCAACCTCAGGGTCTGGCCTCACAAACGCACTTCTGGAAGAACGGTCAACAATTCCCATAAACACACTCCTAAAACTAGTGGAAAGTGAGAGAGAGAGAGAGATGTGTGAAGATAAACCTTTACACTAACATGCTTTAGTACAAAATGTCCTGGATATATTTCTTTGTGTTTCTCACTCATTTTTCCTCTAATAGGTTCTCAGTAGTTCACTTTCCATGTATTCTCCGGGGGTTTGTATAGTACATGTGAAAGTGCTGAAATGCCTCTCAGTGAACAGACACTGAAAATTCCCTGCTCTATTGTTGAGTGAACTTTGACCCCTGCTGCGTGATCACTGATTGTGAACAGACGTTTCCTGAAAACCTTCCTTCCTGCACATACAGACGGAGGTGGGTAGAGGAGCCAAAACATTTACACAAGTAGAAGTAAAAAGTGTGACGCAGTAAAACTACTTATAGAAGTAAATGTAACGGATTAAATGTAACTCATTACTACACACCTCTGCATACAGACAGGGTACGTGTGTATTCTGAGTGTACAGTATGTGTGTGTGTGTGTGTGTGTGTGTGTGTGTGTGTGTGTGTGTGTGTGTGTGTGTGTGTGTGTGTCACCTGCAAAGGTCTCCTGTAACAGCATAGCCCATGTGTTTAGTTTCTTCCAACAGAATTATAATGTGTATGAAATAAAAACTCTATAGTTAATGGTGATGGATATGATATGATCTCCTGTATATACATGTATAATAGTGACGTGTACACACACTGGGGCGTGTACAC
>CM059214.1:35765539-35770539 GCA_030347435.1 Clarias fuscus | reverse complement strand
ACAGAACTGAAAGTGTACATGTGTGTGTGTGTGTGTGTGTGTGTGTGTGTGTGTGTGTGTGTGTGTGTGTGTGTTTCGCCATCGGGGTGTGTGTGGTTACCCAGAATGCTCTCCTCATAACCGCATGTCTCTCATGTATTAATTCTTAAATCAGCTCATATTCTCCTGAAGTTAATATTCGGAGTATTTGGAGAACAACGATTCCTCCATCACTTCCCTGTTTGTCTGTTCCGTCGGGTGACGACATGTGAGACCAACAATTCTGCTGAAAATGACAACGTAAATAATAATGTGCCAGTTTCACTTTCCTGGATGAAGTTCCTTTTCTATGTCTGTACAAAGGTCTCAGGGCCAGGACGAGAAATCCACTAAAATCCACTACTGTGAAGAGTGAAGAGTGATAGACTGAGTACAGACGGTGTTCGGTGTTCGAGGTGCAGGAGGAGTGAGAGAAGATCTGCAGGCGGGAGTCAGCGGTGACGGTCCTCACCGACTTTACACTAATACAAGAATAACTTCATCAGAAAAGGTTTCACCAGATCCCTCTAGAACTGGAGAGACAAAAGCAGAGAGACAGAGAGAGACAGAGAGAGAGACACATGCAGGCCTGGACTAGACAGTATCACCTCTGACCTTGGTGTCTCCTTTGCATTGGTAAATAAATCATAATTCATTTTTGCAACAAAAAAAGCAGCCCTGATAATATCTTAAATCTAAGATATTTTAATCTATCTTTTCTGGCGACAGGTTAAGATTACTAAGCTTATTCCTAGACATTCATTTATTCACCACTCATTCATTTCCTGTAGCGTTTATCCTGTACAGGGTCGCGGGAAACCTGGAGCATACACCTGGAGACTTCGGGTACGAGGAGGGGTGCAGCCTAGACAGGTGCCAATACATTGCAGGACACACACTCATTCACACACTACTGGCAATTGGAGAACACAATTAGAATAATCTGTGTATCTTTGGACTGTGAGGAGAAACAAGAGCACCTGTACAGGGAGAACATGCAAACTCCACACACAGACCCCGAGGTGGGGATCAAACCCAAACCCTGATGGCGCACGGCTACTTCTAGACCAATGGTTACAAAATCTTTAAGCAAAAGCTTTATCTTAACATGCGAAATATACTTGAATGTAATAAAACCTATTAATGATTTCTTAAAATAAAATGTCAATAAACCAAATGTAAGATTATTAACTTCATTTCTAGTCAATTGCTACTTAAAATTCAAGAGAAAAATGTCTTGTTTTATTGGGAGTGAATTTTATTATTTTTAAGGAATTAAATATTTGAATATTTGAGTCTCGTTGAGGGTTTAAACATTAACATGTGACCTTGAGCAGTGACAACTGTGATGTATTATTCATAAATCAGGTGAAATGTCATTATTTGTAAAATGCTGTAGTAATAGAGAATACGAGCTCTAGTCTCAAACTCAAATACTACTAAAAAAACAGGATTTAGGCATGTTTAATTTATTATTATTATTATTATTATTATTATTATTATTATTATTATTATTATTAATGAGTCTCAGGTCATGTGTGAATGAGGAAGCAAAATCCAGAAGCAGAAGTTTTATATTTTATGCTGTGACTTTTCCGCCACCTACAGGCCGGCTCCCCTTACTACAGCACCTTTAAAAGCTGATGAATAATGTCAATCTAGTACAAATAAAAAAAAAATCTTCTAATGATACATGCTTAATAAAATTAATAATTAATCACTGTGCGTAAAATAAAATAATAATATTGAATAATAATAATAATAATAATAATAATAATAGTAATAATAATAATAAAGAAAATTATCAGCTGGGTTTTATACAGTATATTATGTATTAGACGGATAGATAGATAGATAGATAGATAGATTCACTTATCCGGTGGTAAATTCCAAAGTGTTATGAATAAAGAAAGCAAGCAATTGGCAAAATGTTAAAACCCTGTACAATATATCATACTTAACTTAAAAATATATACATCAAATGATCTTTATAATAATAAATACAATAATATTAAAAGTAAAATGCACAAACAATTCTCAATAAAATATAATGCGAGAAATATGTTAACACATTTTAAATGTATTTATTTTTAATTACGTTTGAGTCCCACTCCGTTCTTTTACTGCACTTCATTCACAGCAGTATTAATACGTCTAAACTCAATTTCCCATGATGCTTTGCACAAGTAGAACTGCGCGTGCGATTACAATTGCACCAATAAGCGCTTTAGTTCCGAACGGGAGAGCTGCTGTATTTTATTTACCCCACCTGTATTCCGACAGTCCCCGCCTCCAGCACTGTGATTGGTCAGAAGCATCACGCCTCCTGAAATGATACTTGGATTGGCGGGTTGGCCCGCTTCCTGGTTAAGGAGCGGTTCCGGTTTCTATGGTAACAGCGAGGCCTGTGATTAGCGGACTGGAAATGAACATTTTAAAAATTTATGTTTTTTTTATGTTATTTTAATGTTTTAATAAAATGTAGTGATATAGTGCGCAGTGACTTCATCAACGAGAGACCAGTGGAGAGAGTGGACAGCTTCAAATACCTCTGTCAAGTCAAGTCAAGTCTATTTTATTTATATAATTAACAATTATATATAATATTAAATATAAAATATATATATATTAACAATTGACATTGTCGCAAAGCAGCTTTACACAATAAAAAGAAGTAAGTTTGTATGCAATGTGTATGAATCAAAATGATAAGATTGTCCCTGATGAGCGAGCCGAGGGCGACGGTGGCAAGGAAAAACTCCCTGAGATGGTAATAGGAAGAAACCTTGAGAGGAACCAGACTCAACAGGGAACCCATCCTCATCTGGGTGATAACGGAGAGCAGGGATTGATCAGCATAATAATGTGTAAGACTGGAAGTTCAGTATA
Organism: Clarias fuscus; assembly: GCA_030347435.1. Taxonomy (NCBI): domain Eukaryota; kingdom Metazoa; phylum Chordata; class Actinopteri; order Siluriformes; family Clariidae; genus Clarias; species Clarias fuscus. The sequence continues at coordinate 35,767,632 of CM059214.1, read as the reverse complement.
ACAAGAGATGTTTTAAAATTAAAATTAAAAGGAGTCCAGTTTGTTCCTGGAGGCTCAGGTAGACTGTAGGAGATTCCAGTCCTGAGCTATCGAACAAACTCTGTGTCCACATCAAGCAGCACCTGTCATGGTCCTGTCACATCACCGTGGTGAAAAAGGCCCGACAGCGTCTCTACCACCTCAGACGCCTGAGAGACTACAGACTGCCCTCTAAGGTACTCAGGAACTTCTACTCCTGCACCATAGAGAGCATCCTGACGGGAAACATCACGACCTGGTCGGGGAACAGCACCATGCAGGACAGACGAGCTCTACAGAGGGTGGTGCGATCAGCCGAGCGCCTCATCCACACCGAGCTCCCTGACCTGCACTCGATCTACAGTAAGCGATTCTGGACCAAGGCCAGGAAGATCATGAAGGACCTCAGCCACCCCAGCAATGAGAGACTGAGGAGGAGCTTCTTCCTGCAGGAGATACGGTCTCCCAACCAGAACATCACGCCGTACTGATCTATTCTTGTTGCACACTGCACTTTATGACATTTATGTGCACTCATGCACATTTGCACTCACTCTGAACATCTCTATTTCATTTCATTGCTCACTTTTGCACATTGCACATTTATGGTCATACATCTTCACATTTATGCATATTTGCACACTCCTCAGACATTTCTATTTAAATTCTGTGAATTTCCACAACAGTTTCCATATTTTTCATATTTGTACAGCCATTGTCTATATTTTATACAGCTACGTTTTAAAAAATATTTCTCATATTTCATATTTTGTTCTTCTATTTCTTTTTCCCACAGCTAAGTTTTTCTATAATTTATTCCTTACTGTTATCTTAATTTTAAGGTCACGAGCGGTCGTATAAGAATTTCACTGCATCTTGTGCTGTGTATGACAGTGTATGTGACAAATAAAATTCAATTCTAATTTGAATTTAAATTTGAACAGTGTAGAACATCAATAGAACATGAATTAAAAATAAATGTAAGGTTATGATCTTCCAGTGAAAAAACACTTTTTGGAGTTTTTTTAAGTATTTAATATGAGTAGAAAATTACAGGAAACCTATATTTTCATGTATTTATTTATTTGTCTGTTGGTTTATTCTCTCTATTGTTATTATTGTTTCTTTATATATTCTTTAAGTTTGCTTATACTGTATATATTCTTTTCATTTTTTCTTCTGTTATCTGTGGATAGTTATTGTCCTATCCTTGTTATTAATAAAAAAAATAATGAATAGGGTTTTCAATAACAAAAATTACAATTACAGTTTTAAAAGAATAAAAGTGTAACACAAGATGCTGGTGTAAAAACTTGAATTAAACAATTAATCATCCACACTCGACAATAAATAAAAACAGTAAACAGTAAACAAAAATAAATTAAAAAATATATACATAATAAGCAAACGTAACATAAATATGTAAATAAATAAAAACAATAGACAGAATAAACTAACATACAAAAAATAAATAAAAAAGGGAGGAAAAAAACTCATTCATTACATGTAGACTTCCGCATACCGCGATGACGTCACCGACTTCTAACGTAGGAGGCTACTTGGTTAACCAATCCGTACTCGGGAGGGCGTGGCTTTGTAGAATACGGGTAGGAAAGCGTAGCGTAGAGCGACAGTCGCCTTTCCCCGAGTCGCATCCCGCGGTACATCTCCTCCTGCACTCAGCGCTCCAGCCTTTCATCTGATCCGAACTCATCCGGTGTGGCAGAGCAGGATTCGATCCCGAGCGAGCAGAAAGTCATCACTGGTGGTTCCGTTTGATGCTCTGATTCCCGGGACGGATCCTGGGTGGAGTCACGATGATTGAGAGACCGGACTCGGCTGTTTCCAGCGTCGCGGTGAGTCGGAGAGTCTCTGGCGCTCAGTCTCTCTCTCTCTGTACATCACACACACACACACACACTGCAGACTCTAAAATAAACGGTTCATTCTCCCTGTATCTCTTTAAGTACATTGCGGTTTATTACCCGGGTGTGTTTGTAATCTCATCATCTCAACCTCATCATTAACATCCGGGGATTTAATTCCTGTTTAAGGCTGAAAGACTGGAGTTTAAA
>CM059214.1:35755539-35760539 GCA_030347435.1 Clarias fuscus | reverse complement strand
AGAGGAATCTGGAGGGATACGTGGGATTCGCCAATCTGCCCAACCAAGTCTACCGCAAATCTGTCAAAAGGGGCTTCGAGTTCACACTCATGGTTGTAGGTAAGTCACGTGACTGTGTGTGTGTGTGTGTGTGTGTGTGTGTGTGTGTGTGTGTGTGTGTGTGTGTGTGTGTGAGACAGAGTGAAAGCAAGTGGTCGTGCTTGAGTGAAACATTCTTTACTTGTATGTTTTTCTGTGTGTGCGCGCGCGCGCGTGTGTGTGGAAAACATCAGCACAGATGTTCATGCTTTGGTGACACATTTTTCACTTGTGTGTGCGTGTGTGTATGTGTGTGATAAAGTACACACACTGTGTGTGGCGCTCCAAAGTAGTTTTAGGAATGTTAGCCACGCCCACGTTCCTTTGGCTGAGAGGGCCTAGGCCACGCCTCCTTCCCCAGGACAAGGCTACATGGTGTAACATCCTTTAGATTGTACACGATGAGAATTAGATTTTCATTTCTTCCTGAGACTAAAGACACGGTTTCAGTAAACGTCCAACAGAAACAGGAGCGTGTTAGTTCAGGACTCATTCATGTGCACTCCGCTCACGTCTCACGCGTGTGTACTGCTGTGTGTACAGTGAGACCAATGTAAAAGAAAGCCAGCCAATCATAGAGCGGAAGAAGGAGGGACAGTAAAGGACCGTGTGTGAGCTCTGAGACAGACATCACGTCCATCACCTGTGTTGCAAAGCTTAAAGAGTGAATGTGTGTGTGTGTGTGTGTGTGTACAGATCGTTGTAGTGTCCGTATGTTATATACTGTTTCGTATGTAATCGGTCATGTGACCCCCAGCCCTCAATCTGATTGGCTTGTGATGTATCGTTTGTGGACACACATGCATGGCTGTGGATCAGCTGGTCTTCATGATATAATCTCTCTTTAGGATTTGTAATGTAATGTACACTCTGTCTGTCTGTCTGTCTGTCTGTCTGTCGATCTAAGTGGATGTTACTGTGTTTATTATGGGATGTATTTGTGTTTATATCATGGAGTGCTAACGCTCCTACACGTGTTTGTGAAGGTGAGTGACTAATTTATTTCGTCTCGGTCTGAGTGAATGGAACGATGCTGAATCCAGGTGATTTCTCACTTCCACTTGCACTAAAGAGAGACGAGACGATGCGCTGTAACCCTGATCAGGACCCGTCTCACTGCTCCACGTACATATTATATCAGAGCCCAGTCTGTACGCGTCACATCGGAGCCCAGCGTCATATCAAACCCATTTAAAAAGTTTATGATTCATCACTAAATGTAAAAACTGACCTGAGATCAGTGAGATAGTCCAAGACAGATGACATGATGACTCAGAAAACATGAGATGCTGATCTCAGATCAGATTCGAGATCAGTCAGAAGATGTATAAAAGAATGAGTAATGTATAGGGCTGATCCCAGACCAGAGACCGAATGTCTAACAGCTGATCCTAGAACAGTCCCGTAATCAGAAACAGAATTGCAGCAGGTCGAAGCCCTGATCCCAGAGCAGTTATAGCAGATGTACGTGTAGGACGTGAGTGTTCAGAGTGTCTGTGCTGCTGAGTTCCTCTCATGACCACGCTGTCACTCACGCCGCAGAGTTCTGGCTCCGCTCGCTGCTTCTCACCCCAAAGCTGCAGAGAAACAAATGCTTCCTGTCCATCTTTTCTCTCTCTCTGTTTTCCCTCCGTTTTCTCTTTTTCTTCCCACCACAAGCATTTCCGCTCCCCGCTCTGTCTCTCTGTCTGTCTGTCTCTCTCTTTCTGTCTCTCTCTCTCTCACTCTGTCTCTCTCTTTCTGTCTCTCTCACTCTCGCTCTGTCTCTCTCTCTCTCTCTCTCGCTCTGTCTCTCTCTCTCTCTGTCTCTCTCTCTGTCTCTGTCTCTCTCTCTCTCTCTCTTTGTCTCTCTCTCTCTCTCTCGCTCTCTCAGTCTCTCTCTCTCTCTCACTCTCTGTCTCTCTCGCTCTAACTCACTCTCTCTCACTCTCTTTCTGTCTCTCTCTCTGTCTCTCTCTGTCTCTCTCTCTCTCTCTCTTTTATCGGTCCAGCTGGAGAGAGTCAGGGGAAGAATGTGTGCTTGTAGTGAAGAGATGTTTACAGTAACCCACACTCACATGAGGGACTAACACCAGCTGACTGTGTGTGCGACTGCGCGAGTGTGTGTGCGACTGCGCGAGTGTGTGTGCGACTGCGCGAGTGTGTGTGCGACTGCGCGTGTGTTTAGGACTGAGTTGTAGAATAGTTTTGAGCCAGCTGCTCGAGCCAAGTTGCAGCTGCGCTGCTCAGACAGACAGAATAATTGCCGCTATACTTTACGTGTGGTGTGTGTTCATACAGTGTGACACACACACACACACACACACGGTTACATTACCGCTGACTCCTGAACAACATGCAACAGTTTTTATATTAAAAATAATAAACATTTGAATTAGATTCAATTCAATTTTATTTGTATAGCGCTTTTAACAATTGACATTGTCGCAAATCATTTTTACACAATCAAAAGAATTGAAGATTGAATCAGAATGATCAGATGGTCCCTGATGAACGAGCCGAGGGCGATGGTGCTGAGGGAAAAACTCCCTGAGATGGTAACAGGAAGAAACCTTGAGAGGAACCAGACTCAACAGGGAACCCATCCTCATCTGGGTGATAACGGAGAGCAGGGATTGATCAGCATAATAATGTGTACTGGAAGTTCAGTATAACAGGAGATGTGTTTAAAATTAAATGTCCAGTTGGTTATTGGAGGCTCAGGTAGCCTGTAGGAAACTCCAGTCCTGAACTATCGAGTGACTGAAGTCACAAGTCCTCAGAGAACAGTCAAGTCAAGTCAATTTTATTTATATAGCGCTTTTAACAATTGACATTGTCGCAAAGCAGCTTTACACAATAAAAAGAAGTAAGTTTGTATGCAATGTGTATGAATCAAAATGATAAGATTGTCCCTGATGAGCAAGCCGAGGGCGACGGTGGCAAGGAAAAACTCCCTGAGATGGTAATAGGAAGAAACCTTGAGAGGAACCAGACTCAACAGGGAACCCATCCTCATCTGGGTGATAACGGAGAGCAGGGATTGATCAGCATAATAATGTGTACTGGAAGTTCAGTATAACAGGAGATGTGTTTAAAATTAAATGTCCAGTTGGTTATTGGAGGCTCAGGTAGCCTGTAGGAAACTCCAGTCCTGAACTATCGAGTGACTGAAGTCACAAGTCCTCAGAGAACAGTCAAGTCAAGTCAATTTTATTTATATAGCGCTTTTAACAATTGACATTGTCGCAAAGCAGCTTTACACAATAAAAAGAAGTAAGTTTGTATGCAATGTGTATGAATCAAAATGATAAGATTGTCCCTGATGAGCAAGCCGAGGGCGACGGTGGCAAGGAAAAACTCCCTGAGATGGTAATAGGAAGAAACCTTGAGAGGAACCAGACTCAACAGGGAACCCATCCTCATCTGGGTGATAACGGAGAGCAGGGATTGATCAGCATAATAATGTGTACTGGAAGTTCAGTATAACAGGAGATGTGTTTAAAATTAAATGTCCAGTTGGTTATTGGAGGCTCAGGTAGCCTGTAGGAAACTCCAGTCCTGAACTATCGAGTGACTGAAGTCACAAGTCCTCAGAGAACAGTCAAGTCAAGTCAATTTTATTTATATAGCGCTTTTAACAATTGACATTGTCGCAAAGCAGCTTTACACAATAAAAAGAAGTAAGTTTGTATGCAATGTGTATGAATCAAAATGATAAGATTGTCCCTGATGAGCAAGCCGAGGGCGACGGTGGCAAGGAAAAACTCCCTGAGATGGTAATAGGAAGAAACCTTGAGAGGAACCAGACTCAACAGGGAACCCATCCTCATCTGGGTGATAACGGAGAGCAGGGATTGATCAGCATAATAATGTGTACTGAAAGTTCAGTATAACAGGAGATGTGTTAAAATTAAAATTAAAAGGAGTCCAGTTTGTTCCTGAAGGCTCAGGTAGACTGTAGGGGATTCCAATCCTGAGCTATCGAACAACTGAAGTCACGGGTCCCCAGAGCATCAATCGATGATAGGACAGTCTTAATGGAAACCATCCCCAGCCACCATACGAATCCAGGCAGACCACACGGGGCATCCATGCGACGAGATCTCCAACCAGAAGCAGGACTCCAGGACGGGTTAGACGGCTCCAGAGGGCAGAGGGGTCTGGATCACTGGCAACTCAGGAGTGACATGTATAGCTCGACAGAGAGACAGAGAGAGGGAAAGGAGAGAGGGAGAGAGAGAGAGGAGAGAGCAGAAGAGGAGAGAACAGAAAATAAGGAGAGATGGCAGTTAGGTCTGGTCACAGTCAATATGTATAAGGTGAATGTATATTTAGTGCAAAGTGCAAGCAGGGACTCCGGCAGGACTAACTATAACAGCATAACTAAAAGGGAGAGCCAGAAGGAAACACAGACATGAGGGGGAACTGAGATGTAAAGCAACCAATCACCTCACCGTCAACAAACCTGAGTGAACAATGAGAGTGGGGAGGACAGCATCTAAACATACCAGTTCACCAGAATACTCTACGTCCATGAGTCCCCCAGATCTGCTCCTTTACCTAAGGTTAATCTATTTACAAAAATGCTTGGCTAAATAAATGGGTTTTTAGCCTAGACTTAAACACTGAGACTGTGTCTGAGTCCCGAAAGGGAAAAAAGCAGTGGGCCTAAAACTGAGCCCTGTGGAACACCAAACTCCACTTCAGAACATGAGGAATGGTCACCATCTAAATCTACAAACTGATAACGATCAGTCAAATAGGATCTGAGCCACAAGAGGGCAGTTCCCTTAATTCCTACTACCCTAAATTTTTGATGTAATGAAGGAAAATGTTTTGTGTCGTTACAGGCGACTCCCCTTATTGTTTTAAATTTATAATAGTGGCAGTGACGGCTCAATCGGAAGGTCGGAGGTTCGAGCCCCAAAACCGCCAATGCT
>CM059214.1:35475539-35750539 GCA_030347435.1 Clarias fuscus | reverse complement strand
TTAACTTCAAATTAAATTAAACACAAAGCCACATTGTTACTGAGCTGCGCGGATCAGCCACCATGAACAATTATTGTTTCTAAACAAACTTGGTAAATAATTCACTCCTAATTAGCGCTCGCGGTGTGTTGAGGCTGGTGTGAGTGTGTGTAATGAGTGGGTTTGAGGTTCACACACAGAGAAAAAGGCCGACCAGAGGCTTTTAATACGCGTGACTACACGTGATAATGTAACGCAATAAAAACGCGTCTCTGTTTGCGGCACTCAGGAGCTTGTGCACAGAATCGGTGATATCACAGGTCACGCCCACGTCTGATTGAGTGAGGTGTCCCTATTATAAATGTCTGGCTCATAAACACTGTTAGGGGTTCGTGTCTCTTCATAATGGATGCGACCCTGCAGAATAAACAAGTAACCAGCTCGCTCTAATAGAACCTAAACCCACTGGGCGGATGTGTGTTGCGTAAATAGTGTAAGTTTGTAGCCTGTGTGTGTGTGTGTGTGTGTGTGGCTTGGTGTAGTGTGTAGTGGAGTTATGTATGATGACATCATAATATTAATTACATTACTTAACATTAACATTTCATAAGTAAGGCGTCTGTCTGTCTACACTCAAGAGTAAAGTTTGTGCGATGGCTCTGGAAACCAAACTGCAGCTTCTGTACATGAGTTACCGCTCGTTTTAGCAAGAAGTCGTTACTCAACCCAGTGTGAAGAATCTCACATGTGCAGGCTGATTCACTGTGTGCATGTGTGTGAGAAATGTTGAAGCTGTAACGCACCTGGAGAACGTTTGTGAGCTAGAATCACATTCATGAACCATTAAATTTTTTTAATTCAGGAAATCAAAATATTTGCAGGTCGTAAGTTGTATGATTTATGTAGAAATTATGCAACCAGGGCCTCCGAGTGGCGCAGTGGTGCAGCGCTCGCCCTATCATCCGGAGATGGCGAGTTCGATTCCCGGGTGATGCTGTAACCTCTCGCAGCCGGAGGTCTAGAGAGAGCTGATTGGCCGAGCTCTCTCAGAGGGGAGGGATGAGAGGTACTTAGTGCTCCTCCCACATTAATCACGGCTCTACAGCCAATCAGGGGCATCTGTGAGCTCACGCGCGCGTAAGGAGCAGAAAGCGCCGTCCTCAGGGTGTGTTACTCTGTGCACAAGCTCCGCGTGAGCGAGCGGTCCGGAAAGATGCGGTCAGCTGGCGTCACGTGGTTCGGAGCCCCCTAGTAACGGGGAGGAATTGGACATGACTAAATTAGGGGTAAAATCGGGGGGGGGGGGGAATAAATTATGCAACTAAAATAGTTCAGTGTGTGTGTGTTTATTCAGCATGCAGACACCAGCGAGTATATTTTTACTCTCAAACAATCTGGTGTGTGTGCCACACTGTGGCCATGGGAACGGCCGCGGTCGGGATGCGGATCATTTTTGTGGTATCTTTTGCTTTTCAGACACGATTTACGACTGTAGACGAGGGCGAGAGGAGGAGAGGACACACTCGCAGTCGCTCTCTCTCCCTGTCTCGCTCTCTCTGCTGTCTGTTGTGTCAGTTAGTGAGTGAGTGAGTGTGTGTGCGTGTGAATTTGTAGTGTGTGAGAAAAACGGGAAGCGTTGTGCGCGGGAGACGCAGCGAGTGAGAGTTACGCTTCTTCGAGCAGTTCAGACAAAAATAAATAAGGAGGCCTGCGAGAGTGTTGAACAGCGCAGCTAAAACAACCACAGGAAATGATCTCGCCACAGTCAGTGATGAGGAACGAGAGAGAGAGGGAGACGTTTCACCTAACAGGGTAGCAGCAGCGCACGGACACACACACGTACACATACACACACGTACACACACGTACACGTACACACACACACACGTACACATACACACACGTACACACACACACACACACGGTGTCTGTGGTTTTTAGACGTGTTATTTGACCACTTCAGCTCTTTGCTCTTTTAACTACAGTGACCAGTGATTTTTCTCCCCCCCGAAACCCCCCCCCTCCCCCCCGCGCTCCCATGATGCTCTGGTGATCCAGTTCCTCTCTGACACAACCAAGTCAACATCATAAAATCTCTACCATGACACTTTAGATGAAGATGACTTCACACACTACAGGTGAACTGGGTGTGTCTGTGAAATCCAACACACACACACACACACACGGTTCAGCCCATTAGAGACTTACTAAGCAGTTTCAGTTAAGCAGTAAACCCCTTTAAGCCGCTCTTTATAGAGTGAATAAAGAGGCGTGGCTGTTAGATTAAGTTCCTGGTCTCCACACAGTAGTGGGCGTGTACAGCCGTGTAATATGAAGCTCGTCTCCGCCCATCATCAGCGACATCATGCAGGAGAAATATTTTCAAAGCGTTCACTTCAATACAGTTAAAGTAACTAGTGGGTGAAGAGGCCACACCTTCTTTAGTAATACCACAGAGACCACGCCTCTTCCACTGTGCTTGACGGACAACAAGGCCACGCCTGCTTTAGTGAGACTGACACGTACACAGGCCACACCTACCTTAATGAGACTGACAAACACAGGACATGTGCACCTTTAGTTAGACTAATAAACACACACAGGGCACACCCCTTTCAGTGAGTGCACACCTCTTTTAGTGAGGTCACACCCCCTTTAGTAAGACTGACAAGCGCACAGGCCACACCCTCTTTAGTGAAACTGATAAATGCATAGGCCACACTTCCTTTATTTAAACTCACAGACAGACATGACTGTCAAACACACAGGACACGCCCCTTTAGTAACATTGCCAAACACAAGGGACACGCCCCCTTTAGAATCAGAATCAGAATCTTTGTCATTGTAGCAATGAGACATTGTACAACGAAATTAAAGTGCAATATTCCAGTGCAAAATAAGACTTATACACATATAAGTAACAATATAAATGTAAATAAACAAGATAAGAGCCTAAACACTACTTTGTCATTCATTCATACATACATATATACAACATATAAAACTGAATTGTACTGTAAACAAGAATGATGCGCTACCTCAAATTGACTACTTGGCAGTGTTCAGTATGGTGATGGCTGAAGGATAAAAACTATTTCTTAGTCTGTTTGTTTTAGTCCTTATGGATCTGAAACGTTTGCCCGAGGTACATGTCCTGGGTGTGATGGGTCCTGAAGAATTTTAATGATGACCTTAATGACCCTGTGGAGCTCTTTTCTCTGTACCACTGTGCTGCTGGAGGACCATGCACAGAGACAGTAGACCATGATGCTCTCTACTGTGCAGCGGTAGAGGGACACCAGCAGTTTCTCTGGAATGTTGTTCTTCCTGAGAACCCTCAGAAAGTGGAGTCTCTTTTGGGCCTTCTTCACTACCACTGCAGTATGTGTCCCCCAGGTCAGGTCCTGGCTGATGGTGACTCCCAGGAAGCGGAAGTCTGAAAAACTCTCCACAAAATATCCATTGATGATGAGTGGCTGGATGTTGTCTGCCTTTTTCCTAAAGTCCACGATGAGCTCCTTAGTCTTTGCTGTGTTGAGGAGCAAGTTGTTATTCCTATACCACGCTGTCCATATCTCCACCTCGTCCCTGTAAGCAGACTCATCTTCTCCCGAGATGAGCCCTACGAAAGTGGTATCGTCAGCGAACTTGACAATGATTTTACTGTGGTGGGCAGGAATGCAATCGTGGGTGTAGAGGGTATAAAGCAGGGGACTCAACACACAGCCCTGTGGAGAGCCAGTGCTGAGACTGATGGGTGTAGAGTAATAGGGGCCCACTCTAACCCTCTGAGTGCGGTCACTCAGGAAGTACTTGATCCAACGACAGGTGGAGTGTGGAAGTCCTATGTCTGACAGTTTGGTCACCAGTGTGTGGGGTAAGATAGTATTGAATGCAGAGCTGAAGTCTATGAAGAGCAGCCGTGCATAACTTCCCTGTTGCTCCAGGTGGGACAAAACAGTATGGAGCACAGTGGTCAAAGCATCTTCTGTAGACCTATTTGCTCTGTAGGCAAACTGGTGTGGGTCAAACCTGGGAGGAATGAATGACATGATGTGGTTCTTGACTAGCTTCTTAAAGCACTTCATAACCATAACTGGCCTGTAGTCATTAAGACTGGTGATTGTCTTTTTTTTTTTACCAGAGGCACTATGACAGAGGATTTCAAGCAACGTGGCACAATGGACTGGGACAGAGACTGGTTGAATATGAAGTTGAAGATCCCAGCCAGTTGGTCTGCACAGCCCTTCAGCATGTGCCCTGAGATGCCGTCGGGTCCAGCTGCCTTCCGTGGGTTGACAGTCTGCTGCATGCGTCTCACCTCGTGCTCCCCGACTGTGAAAATGGGGTTGTTGTTGGTTTCTGGATGGGGTCCGGCTGTCTCTGGGGGGTCCAACTCAAACCGGGCAAAGTAGTGATTTAGTGCCTCTGCCAGCGATAGATCATCTCCCACAGCTCCGGTACTGGTCCTATAGTTCGTCATATGCTGGACACCCATCCACACCTGCCTGCTGTTATTGCTGTCCAGATGTTCCTCAGTCTTCCTCTTATAATCTGACTTGGCCTCTCGGATGCCCCTTTTCAGGCTAGTACGGGCTGTGCTGTAGAGGGCCTTGTCACCAGGCCTGTATTCCTCTCTTTCAGCAGCCTCTGGACTTCCCTCATCATCCAGGGCTTCTGATTGGGGTGAACGCAAATACATTTATCCACTGTGACAATGTCTGTGCAGTTCTTAATATAACACATTACCCTATCACTAAATACCTCCAGGTCTGGGTGTTCAAAAATGTCCCAGTTGGTCCTATTAAAACAGTCCTGCTGTTGCTGAGAGGCTCCGTCTCGCCAAGTTTTAACTGTCTTTGTGGTATTAGGTGCCGTTTTCCTGAGTGGGATGTAGGCTGGGATTAAAAGCAGTGATACATGGTCAGAATGACCCAAGTGCGGTAGCGGTGTAGCCTTGTAGCCCTGTAGCCCTGTAACCCTGTTTAATATTTGTGTAGACTTTATCCAATGTGTTAGCTCCGCTAGTAGCACACTTGACGTGCTGATGGAATTTGGGGAGCACAGGTTTTAAATCCACATGGTTGAAGTCCCCAGCAACAATATGCACGGCATCAGGGTGCTTAGACAGCTGACTGCTAATGCTATGGTGTACCAGTTCGATAGCCGAGTTAGCATTAGCATCCGGTGCTATGTAAACAGCGGTGATCATGATCACAGTAAACTCTCTGGGGAGATATATAGGTCTACATCTAACAGTCACATGCTCCAGGTTCGGGGAGCAGTGACTGTCCACCATCACTGTGTTTGTACACCAGCTGTTATTTACATACATACACACACAGCCCACGTCCTCTGCTCTTACCTGAGTCACTGGTCCTATCGTAGCGCTGTGCAGTGTAGCCTGCTAGCTGGATAGCAGAGTCCGGGATCAAAGAGTGAAGCCAAGTTTCAGTGATCAACAGAACTGTTCTTTACAATGTTATTTGATACCACTTGTAGCCTCAGGTCATCGATCTTGTTGACGAGATCTGGCATTTGTGAGAAAAACACTGGAGAGCGGTGGTTTAATCGGCTGTTGGCGTAGTCTCGCTAGCGCGCCAACCCTGCAGCCTCGCTTTTGTTTTCTCTCCTTGCGCCGCCTCTGTCGCCTGCCCGTGGGAATGGACCAAGGTGCTACATGCCATATAAATTTACAACATAGATTAACAGAAAGACTAAACTAGCTAACTAAGAGACAACATAGATTTACAACATAAATTAACAAAAATTTACTAGCCAACTCGGAGAGGAGACCATCTACGGGTTTTTTTTTTATATATATAAATACAGACACAAGACAACAGACAACATAAAGTGCACATGCAATTGTAAACAAGAGCAACAAAGTGACAGTGCGACAGACACGACATAACATAACGTAATACTCTGTGGTCTTGAGGTAGTGAATTGAGGTGATGGAGAAACAGTAAACGTTCCTTAACTTAGCAGCAAGAATTAAAAAAGTTAGTGCGAAATGTAATCCAGTCATGAATATTGTGCAAAAAGAGCATTTACAGGTGGGTGTGTACGATAGTCTGGTAGTGTAGATCAGTGTGTTTGCGCATGTGTTGATTAATCATTCCAGTCTCAATGTTCTGAGGTAGTTGAATTTAAGCTGAGTGATTGTGTGTGTGTGTGTGTGTGTGTGTGTGTAACAGTCTAGTACGTTATTGTTGAGGAGATGGGTGGCTTGTGGAAAAAAGCTGTTACATAGTCTGGATGTGAGGCCCGAATGCTTCGGTACCTTTTTCCCGATGGTAGGAGGGTGAAGAGTGAGTGTGATGGATGTGTCCGATCAGCCACAATGCTGGTGGCTTTGCGGATGGAGCGTGTGGTGTAGATGTCCACGATAGAGGGAAGAGAGACCCCGATGATCTTCTCTGCTGTCCTCACTATCCGCTGTAGGGTCTTGCGGTCCGATGTGGTACAATTCCCAAACCAGACAGTGATGCAGCTGCGCAGGATGCTCTCGATAGTTCCTCTATAGAAGGTAGTCAGGATCGGTGGTGGAAGCTGCCTTCTTCCTCAGCCTTCTCTGGAAGAAGAGACGCTGTTGGGCTTTCCTGTGCAGAGAGCTGGTGTTGAGGGACCAGGTGAGGTCATTCTCCAGGTGGACACCAAGGAATTTTTGACGATCTCCACCGAGGAGCCGTTGATGCTCAGCGGAGAATGGTCGCATCGTGTCCTTCTAAAGTCAACAACCATCTCCTTTGTCTTGTCAACATTCAGAGACAGGTTGTTGTCTTTACACCAGTCTGTAAGCCTCTATACTTCCTCTCTGTACGCTGACTCGTCGTTCTTGCTAATGAGACCCACCACGGTCGTGTCATCAGCAAACTTGATGATGTGATTCGACCTGTGTGTCGCTACACAGTCGTGAGTCAGCAGTGTGAACAGCAGGGGACTGAGCACACAGCCTTGTGGGGCCCCAGTACTCAGTGTGGTGGTGCTGGAGGTGCAGTTCCCGATTCGTACTGACTGAGGTCTTCCGGTTAGAAAGTCCAGGATCCAGTTACTGAGGGAGGTGTTTAGGCCCAACAGGTTCAGCTTCCCGATCAGTTGTTGGGGGATGCTAGTGTAGAAAGCTGAGCTGAAATCTATGTACAGCATCCTAACGTACGTGTCCTTATTGTCCAAGTGTTTCAGTGCCAGGTCAAGTGTGGTGAAGATGGCGTCGTCCGTTGAGCGGTTAGGACGGTACGCAAACTGCAGTGGGTCTAGTGAGGGGGGCAGCAGCGTCTTGATGTGTCTCATAACGAGCTGCTCGAAGGACTTCATGATGGTGGGTGTGAGTGCAACGGGACAGTAGTCATTGAGACAGGACACAGAAGACTTCTTCGGCACAGGGACGACGGTGGTGGCCTTGAAGCACGTGGGAACGATGGCACTGCTCAGAGAGATGTTGAAGATGTCTGTGAGAACATCTGCCAGCTGTTCTGCACATTCTCTGAGCACACTGCCTGCGATGTTGTCTGGTCCAGCAGCTTTACGTGGGTTGACTTTTCGCAGAGTTTTCCTCACATCAGCCGTGGTGAGACACAGCACCTGGTCGTTCGGAGGAGGGGTGGTCTTCCTCGCCGTCATGTCGTTCTGCATGTCGAACCGTGCGTAGAAGTTGTTCAGCGCATCTGGAAGGCAGCCGTCATCGTCACAGGTAGGTGATGTCGTCCTGTAGTTAGTGATGGCTTGTATGCCCTGCCACATGCGCTGTGTGTCACCGTTGTCCGTGAAGTGATTGTGGATTCTCTGGGCGTGTGTGCGCTTCGCCTCTCTGATGGCCCGAGAAAGTTTGGCTCTTGCTCTTCTAAGGGCCATCTTGTCTCCTGCTTTGAAGGCAGAGTCTCAGGTTCTCTGAAGTGCACGCACTTCCGCAGTAATCCACGGTTTCTGGTTTGGGCGTGAGATGATGTTCTTGGAGACAGTGACGTCACTTGTTGATGTAGCTGGTCACTGATGACGTGTACTCCTCCAAGTCGGTGTAATCGCCATAAGTTTCAGCCTCCCTAAACATGTTCCAGTCAGTGTTCTCGAAACAGTCCTGAAGAGCAGAGATGGCTCCTGCTGGCCAGGTTTTCACCTGCTTCAGAACCGGTTTTGAACGCCTCACGAGTGATCTGTATGCTGGAATTAGCATAACAGAGATGTGGTCTGAGTAGTCGAGGTGGGGGCGGGGCTCTGCCCGATATGCGCCGGGGTTGTTTGTGCAAACAAGATCCAGCGTGTTTTCCCCTCTCGTTGCAAAGTCCACATACTGATGGAATTTAGGAAGCACTGAATTGAGATTTGCATGCTTGAAATCTCCAGCAGCAATAAACAGTCCATCGAGGTGTGTGTTCTGCAGTTTACTGATCTTTGCATACAGTTCCCATAGCGCTTCCTTAGCATTAGCGCTAGGTGTAATGTACACTCCGATAATGAAAACAGTGGTGAATTCCCGCGGTAAATAAAAAGGTCTGCATCTAACAGTCACAATCTCCACCAGCGTTAGTAAAACTGCCAAACACATGGGACACGTACCTTTACTGAGACTAACAAACACAAGTCCCTTGTGTAACACGCTCTCTTTAGTAAAACTGACAAATCCGCAGCCTCCTTTAGTGAGAATGACAAGCATACAGACCACACCCCTTGTAAAAACTTTATTGTAAATTATGTTTTTTTTTTAGCAGTGTTGGTGTTTACTGTCATGGAGTAAGAGGTTCCGTGTCCTGATTGTTTCCTCAGGTGGAGCAGTCCAAAGTGCTGATAAAGGAGGGAGGAGTTCAGCTCACACTCACTATAGTGGACACGCCGGGGTTCGGAGATGCCGTGGACAACAGCAACTGGTGAGTCTCGTCACGATTCGCTGTGAGAACTTTCCTGAGCCTCTTCATGTCCTGATCTCGGTCTCTCTCTCTCTCTCTACCCCCCCTTCTCTCTTTCTCTTTCTCTGTCTCTCTGTTTCTCTTTCTCACCCTCTCTTTTTTTTTGTCTCTCTCTCTTTCTCTCTCTCTTTCTCTCTCTGTCTCTCTCTCTTTCTCTTTGGGTGAGAGCGGTGAGTGGCATGTGACAGCAACTGTTTAAACTTTTTCCCTTTTTTTTCTCCTTTTTTCTGTCTTTTGGTGGGACACAGACTATATATACACAAAAAAAAATAATAAAACAATAATATCTTTCAGATAACAAAATAATAATAAAAGCTAAAGTAAATTAATAGTGAACACCCCCCCCCCCCCCCCTATCTGGGGGAGAAAGGCCCGGTGGGGTGAGATGGCGGCGGGGCCGAGTGCCGGCTCTCACTCCGACACGGCGCGCGCTGTGAGGCGAGTCCCGAGGTCACGGTGGAGCAGGTCCTGGTGGCCGTGGTCCGGAGTTAGTGCAGGGGACGTGGTCACTGCTCCAGCTGCTGCTGCTGCAGAGTGTGTTACTGGGGGGGATTAATGGAGAAGGTAAGTGCAAAGTTGTCAAAATGGACCCGAGTCCTGTCCCAGCTGTCCTACAGGGGGAGGGTACTGGTCGTCGACAGTTTAGTTGGCTCGATGCTGTGGCACAGGTTCACGGCCCTTGGACCACCAGAAACAACAGTCAGAGAGGTTCAGAGAAGAATAGTGGGTTTTTTCTGGAACAAGCCACAGACAGATGCGTAGCACATATCGACCCCACCGTGGCCACGACATGCCCCTTCTGCGGGAGGGAGGACATTGTAGACCAGCTCTTCTTAAGATGTGAGAGGCTAAGACCAATGTTTAACACGTTGAGAGGATGGACAGCAGGTTTCGATCAAACATTAACAGAACACTGGTACATTTCTGACCCAAAATACTCAGCTGCAAATAAAGAAAAGATTTGCATAACTAACTTTCTACTTGGCAAAACTGGCCACATGGCTCACAAGAAAAAACTAACTTCTGTAAAGTTTGGGTTCAGGAGGAAATTTTATGCTGTGTGGAAAACGATCTGGTAATTTTAAACTGTTAACAGAAGTTTTATAGTTATACGCACAGTATATAGAGTTATGAAGATGTCTATTCACCCCTTTTATTTACTTATTTATTTGACTATCTTATTCATTTATTTATTAACCATTTCTTGTCTTCAGGGTGTGTTTGTTATATATGATTTTATGGTACCTCACGTTATTGCTGCTCCTGTTTGACTAAGAACAACATAGATTTTATTTTGTGATTATATATTTACTGAAATTTTTGTCCACTATGTCCAATCTTTTTTATTTATTTAATTCTGTTTACTTATGTGAAAATGTAAAATTGCTTTCTTAAAATCTACTTTATCAATACAGTTATTTTTGCTTATTTATCTAAATATTAATGTACTTATTAATTCCTTTGTGTTAAATAAGATCGACGTGCCATGAATGTTTCAAAATTAAAGACACCTAAAAGTCAAGTCTCTCTCTCTCTTTCTCTTTCTCTCTCTCTCTCTCTCTCTCTCTGTCTGTCTCTCCCTCTGCTTCAGTTGGCAGCCGGTGATCAACTACATCGACAGTAAGTGTGAGGACTTCCTGAATGCCGAATCGCGCGTCAACCGGAGACAAATGCCAGATAACCGAGTGCACTGCTGCTTGTACTTCATCGCCCCCTCTGGTCACGGGTGAGTACTGCAGCCACAAAGCTCAGACAGCATCTCTCGGCGTGGTGCTGCCTGAGTAACGTCATGCGGCAGAGCATCGATCTGGAACACTTTTTTATTGCACTTGAGACGAGGGGAAGTGAAGTAACCTGGTTAATAGATGAGGTGATGTAAGATGGACTGCGAGACAGAGAGACAGGGAGAGAGGTTGAGTATAGCGTATGAGACGGAGACGCACATGCTTTGCACCATGACCTAAAAAGATTAGCTAATGATCTCCTCACTGAGCATGCTCTGTAGGAGACGAGACTCTCAGTCGCCCCTTCTTTCTCTCCTTTCATCTTTATGTCTCTTGTGTTTATTTAAACAATCTGGCGTCTCCGAATATCTAACGTTAGTCGCATCCAGATTCTCACTTCTATTTCAGTCATTTTTATAAAGACAAACATTTGGCAGCCACGTTGTTCTTCACTGAAGTGTCTAAAGATTTTTTAATAGCCATCATGAATCTATTTAGTGCGTTCCACAAGAGCAAAAACACTTTCTTTAAAGCATTTTGGGAAAGTGTTGAACAAACAGCTGCACAGTTTCCCACAAAAGCCTGTTTTTACTCAGTGACCTCGTGCGCCCGAGTCGCGTCCCTGTCCTGTAAACTCTGATACTCCACATTCCCCAAATAAATAAACTGCCCCTCGTTTGCCCTCTGTCTCACACACACACACACACACACACACACACCGAGTTCAGAGCAGCAGAAGAACAGGGTCTTTGTCTGTAGCAGTGTAGCAGAAACACACACACACACACACACAGTGATATGAGCCTGGCGTTTAATTCTTCAACTGTGGTGGGATGTGATTGACTGTCAAGGAAAGGCTAAGGAAATGGAAATATTGCATGTGTATGACCTTATAGTGTATACATCATGGGGGCCAAGAAAATGTAAAATAAATTTACAAAACCGAAAATCCTTGTGTATTTGTGTTTGTCATGATGTTTGTGGTTTAGTGGTTTAGTCTCTCGCTCTCGGCACCGAATAAACCGATCAGTGAATTTAACTGGATTTTAATTCCTCGTGTAACATGTTTTAGATTAAAGCCTCTGGATATCGAGTTCATGAAGCGTCTACACGACAAAGTCAACGTCATCCCGCTCATCGCAAAGGCCGACACACTCACACCTGAGGAGTGTCAGCAATTCAAGAAACAGGTGTGTCTCTGTGTGTGTGTGCGTCTCTGTGTGTGTGCGTCTCTGTGTGTGTGCGTCTCTGTCTCTGTGTGTGTGTCTGTGTCTGTCTGTCTGTCTGTGTGTGTGAGCGAGAATGTGAGAGTGTGTATTTTATTTTTCTCTCTCTCTCTTTTCTAGATTATGAAAGAGATTCAAGAACACAAAATAAAGATTTACGAGTTTCCCGACACGGAGGAGGACGAGGATGGCAAACTCATCCGCAAGATCAAGGTTAAAGATCACCCCGTATACATGAACATCAGCTGATTACACACACACACACACACACACACACACACGTCTTCATCTCCACCTGTATATTTAACTCTCTCTCTCTCTCTCTCCTGCTCTGTACATGAGCATTAAAGCAGCTCTCAGAAATCATTGATGTTTCAGTTTAACTCACTGCATTATGTACAGGCCACTCCCCCCTGCTGCTTCAGAGGCTCCGCCCCAAATTGCTTTGCCTCTTAACCACCACTCTAGCTGACCAAGATGTGTTAATGTAACATTGAGTGTGAACACGCCCCCTGTTGCTGGTTGTGTGGTGTGTTCTGTAACATTTTGTTTGTTTCCTGTTTACACAGCCAGGAGTGTGTACAAACACTAAAGCACATTAAAGCATTAAAGAGCTTACGATGTAATAATACATAAACCAGGTACATACACTCGGGCTGAATACACATCAGAAAATAACAAGCTGGAACATAAAAGGAAATAGCAATAGTTTATAACTCATCATTATGTGAATAATATATATATATAAATAAATATATAAAACAAAACAACATGTACAATAAGTGTAATCATAAACCATCAAGGTAAAGCCTGCAGTATTATACAGCAGATAATCAAATGAGTTGTTTTTGTACTTTATTATTGTACAATAATGCACGTCATAAGAGTGTTCAAGTCAAACCGGGACTCGTGATGTAATTTCCGCTGAATGAAGGTGATTGACATTTACAGGACACTGCAGTCACAGTGCAGTCATGAGACTCGTAGCCGCAGTAAAACATCTGAGGCGGCTCAGAGCGAGTGGAACGAAAACCCATGGCTACCTTCTCACCAAACTGCAGAAGAGACACTGAACTGTACACACACACACACACACACCACACACCACACACACATTACAGGAACTCGGCTGGGAGTTATTGCCACGCCCCCCCATACAGTCCTGACCTCGCTCCAACACATTTCAACATGTTAAAGGAGTTCCTGGGAGGCCGGACGCTGGGATCAGTGCATCAGTGTATCAGGGGATTATAAAGAGAAATAAAGAGAGTGTTTAGTCTCAGACCTGTGTTCTGAAAAAAGTAAGACCTAAAGTGTTGAAAACATTGATTACTTTTCTCTATTATTATTATTATTATTATTATTATTTAGTTAAGTCTACACCGTCTCCTTGTATCAGCACTCTGTAATATAATCCCTCAGTCTGACAGCTGGAGAGGACGCGTCAGTGTTTTATTCTGTACTGATTGATTCGTCCAGCAGCTTTTAGAGTAATCGATATTTACAGGACAGGTGATGTGTTCACTGATATTTGTTTGATTTTGATCAATAAGGATGTTCTACCGTATGTGCTGCTGGCTCTGTCTCTTCTTATCTCTGTGTGTGTGTGTGCTTGTGTGTGTGCTTGTGTGCGTGTGTGTGTGTGTGTGTAGGAGCGGATGCCCCTGGCTGTCGTGGGCAGCAATGTGGTGGTGGAGGTGAACGGCAGGAAGGTCAGAGGGCGTCAGTACCCCTGGGGCGTGGCAGAAGGTACGCTCCTGTCCATCACGACCCGTTTGAACATCATCAGGACTGTAACACTGACCTGAACACTGACCTTTACAGAACAGGGGTGCACGAGTACAAGTGTTGTGAGACAGGCAGACAATAAGAAAATGATCTCCAAGAGAAGGACGATTGTTTGGCGGGAGGTAGAAGTGCATCCTGGGTATTCTAGACGTGTTATATATACTGTATATATATGAACAGTCCCTGTCACCCCTGTTGCATCACACACCACAAGTGACTTCAGTGTCATGTTGATCGTCGTGCTTATTATTATTTCCCATATTTGCTTTCTTTCTCTACAAGTTCCCTGTTTTACCAGATAGATTTGTTTCTGTTTGAATCGTACTTAAATGTGGTGGTAAGTGTTTCTTTTTAATTTTCTCTTCCTTTCCTCGGTCGTTCACGTCTCGTTCTTTCTTTTTTTCTCTTTTTTCTTTCTGTCTGTTCCTTTCCATGACTGACAGAGGGCATTTTTGGTAAACATCATTTCTCATGTTTATGCTACATACCCCCACCCCTGGCCTCCCCGCATCCCCTAAGCCCCGCCCCACCCCGGCGTTCACCATTCTGTTTAATGTTGCTCTGACTGTCCTCATGGTTTAATGTCGCGCTCTACCAAGCCTCGTGGTGAGACCTTTAAACACTGGCTGGTAGAAACGGAGCAACATCGCTCTCTAACTCATGTTTATCGGTTCCTAATTACTTTCCATATACTTCAGATAATTTTGTTTTTCCAAGAGGTGCATGCTTCCCATTGTTCAGTTCCAACCCTCACCTTGTGTCTTATGAGAATCCATCGACATGTGGGGTCACATCACTTACAGTCCTTCTGGACATTGTGACGAAAACATTATTTTGTACTTTTGCAGTATACAGAGTCTGTATTGTGTTAATTAGGTTAACCATGTAGGGAGTATGAGGTGTTCCTCAGGGCTCTCCCTTTTGCCCCCTTGTTTTGATGCTTCCATTACATCCTGACGCACAGTGCACCCGAGATAGGCGTGGCTGGCTCCTGGTCCAGTGCGCCCCCTAACCAGGATATATATATACTGAATAATACAATGATCGAACGCCGTAGCTGATCCACGCCGTATATATACAGTCTTATGCAAAAGTCAAAATCACGGCACCCCCTGATAAATAACAGATTTTGGTGATTTTTTAATTGAAAAGATGTTAACACAGTCTCTCTTGGAAATGGAAAAAATGCATAGTTTGATGCAAAGTTACTTTTTATGTCATAAATTGAACAAAGATAAAAAAAAATAAAAACATTATTGTGGCACTGTGCAAAAGTTTGGGCACCCTACATAATCAGTACTTAGTAACACCTACTCTGGCAGATATCACAGCTTGCAAATGCTTTTTATAGCCGCTAAAAGTCTTTCAGTTCTTGTGCTTGGGATTTTCTCTCATTCTTTCTTGCAAAAGAGTTCTGGTTTTGTAATATTCTTTGGTCGTCTTGCATGCAAAGCTCTTTTAAGATTTACCCACAAATGTTCAGTGATGTTTAAATCAGGGGACTGTGATGGCCGTTTCAAAACCTTCAGCCTGCTTCTCTTGAGGTTTTCCATATTTCCATACTGTAGGTATTTCATGAAATGCTTCTCCTTTTTTTCTCCTAACATGCCTTTGCTGATTGTAGCCAAAGAGTTTTATTTTAACTTCATCAGTCCACAGCCCTTGTTTCCAAAACACATCAGGCTTCTGTAGATGTTCTGTTGCATACTTCTGACGTTGGATTTTATGATGGGGACGCAGTTAAAGTTTTCTTCTGCTGACTCTTCCAGGAAGTTCGTGGTAAATCAAATGGGGGTTTTGATTTGTCTTTCTGACCAGCATACGAGCAGTTCTCTCCCAGAGTTTTCTTGGTCTTCCAGATCTCATCTTGACCTCCACAGTTCCCCTGAACTGCTGTCTCTTAATTACATTTCTCACTGTGGAAACTGCAAGCTGATGACACTTTGCTCTCTTCTTGTAGCTTCTCCTGCACTGTGGGCATCAATAACTTTCATTTTCAGAGTCTTACACAGCTGCTTAGAGGAACACATGGTTGTTGAGTGTCCGTAAGTGTGTGCACAAGGTTTGAAGAGTCAAAGTATTTGTAAAGCTTTGAAATTGCCATTTACTAATGACAGCTGTTGCCAGGCATCAGATCTAACGAGCTGATTAACGTCTGAAACCTTGTAAAAAAAAAATCTGAGACTCTGGAGCTCTTAGGGTGCCCAAACCTTTGCACAGTGCCATAATAATATTTTTATTTTTTATTTTTGTTCAATTTATGGCATAAGAAGTAACTATGCATCAATGTTTGCTGAAAATATTGTGCATTTTTTCCATTTCTAAGAGAGACTGTGTTAACATCTTTTTCTATATATATATATACATATACAGCAACTGGTCCCAGCGCAGTCGGGTCCACGAAGCTGCACAAAAATTAGGTTTACAGTTTAATTCCTATGTTCTAGTAACTGTTGTATTTTGCAAAGCTTCTTTTTCAATCTCTGTTCCATTTACAGGAACCAGAACATGTGCTTTAAATTGTTTAAATTTGTTCTCCCAGTGATGATCCCTCTACCCCTCCTCCTGACCCCTCCACCTGACCCCTTCCTCCATCAGTCAGGCTGTTTTTTTTTTCATTATTATTCCTCTGCTTGTCATCGCCACACCATGTAACCCCACCTCCCACCGTCATCCTTAGACTTAGTAGCCAATCAGGGTCGCAGGTTTTGCCGCAGGACAGACTCCAAAACCCCCGCCCCCTTCCTGAGGCTCAGACACAGGTAGGTGGTTGTGGTGGATGATTGACACCTGGGGCGTTGGTTCCTCCACATGGGTAAGACGTTGCTCGTTCCACATAGACTCTGGAGCATATTAAATATAGAATAAATCGATCATTTTTCATCTGTAATCATTAATTTTTAAGTTATGTTACTATAGACATTATCAACGGAGACTTTACTATTTCATGCAGCTCCTATATATTTTTATTATATTTTTCAAGATACATACAGTGGAACCTCGGATTGCGAGTAACATGGTTTACGAGTGTTCCGCAAGACGAGCAAAGATTTTTAATAAATTTTGACTTGAAAAATGAGCAAGTCTTGGTTTACGAGTGCCGAGTATTATGTATCACGCATGCACTTCTTGTTTTGACGCGAGCGTCACGTGATCACAACTGAGCCAATGATTTTACTCTCTCTTGCGCTGCGGCATTGTGGGTAATCGTCTCCCCTGCTGAGTCTTAGTGCTCGTCTCTCACTGGTATGATCAACATCTCCCTCCATTTTTCAGCGTGTGTCCTATGCGTGTGCGCGCGCTCGTAATTTGACACCGACACACACTCTCTCGCCTTTACACCCTTTTTGGTTTACGAGTGTTTTGGAATACGAGCCCGCTCCCGGAACGAATTATGCTCGTAGGTTCCACTGTATATAAAATTCTAAATATCAGCAAAATCTGATTATTTTTTTCCTACAAGTTAAGGAGCTGAGAAATTTCATCTAAAACCTGACTGTATTTCCTGACACTGTGTCTTCCAACCGGAAAAAAAGTAGCAAAAGCAAAGAAAAGCTTTTCCTGTAACCCGAAGCTCATGTTTCGAAACTAAATGTAGATTTCTCAATTCTGAGTTGAGCAAATCAAAGAACACGGCTGCTGAAAGCGTTGAGGGACAAATGGAATTTGCTTTAATTTACCTTTATAAATGAGTAACATGCAATTATAACTCATGTCGCCCATCGTTCTTTTATTCAGAACGTTTTCTGAACCGTTTCTGAATTTGACCAAACATTAACAGCACCTTTATTAGGAAGTTGAGCTATTTAATCACACGATTAAATAACATCACTTTTTTTTTTACAGCATTACAAAAACCTTTGCATGTTCAACAGTCAGGCTTCACGTGTCTTTCTTCGCAAACTCATATTGTTTCTTTTGGATTAATCCAGCAATTAGATGAAAGATTGTTCTTAACAAAAGACAAACATGAAGACGCCTAAAGCCCTTCAAGTGACGTAGCGAGACCGAGCTCGCACGATCATACGGAGATCACAAGTTCAAATCCCGGGTGACGCTGTAGCCGCCTGCAGCCGCCAGAGAGCCGATTGGCCGAGCTTTCTAATGGGGGAGGGAGGGGTGGCCAATCGTGGGTGTCTGTGAGCTCACGAAGCCGAGGAGCGGATAGCGCTTTCCTCCGTGTGTCACGTCACTCAGTGCGTGAGCAAGCAGTTCGAAATGATTCGGTTCCCTGGCAGCATGTGTCTCAGAGGAAACATGTGAACGCCTCTGTCCTCCATGGCGGGTAGTCGTTCCCTTCGTAGGGGTCGCACCCTAATGACGGATTTGCATCTGTGTTTTAATTTCACCCACTGTGTTAGTCCTAGTCCGGGGTGAAATCTGAAACCCTGTGTACTAGTTTAAACAGACCAGAAACATTTCCTGAGTGTCTTCTGGGACGAGAGGAGAAGTCTGTTACTTTTCAGCTACTTCCTGTGTTGGGTTTAACTTGGAAGTAAATTCCTCTACATCTCCAATCAGTTTGTGTGTGTGTGTGTGTGTGTGTGTGTGTGTGTGTGTGTGTGTGTGTGTGTGTGTGTGTGTGTGTGTGTGTGTGTGTGTATGTATGTGTGTGTGTGTGTGTGTGTATGTGTGTGTGTGTGTGTATGTGTGTGTGTGTGTGTGTGTGTGTGTGTGTGTGTGTGTGTGTGTGTGTGTATGTGTGTGTGTGTATGCATGTGTGTGTGTATGTATGTGTGTGTGTATGTATGTGTGTGTGTATGTATGTGTGTATGTGTGTGCGTGTATGTGTGTGCATCTGTCTGTGTGTGTGTCTGTGTGTCTGTGTGTGTGTGTGTGTGTGTACACACGTGGACAAAATTGTTGGTACCCTTCGATCAATGAAAGAAAAACTCACAATGGTCACAGAAATAACTTTAATCTGACAAAAGTAATAATTTGAAAAAATTCTATGAATGTTAACCAATGAAAGTCAGACATTGCTTTTCAACCATGCTTCAACGGAATTATAAAAAAATAAACTCATGGAACAGGCCTGGACAAAAATGATGGTACCCCTAGAAAATACTGAAAATAATGTGACCAAAGGGACACGGTATGTCCACTAATTAGCATCACAGGTGTCTACAATCTTGTAATCAGTCAGTGGGCCTATATATAGGGCTCCAGGTCGTCACTGTGTTGTTTGGTGACATGGTATGTACCACACTCAACATGGACCAGAGGAAGCGAAGGAAAGAGTTGTCTCAGGAGATTCGAAAGAAAATTAGAGACAAGCATGTTAAAGGTAAAGGCTATAAGACCATTTCCAAGCAGCTAGATGTTCCTGTGACTACAGTTGCACATATTATTCAGAAATTTAAGATCCATGGGACTGTAGCCGACCTCCCTGGACGTGGCCACAGGAGGAAAATTGAAGACAAATCAAAGAGACGGATAATCCGAATGGTAACAAAAGAGCCCAGAAAGACTTCTAAAGAGATCCAAGGTGAACTTCATGCTCAAGGAACATCAGTGTCGGATCGCACCATCCGTCGTTGTTTGAGCCAAAGTGGACTACATGGGAGACGACCAAGGAGGACACCATTGTTGAAAACAAATCATAAAAAAGCCAGACTGGAATATGCCAAACTACATGTTGACAAGCCACAAAGCTTCTGGGAGAATGTCCTATGGACAGATGAGACAAAAATGGAACTTTCTGCCAAGGCAAATCAGCTCTATGTTCACAGACGGAAAAATGAAGCATATGAAGAAAAGAACACTGTCCCTACTGTGAAACATGGAGGAGGCTCTGTTATGTTCTGGGGCTGCTTTGCTGCATCTGGCACAGGGTGTCTTGAATCTGTGCAGGGTACAATGAAATCTCAAGACTATCAAGGGATTCTAGAGAGAAATGTGCTGGCCAGTGTCAGAAAGCTGGGTCTCAGTCGCAGGTCATGGGTCTTGCAACAGGACAATGACCCAAAACACACAGCTAAAAACACCCAAGAATGGCTAAGAGGAAAACATTGGACTATTCTAAAGTGGCCTTCTATAAGCCCTGACCTCAATCCTATTGAGCATCTTTGGAAGGAGCTGAAACATGCCGTCTGGAAAAGGCAGCCTTCAAACCGGAAACAACTGGAGCAGCTTGCTCATGAGGAGTGGGCCAAAATACCTGCAGAGAGGTGCAGAAGTCTCATTGACAGTTACAGGAATCGTTTGATTGCAGTGATTGCCTCAAAAGGTTGTGCAACAAACTATTAAGTTAGGGGTACCATCATTTTTGTCCAGGCCTGTTCCATGAGTTCTTTTTTTTTTTTTTTTATAATTCCGTTGAAGCATGGTTGAAAAGCAATGTTTTTCCTTTCATTGACCGAAGGGTACCAACAATTTTGTCCACGTGTGTGTGTGTGTGTGTGTGTGTGTGTGTGTGTGTGTGTGTGTGTGTGTGTGTGTGTGTGTAATGTGGAGTGAGAGCGCTGGGATTATACACACACACACAAAGAGACAACTGAAGGTACGGTTGTGAATTAAACACGGGGTTATTCTTTTATAGACGTCCTCAGAATGTTGGTGTTTTTTACACAAAATATTCAACACTATTCCCTCAGAAAGACACAAACATTGGCTTTTATTATTATTTTTCTTTTTGGCAAAATGAATGGAAACATGATTCATCCCTCAAACCCGCAGCTGCATGAATGAATCCGTGTCTTCAGCCTTTTCCAGAGCTAATAACTGAAACCAACAGCTCCTTCATTTCTCTGGTGTGTTTTTCCATTAAAGGTGCTAACGAGCGTCCTGTGTGTGTGTGTGTCTGCTTGTATAACCACGTGACCTCATCTTTCAGTGCACAGCTGTTTAAATGTTTAACCTGTAAACGTCAGGGTTTGTTGGCTCGTCTGTTTGTTTGCTAACCGTTTCTGCAGGATGAATTCTGTCTGTGTTGTGTGTCGGGTTGAGTCTCTTTTTCACTGCAGCAGTAGAACATTAGGCTGAAGTGTTTGTTTATAAAGTCTGTGTCTGTTAAACTGCTTCATTTATAATCTCCCATTTATTCTGTATCTCATATTAACATTAGTTCCATTCAAGTTCAATTATTTAAAATAAAAATTCAAGCTTCATTTTGTAAAATAAAGGTGTTGCTCACATCATCATAAGTATATACACTGTCCGGCTAAAAAAAACATCATCACCTCAGTACAGTCAAGTACGGAAAACAATTAAAGAAATGTAAAATGACTG
Source organism: Clarias fuscus (assembly GCA_030347435.1). Lineage (NCBI taxonomy): Eukaryota > Metazoa > Chordata > Actinopteri > Siluriformes > Clariidae > Clarias > Clarias fuscus. Next base: position 35,729,686 of record CM059214.1, on the reverse strand, counting down.
GAGCTGTGAGACACATCATTAAAAAATCAATGGAGATCATTTCAGCATCTTAGTTAAAGATACACAGTAAAAACCGCACTGTAAAAATCAGAGCTGTGTTTAATAGTGAAAAGTAAAAGAGCATTTACACACGCACGCACACACACACACACACACACACACACACACACACACAGTATGATGAGAACTCACAGGATTGGGACTAAACAGCTGTGTGTCCATAATAAAACCACTCGTCAGTGAGACTCATCAGAGAAAAGTCTTCAGTTTGTTAAAGATCATAAAGTCTGGACTCTGGAGCGATGGAGAAAGGTCATGTGACCAGTTGAGTCCAGACTGAGTCTATTCCAGAGTGATGGGCGTGTCAGGGTGAGAAGGGAAGCGCATGAAGCGATGCTCCCATCATGCATAGTGTCCACTGTACAAGCCTCTGGAGACAGTGTTATGATCTGGTGTCGCTTCAGTCACTCAGGTCGAGACTCAGCAACATTATGTGGAGATAAAATGAAGTCACATGACCACCTGAATGTACTGAATCACCAGCGCATCACATCTATGGAGGGTTTCTTCCCTTCTTGTGTACTGTATAATGATGCGCACATGATAATAATCATAATAATACAATGTGATGTTTATTGTGTTTAAAGTTTCAGTTTAAAGCTACAGATATTACAGGTCACACTGTAACGGTTAAATGTCTTGAGTGGTGTGAATTTGTAGGTCTGTTCTTGACACTAAGCTAACTCCAGTGTGTGTTTCTGTTGCTGTTTTAGTGGAGAACGGCGAGCACTGTGACTTTACTGTCCTACGAAACATGCTCATCAGGTGAGAGACACACACACACACACACACACACACACACACATTCCTTTGCATAGGAACTCGGCCAGAATACAGCGTGAGATCAGAACTCTGTGCTCACGTTAAACAGCAGCTCGGCCAATCAGAATATGAATAAGAATTGATCGACACATATGTGTCCTGCCACCGCATGAAGCTCCGCCCCTTTTCTCCATCTTACATTAGTAATAGTTTGGTGTGACTTTTATCTCAGCTCGAGCTTAAACGCGGTGTTATCGTGGCGTCCCTGCTTTCTGTCATGGTAAAAGCAGAACATTTAGAATCGTTAATTTGAGATATAATTAACTTGAACATCAAACTCAGCTACTGTAATATTAACAAGGTGTGTACCAAAGTTTTGGCAAGAAATTTTTGGTAAAAATAATAAATAGCAAAAATGACATAAAATTGTCGACTATTTGAATTAATTTCACAATTTCTAAATACCTTACAAATCTAAAACCTAACAAATTTACAAGTAGCTTCAAAACATGACTGAGAAAATACACATAAATACAAGTAGAAATAAAAAAGGTGTTGGGACTAAACACTGCATGAGCGAAGGTACTGAATCTTCTCGTTTTTCTCCTCCTTCTCAGGACTCACATGCAGGACCTGAAGGACGTGACTAACAACGTGCACTACGAGAACTACCGCAGCAAGAAGCTGGCCGCCGTCACCTGTAACGGAGTGGACGCCAGCAAGAGCAAAGGCCAGCTCACCAAGTACGGTCTACTGTACACTACACACACACACACACACACACGCACTCTGGGTGTAGAGGACAGGATAGGAGTGTGTATAAGTAATTCAGGGATGTAAATATAAAAGCATTTAAATTTGCAGTAATTCACTGAGACAACGGCTTCATCCTGGTCAGAGTGACGTCATTAAGCATGAGAGTGGACGGGATTGGTCAAGTTATCATTAGAACCGGACGGGATGGTCAGATGTTCTGCGCGACAGGCCAGGACGGGATAAACATGTGCATGGAAATGAGGAGGAATTTGTTATGAGTTTCTTTGCGAGTTGCTGAGACTGATCTGACCTTCTGCAGCAGTGTGGAATTGGTCAAGGTCGTCTTTAATTCAGTTCAATTTTATCTGTATAGCGCTTTTAACAATTGTCAAAAGCAGCTTTACACAATCAAAAGAATTATTTAAGTGTGTATGAGATGTGAGTGTGTGTGAATCACAATGATCAGATGGTACGAGTCGAGGGCGACGGTGCTGAGGGAAAAACTCCCTGAGATGGTAACAGGAAGAAACCTTGAGAGGAACCGGACTCAACAGGGAACCCATCCTCATCTGGGTGATAACGGAGAGCAGGGATTTGATCTGCACTCATACTGTGTGTTAGGAGGCTGGAAGTTCAGTATAACAGGAGACGTGTTTAAGTTCATATGGAGTCCAGTTGGTTATTGGAGACTCAGGTAGACTGTAGGAAACTCCAGTCCTGAACTATCGAGAGACTGCAGTCAAGAGTCCTCAGAGAACAGCTGTCTGCATCAGCCGAGGACAGGACCGTCTTCATGGTGAAGTGGAACCGTCCCCAGTCACCACACGCGTCCCAGACAGACCACACGGGGCTCCATGTGATGAGGTCTTTAAACGGCTTTAAGATCAGACAGGCCTTCGACGGGGGGTGGGTGGGGGCGGGGTCATGGGTGTGCCGCTCTAGATCAGTCATTCCCGTGAAAATCTTCTGCATCACGTCCAAACCTTCAGTCACAGCTCTGAACAGCACATGAGACTAAAGCAATAATATGTGAAGAATATCACATTGTTTCAATCACATGACTTTGTTCTATTAGTTCTGATTAAGTAAATTAAAAGACTAGATATATTTGGAAAATTTAAACCTAATTACACAATTAAAACCATTTGATTTGTTATTATTAAATGATGTACAGTCCACCTGCAGTATCGTCACAGTCCACTAGGGGGAACACTTCAGGAAACACTGCTCTAGACCACCACTTTCTCCTCACTCACACTTTTATTACCAGTTAATCTTTTTATTCTCCTCTGATGTCACATGAATGAGAAGTAGAGGGACGCGCTCTCGGTGGTGGGCTCGTTCAGTTCTTGTCTGTTGCTGATCAGTTGATGATCAGTGTGTAATGTTCCTGAATACACTCTTCTCCAGTGTTGAGTTCATTCTCTCAGCATGTGAGATTATTTCAGAGCTCAGATTAATGGCGTCGGTCCCATTGTGGCTGTTTCATTACCAACATCCATTTATATTGAAAGTCTTTCAATATAACACACACACACACGCACACATGCCTGGGACACACACACACGGTGTCACAGCTTAAAGGAGGCGTCTCAAAGACTGGATGATTTAGTCATGAGCAATAAAGGTGTAAATTGTGCTGATAAAGTGTGTGTGTGTGTGTGTGTGTGTGTGTGTGTGTGTGTGTGTGTGTGTGTGTGTGTGTGTGTTTCAGGAGCCCGCTGGCTCAGATGGAGGAGGAGCGGAGGGAGCACGTGATGAAGATGAAGAAGATGGAGGGTGAAATGGAGCAGGTGTTTGAGATGAAGGTCAAAGAGAAGAAGCAGAAACTGAAGGATTCTGAGGCTGAGGTGTGTGTGTGTGTGTGTGTGTGTGTGTGTGTGTGTGTGTGTGTGTGTGTGTGTGTGTGTGTGCGCGCACATGTGCATGTTTGCGTGTGTGTGTTTTAGCCAAGCGTGTTAGCAAACAGTATAACTATTGGGATTTTTGATGCAGTGTGACTCAGGTTCATCATCTCTCCCTGTGTGTAAATATTATAGAGTTTGTCATTGGGGTGTGACTGTGATCATGACTGTGTGTGTGTGTGTGTGTGTGCGCGCAGTTGGAGAGGAGGCACGAGCAGATGAAGAGGAACCTGGAGGTTCAGTATAAGGAGCTGGAGGAGAAGAGGAGGCAGTATGAGGAGGAGAAGACCAACTGGGAGGTGCAGCAACGTCTACTGGAGCAGCAGAAACTCGACGCCTCCAAGTACACACACACACACACACACACACACACAGATGGTACTCGACAGTATTTGTGTTTGTGTGTTTGCTGGCTGTTACCACTGAGTGGCGCTGTATCACTATAGACCGACGCGTCAGACCTTATTTCATTCTCTCAGTGATTAATGAGACGCAGCTCCTTTAGAGCTGCACGTAGCAGCGGATAAAATAATATATATATATAAATAATTCATAATCACAGAACTAAAGTTACAGTACAAATGTAGAATTTATATTAAATATATTCGTTTCGTATTTGCATTGAATTTAAGTAAAGTAAACATAAACACAGTGAGCCTTTATATTTTATCATGTGTAACACTCGCATAACCAGAAAACTCTGATTAATGTGCAAAAACTACATAAGATACAAAGCCTTTACAAGACTCTACTTTTATTTAAGTGCCTCACAATGAGGACAAAACGTTACGATTTTGTCAAATAATGAAAGCAAACAGGGAAATGTTTGAACTTGAGCTCCCCAGAAAATGAAGCGAAACCCCGTGTACACTCACCTCACACACGTGAGAAATATACACTTATAGAGAGCGAAATGTCCGTTTATATATAAACTGATGGAAAACAGAGTGCAGATGATGTCATTCGTATGAAACGTGAATTAATGACGCATCCACTGCTGCGGAGACGACGAGATCACATGATGACCTTCACTTCACTTCCTTAGCCCCGCCCCCGTTAAAACAGTGTATTCAGAGAAAGGCTCGTCCGCGAGAGGCTGCGGGTGAGAGGCTGCACGCGGTTCACTACACAGTGAATCTTAGTATATTATGACTGAAATAAAGCGGCTCACATCGGCGTGCGTTTCACACTGCGCTTATTTAGCGAGAAGACATTTGATTTGTGTTTGTGGAGTTTTGATCAAAAGGCAGTTGAACGCGCGCGCCAGTCATCACCAGAAATACAACAAAGTGAAAGAGCGCGCGCACACACACACACACACACACACACACACACACACACACACACACACACACGTGCCGCGGGGTCACACGAACATTTTACATTCAGTAAAGACTTATTCACGAGCACATTTCAGCCTCTCACACACATGCACTGTGATCTGTTGTTGTTTGTAATCAGAGTATTTTATGAATGAAATGTAACTGCTGTTTGTGGTACACACTTTCACTTTACACTTTTCTTCTCGCTGCTGATACGAGCTGCTTTGTTTCAGTCATAATATTCGTCTCTCATAAAGAGGGGCGACTTTTACAAAGCAAACAAAATGTACAATCAGAACTACAGAAAAACAACAGAGTACAAATCTATACTCGCTGAATAAACACGGCATTGGTTTAAAAGTGAAAGCGCGCGTGATGTGAGCAGCTTTATTTCAGCCATTCGTGGCCAAATAATATTCAATGCTGAACACAAACAGGAAAAAACGCATAATCATTTCTAACCCTAACCATACCATGTGTTTCTGAGTGTGTGTTACAGCAGTGTGTCCTCAGTATTGATTCTGTCTCTGATCTTCTGTCTTGTGTGTTTCAGGACCATGGAGAAGAACAAGAAAAAAGGGAAAATCTTTTAACGCACTCAGCGTCCCCTTCCTGTCCCTCAGCAACACACACTCCTGATCGCATGATTATATCTTCCAGGCTCGGCACACACACACACACACACACACACACACACACACTGGTACACATTTCTTTTATTACATTCCAGACACATTAATCGGGTGTGTGTGTGTGTGTGTGTGTGTGTGTGTTTGTGTGTAGATGAACTGATCTGTATCACAGTAACTCTAACTGTAACAGTAGTTACAGTAACTGTAACTCTGATTAGATGGTGTGAGGCGCCCTCGTGTGGACGCTGGCTGCTATTGCAGTCACTCCTGAACACACACTAGAGTTTAATGACGAGGAGGGTTTTATTTACCAGTCCCTCTGATAGCTAAGAACAAGCTCTGACACACACACACACACACACACACACACACACACACACACACACACACACACACTAGTATGTATACAGGAGACCTGAGCTTTTCATCATGTACATTGTAGTGTGTGTGTGTGTGTGTGTGTGTGTGTGTGTGTGTTATTAGGTTACATAGATTTCATTTCTGTGTCTAGTTAATGCTTTTGCACAGAAAGTGGCCTAACTAGGTAAGATACTTGTTTTTTTATGTAAAGAAAGCGCTAAGATTCGCTTCAGGCAGGTTAAACACAGAGCACACACAGAGCTGCACATCAGCTATTCATTATGGGGAATTCTTAATCAGTATTGTGGCATTGTTCTGTATGTCTACACACACACACACACACACACACACACACTGTTATCCACTATGCAAATGTAAACCGTTCTTCCAGCTAGCAGTTAGCGAGCGCGCACGCTGCATCTCAGTTGATCTAACTCTAACATCTGCCACTGCTTAATAATAGAACGCACCATCACCCCCCCCCAACCCCCCCCCCCCACACACACAAACTTTATATGTTGTTCTTGTTGTTTTTATGTGTTTTCTGTTTTCATCCCTGCATTTTATTCGTGTCTGTTCTGTTCATCCTAACTGTACATTATTCCTATTAAAGATGAGACGGTGATGCTAAACACATCATGGTGTGTCTTCTTGGTTTTACTCTCCTCGCACCTACACACACACACACACACACACACCTTTAATCACCACGTCTTGTGTGTGTAGTGAAGAAAAAAGAGCCAGTATCATCACTGGAAACGTCCTGATGACTTTGTGCTGCCTGGATGAATAACGCCACAATGTTCGCGTCAACTGATTAGCGTTACGTATAAAAGTCAAAAGGTTACAGTGAACACGTATGAAGTTTAAATTAAAAATCTTGCATGTGGTGGATGTGGAGGCGGGAGGGAATTGAGTACATGTACTACGTTACTGTACATAAATACAGGAGTTGGACAATGACACTGAAACACTGGCCAGTTTAGTGTTGGAGGTTTCATGGCTAAATCTGAGCAGCCTGGTGGCCGATCATCACTGACTGCACGTTCCACCAGTACGAGCCGAGTGTGAAGGTTTAATTAGTGTACCGAGGACATTCAAGATGGGTGCGTCACAGAACCATTCTGGAGGACCAAGTGCACCCAATGGTTCAAACATTGTATCCTGAACGCGGTGCCGTTTATCAGGATGACATACACCAATACACACCGTAAGACTGGTGACAGAGAGGTTTGAAGAACATGAAAGTGAAGTTGAACATCTCCCATCGAAGAACGACTCAAAATCCCTCTGGTCACCGTGCAGGACTTGTATCTGTCATTCCCAAGACCAACTGATGCTGTATTGGCCACGAAAGGAGGAGGAGACGCCACACCATACTAATGAATTACTGCGATCTAAAACCAGGAGTTTGTCCAACTCCTGTGTGTGTGTGTGCGTGTGTGTGTGTATATATATAATGTGTATAACACAACCCCCTTCAGTGCAACATTAAGAGAAATGTCAACGTAGTTTACAGTTGAGTAAAAAAAAAAGTTTTTAAACAAAGCAGATAAAGAAAATGCACTGTCAAAGAGAAATTATTTCCAGTGATTAAAATTATACACGGGTTTCAGTGACAACAATCAAAAACAATGATTAAATAGATAGACATTAAAAAAATAAAATACTTTTCCTAGAATACTTGATAATAATATGAGGGCCAGAGGGCAGCACGTAGCTACGTTTAGTGTGACAGTTAAAGATATAGCAAGTAAAAGCATCCAGTAGTCATTCAGAGAACAGAAACGAACTTAAAGGCACAATTTTCAGGGAAAAGTAGCTAACGCGTGCTCATAACAGAACATAACAGAAATTAAACTATATTAAAAATAATAAAAGTAATATATCCTATTATTTTCTCATAGAATGGAGATATATTTTGTCAAAACATTGTAAGGTACTGTACTTATTTCTGTATTGTCTAACTTATAGTTAAATCGTCAAAAAGGATTTTTTTTAACTAGAAACCAAAAAGGAAAAAGTAGATCAGATAAAGATGAAGTTTTGTCTTAAAACAAAAAATTCACTTATACCACTTCAGCGCTGTTATTTCAGCCAAAGTGAAAATATGAACTAATCCCAGTCAAAACATTCACTTTATCTTTTCTAATTACTATCTATTGGTGCAGTTTAAACTTCAGGCAGATGTCTAAGGACTGCAAAAGTTTCATGAAATTCTGTTCAGCCAGTTTTGTGTGACGCTGTGACAAATTCTGGCTGGACAGACATACAGACATAAAGACAGAAACTTTTCTGGTTCTCCAGTCTATAAAACATAAAGAACATTGAAAGAATGAGTTCTGACCCAAAGTACAGACAAAAACTTTTTTATATTTATATAGATGATGTCAGATGTTGGATTCTCTTCTAGTATAAAACATACAGTAAGTTTTTTTTTTTACTTTATCCTTCAACAGATTGATGTGTACAATTTTGGATTATTAGCTATTAGCTATATTATTATAGCCAAACTATTTATCTTTTTTTTTTTTTTAATGTTTTGCACCTTGATGTGTTATAATGTAGTAAAAAAACATTAGGTTCCCAGTTAAAACAAACTGAACAAACATCCTCTGACCTGAAGATGTTGGAAACTTGACCAGTTACAGCTTCACCTCCAGCTGTTACAAACCTCTGACACTGGAAACTCCTTCCATACATGAGAGATGAAAAAGAACTTCTTATATAAAAACACACCACCATATTAATGATTATATCATAAGTGTTTATTTAGTTCATACGCAGTACAAGTAGAAGTTGCTGTGAATAAGCTGTTACTATAGAAACGGTTTCATGTGATAGCGAGCTACTGAAATCAAACTTTCTAATGTAATGAGATCGTGTGTGTGTGTGTGTGTGTGTGTGTGTGTGTGTGCTGCATCTCAGTGGCGTGAAGCTCCGGTGATAAACTTTACTCTCCCGTGGCGGAGACTTTGCGAACACACAGCTGCTGCTGTCCCGGGGTCGTGACCCTGAAACACACACAGAGTCGTCTTACTCTTCCTGATAAAACCCGAGCTGATCGCTTCCTCGATCGATCTTCAGAAAGCAGATACTCACACGAAGCCTCTCTTGGCACAGCGCCGGCTTGTCTTTTCCACTTTAACGATAAATTTGGGGGGAATCTTTCCACGGAAATATGAGGAACAACATGAGTCGACATTCACGAGCTCGTGAGCTGAGAGAGAAACGACATGAGCTTCATTACGAGAATAATAAACTGTTTATAATATAATAGAATGATTATCTTTATTCTAACTTACTGTTAGCATGTGAGTAGAGCGCCATGATCAGGACGAAGCCCAGGAACAAACACACGCGACTCGTCTTCATGTTGTTAGGACGCGTGTGATATCAGTGTTTACAGGGTTTTATAGATTAAAGCTGCGCACGAATGTTTATTTCGAGTCGGACCTCCAGGGTTTATCGCCTCCCGTCACCACATCCTCATCTCAGAGGGCAGAAAGAGGAAAAGTGTGAGGAGTGATAAGAGAGTGTCGCCTACACTCAGTGGTGACTCATCAGGAAGGAGATGATGTAGAAGTGTGCACTTAATAATGTTTCTTACTTTAACAAATAGAAACTAGACTAAAACACACACACACACACACACACACACACACATTTGAAATCAGCTAAAAGTTAGAGCTCTTCAGATTGTACTCATGACTGGCTGCAGTGGCGTAAGAGGAATAAAACACTGAGCGACACGCTGTTATAGAAAAATCATCAACTTTAGTACTTGGATTAGAGGAGAGTACAGAGGCTTAGTGTTTAACATTGTCCAGGGTGTGAGTGTGTGTGTGAGTGTGTGTGTGTGTGTGTGTGTGTGTGTGTGTGTGTGTGTGTGTGTGTGTGTGTGTGTGTGTGTGTGTGTGTGTGTGAGCGAGCCTGTGTGAGTGTGAGTTATAATTAGGGCTGTTGATATAAAGTAATATTTATATATTTATATATTAATATTTATTTAGTCATAAATTAATAATAACAAGATTTATTTTTGATAAGGATTATTATATCACATTATATTTAATTATTAGAGGATTAGTTTCTATGAACGGGGAGTTTTATTTCTCAGTTCTGCACTCTTATCTCACTCAGATCTCATTTCTGTGCTCAGTGTTTATCTTTACATGGCAGATTTTCCTCTTACGTACTTATTTATTTCTACTGAGCTCTAAAACTCTCACATCCTCCACACAGGGGGCACAAACATCTGCTAGGAAGCTCTGCAGCATCAATTATTAGTGACCACATTAAACACTACAGTTAAGTGCATGACCTTCACATCACCCTAATGTACACATGATAAAACCAATCTTTACCATGATTTAGCCTTTAGAGATGTTCTATAAACTGAACGATACTAAATGTTGTGTATTACAGCTGGAGTTGTTTCTGAATGGAATATAAATCTGTTGTGTTGTTCAGTTTCCCATGAAGAGATGAAGTGTAATAATCAGTGGTATGTAAAGATGTGCTGTTAGTATTTTACACACTTTATAACTTCAGTACAGAAGAGTTTATAATTCAGTGGAACAGAATCTCTAATAGATTTTGTCTAAATTGAGTCCAAAAAGACGTCTGCGGAGGTGGACACCCCGAATGCCACATTGTTCCATCCAGGCACTAAACCAACTCAGTCTAATTAGCACGACTCTTCAGGCTCAAACTCGTTAGTGACGTCACCTGTTTTGTGGCACACACGGTGTCTGAACACTTTCGATCACCACTGGATCCAGTTTAGGTGTATATTAGACACCCTGTACATCGTCACTCACTCACTCATCATCTATACGGCTTAATCCTGTATTCAGGGTCATGGGGGCGGAGCATATACCAGGAGACTTAGGGCACAAGGCTTGCACCCTGGACAGGGTGCCAATACATCGCAGGGCACAGACAGACACACACAGACACACACACACATACACTCACTCACTCACACACTCATTCACACACTACGGCCAATTTGGGAACGCCACTTAACCTAACCTACATGTCAAGTCAAGTCAATTTTATTTATATAGCGCTTTTAACAATTGACATTGTCGCAAAGCAGCTTTACACAATAAAAAGAAGTAAGTTTGTATGCAATGTGTATGAATCAAAATGATAAGATTGTCCCCGATGAGCAAGCCGAGGGCGACGGTGGCAAGGAAAAACTCCCTGAGATGGTAATAGGAAGAAACCTTGAGAGGAACCAGACTCAACAGGGAACCCATCCTCATCTGGGTGATAACGGATAGCAGGAATTGATCAGCATAATAATGTGTACTGGAAGTTCAGTGTAACAGGAGATGTGTTAAATATTAAAAATTAAAAGGAGTCCAGTTTGTTCCTGAAGGCTCAGGTAGACTGTAGGAGATTCCGGTCCTGAGTTATCGAACAACTGAAGTCACAGGTCCCCAGAGCATCAATCGATGACAGGAGAGTCTTCATGGAAACCATCCCCAGCCACCACACGAATCCAGGCAGACCACACGGGGCATCCATGCGACGAGATCTCCAACCAGAAGCAGGACTCCAGGATGGGTTAGACGGGTCCAGAGGGCAGAGGGGTCTGGATCACTGGCAACTCAGGAGCGAAACATGTATAGCTCAGATTCTCCAAGATTCTGGAAAAGGTAGTATCACAGCAGCTATGTTCACATCTACACAGAAATAGCATAAATGAACTGTATCAGTCAGGATTTAGGCCTCATCACAGCACAGAGACAGCACTTGTTAAAGTAGTAAACGACCTCCTATTGACCTCTGATCAGGGTTGCGTCACGATACTTGTGTTACTGGACCTCAGTGCAGCTTTTGACACCATTGATCATAGTATTCTCCTTCACAGATTAGAAAAGGTAGTAGGAATTAAGGGAACTGCCCTCTTGTGGCTCAGATCCTATTTGACTGATCGTTATCAGTTTGTAGATTTAGATGGTGACCATTCCTCATGTTCTCAAGTGGAGTTTGGTGTTCCACAGGGCTCAGTTTTAGGCCCACTGCTTTTTTCCCTTTACATGCTTCCTCTGGGCAACATAATTCGTAAACATGGTATTAGTTTTCATTGTTATGCTGATGACACACAATTATATGTCTCAGCAAAACCAGATGAGAAAAACCAGTTTGCTAAAATTGAGCAGTGTGTGCAGGACATAAGAGATTGGATGTTAATTAATTTTCTTCTGCTTAATCCTGATAAGACAGAAGTTCTGGTCATAGGACCACAAGTAGCTAGAAGTAAGCTTTCTGATCACACTGTAACTTTAGATGGCCTTTCTGTTCCATCAAATGCAACAGTAAAAGACCTCGGTGTGATTATAGATTCCAGCCTTTCGTTTGAAGCTCATGTAGATAATATCACCAGGATAGCTTTCTTTCACCTTAGAAATATTGCCAAGATAAGAAACATATTGTCACTAAATGATGCAGAAAAACTAGTTCATGCTTTTATCACGTCTAGGTTGGACTATTGTAACGCCTTACTGTCTGGTTGTTCAACTAGGTGTATAAACAAGCTTCAGTTAGTACAGAATGCAGCAGCGAGAGTCCTCACTAGAACCAGAAGATACGAGCACATCACCCCTATCTACACTGCATTGGCTCCCTGTGAAATTTCGCATCGATTTTAAGATACTACTTTTGACATTTAAAGCACTAAATGGTCTCGCGCCACAGTATTTGAGTGAACTGTTAGTGTCTTACGATCCGCCACGCCTACTTCGATCAAAGAATGCAGGCTGCCTGTCAGTACCACGTATTATTAAAACTACAGCAGGGGGCGGAGCTTTTTCTTACAAAGCCACAAACTTATGGAATAGTCTTACTATTAATGTTCGGGACTCAGACACAGTCTCAGTGTTTAAGTCTAGGCTAAAAACCCATTTATTTAGCCAAGCATTTTTGTAAATAGATTAGCCTTAGGTAAAGGAGCAGATCTGGGGGACTCATGGACGTAGAGTATTCTGGTGAACTGGTATGTTTAGATGCTGTCCTCCCCACTCTCATTGATCACTCAGGTTTGTTGACGGTGAGGTGATTGGTTGCTTTACATCTCAGTTCCCCCTCATGTTTGTGTTTCCTTCTGGCTCTCCCTTTTAGTTATGCTGTTATAGTTAGTCCTGCCGGAGTCCCTGCTTGCACTTTGCACTGAATACATTCACCTTATACATGTTGACTGTGACCAGACCTAACTGCCATCTCTCCTTATTTTCTCTTCTCTCCTTTTCTGCTCTCTCCTCTCTCTCTGCCCCGTGTGGTCTGCCTGGATTCGTGTGGTGGCTGGGGATGGTTTCCATGAAGACTGTCCTGTCATCGATTGATGCTCTGGGGACCTGTGACTTCAGTTGTTCGATAGCTCAGGACTGGAATCTCCTACAGTCTACCTGAGCCTCCAGGAACAAACTGGACTCCTTTTAATTTTAAAACATCTCCTGTTATACTGAACTTCCAGTACACATTATTATGCTGATCAATCCCTGCTCTCCGTTATCACCCAGATGAGGATGGGTTCCCTGTTGAGTCTGGTTCCTCTCAAGGTTTCTTCCTATTACCATCTCAGGGAGTTTTTCCTTGCCATTGTCGCCGTCACCCTTGGCTTGCTCATCAGGGATAATCTCATTATCTAACCACATTTTCTCACACATACACGCTTCCATAAATTTTCTTTTCATTTTGTGAAACTGCTTTGAGACAATGACCATTGTTAAAAGTGCTATAGAAATAAAATTGAATTGAATCGATACCTCGGTTTAAATAGTTTTAAAATTAATTTAATTTCCTGATAGTACTCTATCTGAGAGTGTTAACTATGCGAATGTCCTGATTTGTGAATATGCAAACATATCTTTGTAAAACATAAAAATGTGACATTGTTGAGCACCATCAGGAGACATGACTGAAAAAAAAAATCGATATTTTTAAGTAAATATTCTTATATGCAGATGTAGTGCTTTTGGCTTTTTATAATAATAATCTCATGCTTTTTTGCTGTTTTCCATAATTTGACCACGGCTGGAAATAATAGCTGGAATGTGATTAATTGTGAATTTATGACTATAATAAAGCTATCCGTCGGTGTGCGTATATTATGCATATTATTATTATTATGCATATTTTAATATACCATTTTAATATACCTTTAAGGTATATTATGTTTTCCTGTCAGAACGAGTGAATGGGCCCTGCAGGTCAAAAACATAATATACCTTATAATAAAAAATTTTTCAGATGAATTATGAAGTAAAACAGATACATAAAAAATTTATCAATTTCTATAACTTTGTATTATTTTAATAATATTACAACCTAAAAATGCTGGATGTTTACAGAACATTCAGTATCTGGCTTAAGCAGATTGGTTCGTTCTGCTGGAACTCTGTGACTTTCTTTTAGACTTTCTGACTGGCAGGCCGGTTTGTCAGCATCAGAAATGGGACCTCAGCCAGCATTGTCAGAAGCACAGGCACTCCACAGGGATGAGTACTCAGCCCTATTCTCTACAACTTGTTCACCAACACCTGTGTCACCTCTCGCAAGGACAACATCATCCCTGAGCTACAGATGACATATGCAGTGATAGAACGCATCACTGGTGGAGACGAAGCAGCCTAAAGGATGGAGGTGGCCAGTCTGGTAACATGTTGTGTGGATAAGATAACAATCTCTCCCTCAACACAGGCAAGACTAAGGAGATGATAGTTGACATGAGGAAAGAGGAAATGACCTCCTTGACCACTGTTCATCCGTGAACAGCTTTAAATATCTAGGCGCCCACATCAGTGACAACCTCCCTTGGACTCTTAACACCACAAAGCTGGTTAGGAGGGCTCAGCAGCAGCTGTACTTTTTGGAGAGACTGAGAAAGTTTGGTATATCTTCTAAGGTCTTCTCCAACTTCTACAACTGCATGATAGAGCGCATCTTGATGAGCTGCATCACTGTGTGGTACGGCAGTATTGCTGTACTGTATATGAAGGACTTCACTACCGTCCCTGCAAAACATTTACTAACTGCCTCCATCCTAAAGGACCACACCCATGCTGAGCACAGACGTCTCTCACCTCTTCCCTCAGGCCAGAGATACAGAGGCGTGAGACGCAGGACTTCCAGGCTACAGAACTCATTCTTTTCCACTGCCATCAGACTCCTAAACAGCTGAGAGGAGTTTACAATCATGGAATACCAACTGGACTTCCAACTGTTTCTGACTGTTCACACAGATCTTCGAACATTCATTGAGGAATTTGCACATCATCTCCACAATAACAATAATTGAACAAATCATTTGCATAATCATTTGCACTCCTTTGCACACCTATTGCAGCCTTGCACCCACACCGCAGACTTACTCAACATATTGCAGACACACACTTTGCGGAATTTGCACACTACACGACTGTTTACATTTTTTTTTTTTTCAATTTTTACATTCTGCTTTTAATTCTATGTTTTATGTATATATATTTTTAATTCATTCATTATTTTTCCGTGCCATTCACTAGGGGATAGCAAAGAAAGAATTTCATTGTATGGGGGACACATGTTTATTTCTCTGTGCATAAGACGATAAAACTTGAAACTTTTTCAATATTGTTCAGGAACAGTTCTGTGAACATGACAAGGAGTTTGACGTTTTGACTTTACCTGTAGTGGACGGTAGTGAAGCTGTCATTTCCTGAGATCTCAATCTGCTCAAGTGTCTGTAGGATGTGTTGGACAAACATGTCTGATCTATGAAAGCCTCATGTGACAAATTACAAGATTTAAGGGAATAATCGCTGCCATCTTGATGACAGATAACACAGCGCACTTTCAGAGGAGTCCAGGTCTCAATGGTCAAGGCTGTTTTGGTGGCACAAGCGGAAGCTGTGCAATATGAACCATGTGGCTTTAATGTTGTGGCTGGTTAGTGTATAAGCTGGAGCTCTACATTATCTGTCCCTGTGGACACACCCCCACTGGACAACACCAATTAGCTAGTTAAAGACAGTCTAGCAAGGTTAATTTTGGTAATAAGGTCTCGCTCTCTCTCTCTCTCTCTCTCTCTCTCTCTCTCTCTATCTCTCTGTGTGTATGTGTCTGTAAAAAAGCAAAATAAGGGCAGATTTACTTTGTGATGCAGAGCATAGTGGAGATTTTTTAAAGATCCCCAGAGAAAAAATCCCCGGTCTTCGTTCCCACAGATAAAATAAAGTGGGCGGGTAAATAAATCATCAGGTGAAAAAAAGAAACAAACTCTGTTTGAAAGTGTATTGCGTAAAAGGAAATGTATCACGATACTAGTGGACTTATTATCTGATAGATTTTGTCTCTGGGGATTTTATCATTAATTAGAAAAGAGGAAGTGTTTAAGAGAAAATTTAGTACAAATTAAAATTTCTTACTTTTTCTGTTGCACTTTAGTTAATAACATGTTCATGGATAGGTCGAAAATGGTATATTTTGTGCTTTGTGATGTACAGTATCAACTGCTCATGTTACAGTTCCTCGTTACCACATCACTCCAAGGGCGGATTATGTTTCCAGAGAAGAAATGCATTCGTGAATTCTAGCATAATGACTTATTTGGTTATTTTTTTATCAGTATTTTGGACCTAGGACGTTTTAGGGCCCAAGCACTATGATGACGTAGAATGGCCCTATGACGTGTGCGAAGAGCCCTATTGTTCTTATAAGGATTCCTTTTTTTCACCATCAAGAGATTTTTGGGGATCTTAGCCTGCTCAAAAAGTCATGAATATCAGCGCACAGGTTAGAATCAGGTTATGATGCCTGAGTGGCGTGGCTCTGGGCTTCACATGAGATTTTCTGCGTAATTGATTTATACGATTGCCACCGAACCAGGCCAATATGAACTCAAGCAATTGAGCTCAGTGGGATCAGTAAGATTTGAACTTGAGACAATGCAAGAAAGCAGCCTTTTGTTTGATTTTGGCAATGAACTACAATGACTTACACGGCACCATGATTAAACTACTGTTATGTTACATTATGAAGCATTTCCCCTTTTAAATGCATGAGGCCCACTGATCCCATTGCCCCCACTGACTTTCTAGTGCACCCAGGTAGCGATGGTGCCGGTACTAGGACCCGATCATCATTGCTTTGCAACTAAATTTTTTCTTAGACATTTTGCCTTTTACTCTGTGTTGCCACATCAGATCATTTGGCAGGTTTTACACCAGATATACTTCCTGCCACCTTTTTCTTCTGCAGGCTTGGGACTAGCACCTCATCTCAGTGGCTGGGTATTATATATTGACTTAAGGATAAAGGATTTACCCAAGGGCCCAAAGGTGGCAAATCTCAAAGTGGCAAGGCTCAAACCCTCAGATTAGCAACCCAGGGCCTCCACTGTATAAGCTACCACTGCCTCCAGCGTGATATTTAATCTAAAATGCCTAATTAGCCTAATCTGCATACTTTGGCCTGTGTGAGGAAACCAGAGTACCTGGAGAAACCCCACTAAGCATGGGGAGAACATGCAGACTCCATGCACACAGATCCAAAGCTGACAGTGAAAACCACTGCCTAAAACTGTCATTTCCTCTTTAAAAGTCATGGAGTGTTTGACCAGTCAACAAGACAGTGTAGACTTCCTCAAACACCCTTTAAAGCGCATGGCTCATCCATAAAAAAATGCAGTAGATGTATTTGCCTTTGCATTGGCCTATCAACACAGTGGTGTCAGCATCATGCTTTGGCGTGAACAAAGTGGCACTAAATGCTTCTGCCTATGCTTTACAAGTTTAACCATCTCATGCGTAACAGCTTGCGCTGTTACGTAAAAATTTAAGATAAAATGTCAACTTATCAACCACAATCTTCTCCTCTGTAACACTGCTCATCAGTTTTGCACCAGGGATCACATGCAGTATTGTTCATGAGTTCATAACTAACGAGTACATCACTAATTATTGGACATTATACAGAAAAGTTGCACTTAAAGTCATTTCATGTCAAATTTTACAGTACCTTTTTAAAGGTTTTGGACCCCTTTAAAGGTCATGTGACTCTTCTTAATTATAAATGACACATATATTAATTCAACCGCTTTAGAATTGGTAGAAATAACTTTTTGTAACAGAATTACGTTTGCAGACAGTTTTGTTGGTCTTCCAGTTCAGTGTTCAAATGTTCAAACATTACACTCAATTCAGATTAAGATTTGGATCTGGACTTTATTGTTGTTTTTGTTTTTGATTGCACTTTCCTACTGAAAGGTCCAAGTTTCTCCCATGAACATGACACCACCAACAAAATATTTCATTCTAGAGATAGTGTTGAGTGAGGTGCGGCCTGTGTTAGGGTTGCCACACACAACGCACATTAAATCTTGCCCAAGTACGACATCTTAATCTTGGTCTCATCACACCAAAAAAAAGAAAAAATAAACCCACATCTTCAATTGTTATAGAGAGCACAAGCGAACCAGTGTTTCTTTTTAGCCCTCATCTCATACTGTCCACAGTCCTGCCAGGCTTTTGAAATGGTTTTCTACTGCACTTTCATTTCATTCTCAGTGAACTTCTTCTTCACGGTGACGGGTAGCTTTCTTCAGTGGTCTCTGTTTGGTTTTGTAATGGACTGAGACTTGACTAGGCAGTGCTTTTGAGGCTGTGCATCCTGGACTTTTTAAAGAATTTTACACTGTACTCCTTATTAATGATATTCTGCTAACACACTGTGCACACAATTAGGCAAGTCATATTTTTGAGGATTATTGAACAACTTCAATACTCTGTCAATCCAAAATATTGATAAACCTCAAACCTGAATATTAAGGAAAGTAAAAATGAGGTTTGGCTTTCTTAGGAATATACTGTGTGCATAATTATTGGTCAACTGTTATTGAACAGAATTATTGTCTAAATGAAAACTAAATGAAAAACAAAAAATTTCCGTCTCACAGACAACTCAAAATTTACAAATAAACATAGAAAAAAAAAAATAGTGACTAATATAGCCACAATATAGGCTTTGGCTGATTTTTTTAAATCAGCCAAAGCCTTCCATTCATGGACTCATGGACTCACCACAGCCACCACAGCCTCCTAGACACTGTTCAGAGGAGTGTAACGTTTTCCTTCATGGTAAATCTCCAGTTTAAGAAGGCCCACAAGGTCAGGTGTCTTTATTCTTTCATCCTTAAGGCCTTTCCTGTCCAGACAAGCAGTGGAGTACGTCTATGCATGCGATGAAGCATTGTCATGCATGTATAATCTTCTTCTTGGTTGTCAGCACATCCACTTAGTGTCCTTGATTGCTGACCACCAGTTAGATAAGCCCCTGTTTGGGGAACAGGTTGGGGAAGTCTAATGTGGTGGTCAGTAACACAGGAGCAGGTCAGTGGACTGTTCTTTCCCTAATTCTGTTCAGTCCATGCACCTCAGATATCCAATACAGCTCTGAGTTCCACCGCAGACGTTCTCTGATGACTCTGCAGTGGTGGGGTGTATCAAGGATGGACAAGAGTCAGAGGATAGAGAACTTCTGCACAGCTTTGTGGAGTGGTGCACCAGAAACCATCATCATTTTGAATTGCCAGTTTGCTCCCTGTTTTTTCTATATACAATCTACAATTATATTTTGCCCCCCCCCCCCCTTCTTTTTAGAGTATACCTTTTAAAGTACACCTATCTATCTTTCTTAATTTAATCGGAGACCAACTGGCAGCCGTGCTGTATCCTTCTGAAAGAGCTTTCAAACTGATAAAAAAGAGTTTTTCGAATTTTGGACTTTTCAGAGTTTCAGTTAAATGTCGTTTTTGCCTGAGGAAAAGAAGCTGCCTGTTAATAACCCTTAGGGGTTGATGGCATTGTTGACGATCACTTTTTTTTTCTTTGCAAGTGTTTTTGTGAATGAAATTACATTGTAGCAACCCAGGAAAAAAAAATGTACACAAACAGCAAACGGTTTTCTTTCCAAAAAGTTTATCGCAAAATAAATGTTTGTTGTTAAATTAATGTTAAAAATAAAAAGCAGACACATGTCAGATTCTTGTCACCACACGCCTTGGAGCCCCGCCCCCGCACCTCGCGCTCCATTCACAGGAAGGGCTTGAGTGAAGGAACAAAAAAAAATGTTTTTTATATTTTTACGTAAATATTCTTATACGCACGTAAGAATCTCTCCGTGATAAAATGACTCGTGGCATGAATCCACACGAAGCGCTTCAGTTTCAAATGATCATTTCAATGCTGGACACAAACAGTAAAAAGCATGATAATAATAATAATCAGAATAATAATCATCATCAGTGTCTTGCTGTTTGTGTCCAGTGTTGAATAATTATTTGACGACGAATGGCTGGAATAATGAAATAAAGCTGCTCACATCGCACGCGCTTTCACTTTAAAAAATGCAGTGTTTATTCAGCAAGTATACATTTGTGCTCTGTTGTTTCTCTGTGTGTGTGATGTACATAAGAACTGTATTTCAATTAATGTTTCAGAAACCATGCTTTATTTTTTTAAAATCTCAAAACAAGCCAGGTGTGAATGTGTCCTACATATGCATGAAAAGTCAGAGATTATTCAGTGAAACAGAGGTTCTGCTGAAAAACGTTAGACACATCAGTCACTTTACCCCAAATAAAAGGTCTTTCTGAGTGTTATAACTTAGTTGTTTTGCTATGGACACACACCCGACACTTTCATCAACTCAGTTCTGTGTTCGAAACAATCTGCCAGGTTTGTTTATTCTCCTTTTTCTCTGATTTTCTGCTAAACTTTGAAATGGTATTTTTTTCTGTGTGCAATTTGACATAAGTTTAAAAGTTGCACATGAATCTGACATATTTACATCAGCCACATTATGAAAACCCAGTTTGTGCTCTACATAAATAAGGGGAAATGTTTTAGCTACTATATTGGTAAAGATTCGAAATTTACACAAATTGAAGAAGAAGAGCGCTGAACCACTGCAGGTCTTAAAAAAGGCCTCAGACCCCTAAGGGTTATTAATTATGCACACCGTGACATAGGGTGTGGATCTCCTAAGGCCACTCCCTCCCACACACAAATACACATCACCTGACATGCTCAAATCCAATAAGCATTCAAGCTTATACAGTACAGTTGGCATATGCATAAAAATGATGATTTGTCCAAAAAGCTTACTTGCCTAATAATGGTGCATACAGTAGAATTCTCTTAGAATTCTCCCTTTTCTTCATTTTCAATTCTGCTGTGATTTTTGTTTAGAAAATCAGAGCTGTTTTAGTATCCAAGGACCAATTGCAGGCCAAGTGTTTCTCATAAACTGTGATTTGTGATTACATTTCTGTAGAATGTGGGCATAAAAGCAACTGACATTTACAGAAGACTTCAAGCACAGTAAGGTGATGAGTCTCTTAGCCGCAATAAAACATATGAATCATGCAATTGCTTTGAAGAATGACGGAGGGGATTATATAGAATAAACGGGGTTTTTGCTTTCGTATCTGTGTGCTGTTATTATGACTTGAACGCCCTTTGTATTTCCTGACCAGTAATTTATTTTCACTTTGAAAAGTCAATTAAAAAAATATATAGGAGACTGTTTTAATCATTTGTTATTCTGACAAAGTTGAATACCTTTGCAAGCTAATCCAACTATTTATAGGAAATATTAATATGCTCTTCATTACTGTCTTAGTGAAACAATTTACAAAAAATCTGTTTAAGTTTCCAAAGATACATTTTCTAAAAGTAAATGTCTGTGTATAATTGAATCAAAGTACAGACACAGAGCAAAGAAAATATGCAGGTTGGTTACACTGGATACTGAAAAATGTAAAAAAAAAATAAAAAATAAAAAATAAAAAAAACCCCTGAAACTTCAAACATTCACTAGTATTTAATGGTTCTGTTAATTAGCTCATCAGGGCCAATCTGATCATTATGATTTATACATATTTCCTCGAACATCTTCAACTTATTTGCATATATTTTTGTATTCTGTAAAGCTGCTTTGCGACAATGACCATTGTTAAAACACTATATAAATAAAACTGAATTGAAATTAATTGAATTGAATTGAATTGAATTAGGAAATAATATTCAATAAGCAGCACTGCTGTTGTAGTAAATATCAGCATGGGTTTGTTTTGGTCATAGGCATGCAGTTCTCTAAAGTAACTGACAATTCGGACACAACATGGACTTATAACCAGTTGTGCTCTATTAATGGAAATACAGTATGAGGCCAAAAGTATAAGGACGACTGACCATCACACCCTTTGGTGAAAGCACAAGATAATACAGAATGTTGTTCTGAGCTGTAGAGAGCTAACAGCTTCACAGGAGCTAAGAGGCCCAAACCTCTTCCAGTATGACAATAAAGAAGGCTCCACGAAGACAAGGTGTGGAAAGGTTAGAGGGAAAAGAACTTTAAACGAGCCCTTGAGTGGCCTTAAGTTGAACCTGTGTTGAACTCATCACCAAATATCAGTAATGGTCTTGTGGCAGAATGAAGTAGTGTGATACTGCAAAGCCTTCAGGGAAGTGTGGAGCTTATTTTAGCAATGATAAGGTAATAAATCTGACCAAGTACATACTGTATGAGTGTAATGGTACAGTAAGGTGTCCACATACCTTTGGCTATATAGTAGACACAGTTTCATTCGTGCCTGTAGGAAGTGTAATAACCTTTTAATAATAAAGTGTAAGGATCCCTGCTGAGGCGGCTCGGAGCCCACAAGTCACATCGATTTGTGGAAACTGTAGGGTAGGGGTAGCTTCGAACTATGGTTCAGAAGGTCCTACTGTAGGTTCAAATCCCACAACCACCAAGTTACCACTGTTCGGTCCTTGAGCAAGGCCCTTAACCCTCAACTGCTCAGATATATAAGGCATAAAATGTAACTCGCTCTGGATAAGAGCATCTGTCAAATAGTGTAAATGTAAAACTGTACACACAACATTCACCATCATCCCTGCAGTCCAAGCCATTTCCACATGTTTGGGCCATAAAAGGAGTTCCTGGGAGGATATAGTGTAGTAGCCACACAGTGTTGGTATAACACAGAGAGTTTTAGACAGAGCCTGTAGGAAATGTAATATTTTATAATGTAATAAACTAATTATAAACTAAAGTGGAGATTTAGTGACAGGTTCAGTGAACACAGATCAGTGGAGGGATACAATCAGTGATATAAATGTCCCGGTGCTGTTATACTGAATATCAGAACATTGCGTGGAAACAGACTGAACAAACTTAAAAATGAAAATAAATAATAAAAAAAACAGTCAAGCTGAACCAGCAACTTACCTTCACTGATGTGCTATTATGTGATTTTATTACCCAACCCATCATGTCCCTGTGGTGTATAATAAATTAATGTCAGGAGGTGCAGTTACAGGACATTAATCATCTTTTTTTTTTTTTTACAATCCACTCCGCTTGACAAACTTTAACAATTAGTCCCTTTTTTATTTATTAAATTCTTATTTCAATTCAATTTTATTAGAATTTTATTATTGACATAATCAAAAAAATATTTAAGTTTGTATGAAATGTGAATGTGTATGAATAAAAAATGGTCAGATGGTCCCTGATGAGCAAGCAGAGGGCGACGGTGCTGAGGGAAAAACTCCCTGAGATGGTAATAGGAAGAAACCTTGAGAAGCAGTGGGCCTAAAACTGAGCCCTGTGGAACACCAAACTCCACTTGAGAACATGAGGAATGGTCACCATCTAAATCTACAAACTGATAACGATCAATCAAATAGGATCCGAGCCACAAGAGGGCAGTTCCCTTAATTCCTACTACCTTTTCTAATCTGTGAAGGAGAATACTATGATCAATGGTGTCAAAAGCTGCACTGAGGTCCAGTAACACAAGTATAGTGACGCAACCCTGATCAGAGGCCCATAGGAGGTCGTTTACTACTTTAACAACTGCTGTCTCTGTGCTGTGATGAGGCCTAAATCCTGACTGATACAGTTCATTTATGCTATTTCTGTGTAGATGTGAACATAGCTGCTGTGATACTACCTTTTCCAAAATCTTGGAGATAAAGGGAAGGTTTGATATCGGCCTGTAATTAGAAAGCTGACAGGGGTCAAGGTCAGGTTTCTTGATTAGCGGTTTAATAACGGCTAATTTAAAGGATTTGGGGACATACCCACTACTGAGTGAACAGTTAATTACTTTCAACAGGGGTTCTATTATTGCTGGTACTATCTGTTTGAGAAAATGTGTCGGTACAGGATCTAATATACAGGTTGATGAATTTGAAGAAGAGATGAGTGAAATTAGTTCCCTCGCTTCAAGGGGAGTAAAGTGTTCTAAGTTCCGATCTGACATGGTTAGTTTAACATCTGCATCAGTTACATTGTGCGGTTTCAATGCCTCAATTCTATGCCTAATGTTTACAATTTTATTATTAAAGAAGTTCATGAAATCCTCACTACTGTATGTTGTTGTTGTGGAGATTTCTGCAGTGGTCTTGTTTCTGGTTGATTTGGCTACGGTATTAAATAAAAATCTCGGATTATTGTTGTGATTTTCTATAAGAGTGGAGAGATACGTTTCATATTCTTTATTTGAATGCATTTTTATTTTTTCTTGAATTTTAGGTCATGGGTGATCGTACATGTATTTCACTGCATATCGTACTGTGTGTGACAAATAAAATGTGAATTTGAAATCCAGTAACTTCACTTCATGATATTGTTATGAGCCTATTGTTAATATTTTTTTTATTAACAGCATGACATGAGTGTTTTATTTATTACTCAGTGCATTTTAATATCATTAAATCAGTCACTTTAATCAGCTTGGTTTACAGTGTGTTTTTATTGTGAGTTATTTATCACATTCATTCACATTTCATTGAATCTGCAAATTTGCATGAACATGAAGTTGATTAGCTGTTACTTTCTCCTTCTTAATTTATTTCAATTTATTCATACAGCGCTTTAACAATGTCTACAACACTTTTCCAGTTTCTTTCTTATTTCTTGGGTCATCACGAACACACAGGCTAGGGACCTTTAATGTAGAAACACTGAAACACACACAGATTGCCACACACACACACACACACACACACACACACACACACACACACACACACACACACACACACGTTAACATAAGCTGATCATTTAGAAATCATTTAAAAAATAATATATAAAACTAGTTATTATGACATAATAAAACATTAATGCATGGTTCAGTGTCTACTCACATGAAGCCTTTCTGAGGGCACTGAGAGTCCGTCGGTTTCACATCCTGGATGTATTGGGCAGGAATTTTTCCAATGAAGAAATCAAAACAACAGGAGACAGGGAGTGTAGGAGGCCCTGAGTGTGTGTGTGTGTGTGAGAGAGAGAGAGAGAGAGAGAGAGAGAGAGAGAGAGAGAGAGAGAGAGAGAGAGAGAGATGAGCTCGTTCAGGTTACACTGGAATGACTGCAGACGTGAAAGTCAAGACTGCTTCATCAAAAACTGTCAGAATTCATAACTAGACCCAGACACTTTATAATTTTTTACATAATGTTCCTATAAGTAATTTTCATTTCTTTATCCTTGGAGACACTCACATGAATGTAGTTTTTAATGCAAAAAAAATAGTAATAATAATTAAAATAATAATAATAATAATTTTTCATTATAATTTTCTTTTTCCTCATTTTTATTTTTATTATTACTTTATTAATATGAGTAATAGCAATCAAATGTATAATAATTATTAAATATTACTTTATTAGTTATATTAGCTACTTCTGTATTAAACTGTAATCCGCACCTGTGGTTATTAAATATGAGAGAGTGTTATAAAAACTCACCTGCGTCGGAGCAGAACGCCGCGATCAGGACGAAGCCCAGGACCAGAAACACACGACTCGTCTTCATCTTCTCAGCAGGTGTAGAAAGCTGTGTGATCTCTTCACTCTTTAAGATGAAGTTTGACTGAGCTGGGTTATACCGCCTCGTTTTTATACATAGTTTGACTTCCACACACACACACACACACACACACACACACACACACACACACACACACACACACACACACACACACTTCTCATCACTTCTGTTGTCTCAAACATCTGCTGAACATTTAGATTTCAGTTAAAGATAGTAACAAAATCATCTGTTAACATTACATTCATTTTTTGGATGAGTTTAATCTTCAACTTGCGTAAGCTAAACGATTAATGATAATGTAAATAAAATGTCACACGTACACCACAGAGTAAACTTACAGATAATAATCTTGTTCTGAAGTAACGTGTTAAATTATTTCCTTTTTCTCTTACATTCCAAATATTTTTCAGGTTATTTGTGAAACTAAAAACTAAAAACTAGACTATATAGCTCTTATGTTGTCGTGATGCAGAATCAACACATTGGCCTCGTTGTCTGGTGGTCACGCCCGCCACAGGTAAAACAGCCAAGCCGAATAATCAATCATCGCTCTTGGCTAAATTTGCTCGGTGGATTTTACTGACCACATGATGAGACCAGATAACATGTGCATGTGGAGAAACTTCACACATCACTGCATATTATATCAGGCTCCAGCTGTTCTTAATAACACTTTATAAGAGGACGGGGCACTGGCAGATTTATGATACGGACTTATTTATAGTGACCTCCTCTGCTAAGAATAAATGTTAAACTATTATTTGGTAAAACTGTAATGTTTAAGGAGAATACTGTGTCAGCATTGTATACTTCCTGTTAGATTCTGACCTCAGTTTCTCCCTACCTTGGTATTCACTCATGACTCTGCTATTTGCACCGACACTGGTGTATTTCAGTTTGTGATTCAGAAACCACTTTAAAGAAACCACTTTTTAACATAAAAATATAAGACACTTCATAATGTTACATAAAACATACTGACAGCACCGGCCTAGAATATCCCCTGCATCGACTCTATGCTCTAAAAACTGCTGGGTTAAATAACAACCCAATTAATTTCTTTCTTTCTAAGGTTGGAACCGACACCGTGGAACATCTCCAGCAGGCTGACGTGTCGAGGCCGAACCCCTACATCCTGATGTTGGAGATAATGACCAGCACTGCTCTCAGGCATTAGTGCTTCTCAGTAATAGTATCGTAATGATGTCGCTGTTGAACTTGTTTTGTATTATCTGATCTTGTGCTTTTGAAAAATAAATATAAATATTTTTTCTATGATTGCATATATGCATGGTTTGCAAAACTTAGATTTTTTTTGCAGTGGACAGTATATCAAAGTCATTTAACTGTTTAAACTGTTTTACTCATCGACATGTAAAACATAAAAATAATAATAACCAATTTATGTGGTAGAATTAACCCAGCATTATAGTTAAATATGACCTAGCATTTGGATTTAATATTTTACCCATCTTGCTGGGTTAAATTAACCCAGCATGTAGTTGGTCCAATATTTATCCAGCAGCTTGGTTCTTTTTTTTTGTTTTTTTTTTGTAATGTATATGTGTGCTGTAATGTGTATATGTAATGTATAAATGCTTTACTTTACTTACTCTTTACTTTATTTACGTTAACAGTACTCAATGTGTTTAATTACTTTGAGCATTAGGGTTTACAGTGTACAAAAGGAGCTGATCTTTGGCCAGATTAAACTTATATCCCCTGCTGGGTTCCCTGCTGTTTTTTTTTTTTTTTCCTTCCTGTGAGCTCATATATTGCGGCATTACTCATGTACAACCACAGTAAAAGCACAGACATAGAGCCAGGCGGCTGGTTTGGTTTTACATCAGCTCTGACGAGGTGTTTTTCTTATTCTTTGAGTAATTTCAAGACAGTTGAAATCATTTGATGCCATTGATCTTTCTTTAGTCAAGATAACCGCTGACGTGGGTGTTGTGACGTATAGTGTGCTGCATAAGCAGTTGATATTTATAACGTTTCATAATCCTAACACCTGGAATGTCATAAAATCACATATGGCAGATAATATTACTGTATATGACAGAAAATATTGAACATGTTGGGATTTTTTTTTCTTTATAGACGGACTCTGATGCTTTTCCAGAACTTGAAAACTGGTCTTGGTTATGTTTAATTTCTCTAAAAAACACTGATGTTGGACAGCAGATGGAGACATACTGTCTTTTCCTTTCCTTCTTAACACTCCTCACTGTTTGCACCTGTTCCTGATGTGCTAGACTATTTCAAACATTTTTTTCTTCTGTTCATTTTTTGGTCCTTTTTTATTATGATTATGCTTTGTAAATAAACTTTTGATATTGTTTTAAAATGTACACTTCAACAATGTATAATTTCTTTCCCCATTGTTTCAATTTTCTGCCGGCTCTCTAAAAACACAAACAAATGATAAATTTACTATATTTCGCTTCTAAATGTAAATGTAGAATGTAAAACTGATTGATGTTTAAATACCTTTCTATAACTCTGTGTGCAGAAAGTAGCAAAAAAGAATAAAACATACACTTTATGATTTGCATTAAGTTTAACTACAGAGGCTTCTCCAGAAAAAAAAGGATGATTACCCATCAGCAGAGGAAGCTGTACTGTAGCTGCTTAACCCCTGAACAACAAAGCTCAGACGGAATGTGTGATCAGCAGAAATGCTAGAAATTACCAAGAGACATTTAAATAATGTTTATTGATAATAATTATTTATTCTCCCACAGAAGAGCCCAGTAATCTTTTCACTAATCACTAAATCTTTTTAAAGCCTATAATCTAATTGGCTGTGCTGTTGTTGTAACAACAGCACATTATAAATAACATTAAAATCAATTTCCACAGGTCAGGTGTTTACCATAAAAAAGAAAGTTTATAGAGCATTTGCTCTTATCTGCGACTAGAGTCTTCAAAATCGTCAACCTGTATATTAGATCCTGTACCGACACATTTTCTCAAACAGATAGTACCAGCAATAATAGAACCCCTGTTGAAAGTAATTAACTGTTCACTCAGTAGTGGGTATGTCCCCAAATCCTTTAAATTAGCCGTTATTAAACCGCTAATCAAGAAACCTGACCTTGACCTTTGTCAGCTGTCGAATTACAGGCTGATATTAAACCTCCCCTTTATCCCTAAGATTCTGGAAAAGGTAGTATCACAGCAGCTATGTTCACATCTACACAGAAATAGCATAAATGAACTGTATCAGTCAGGATTTAGGCCTCATCACAGCACAGAGACAGCACTTGTTAAAGTAGTAAACGACCTCCTATTGACCCTCTGATCAGGGTTGCGTCACTATACTTGTGTTACTGGACCTCAGTGCAGCTTTTGACACCATTGATCATAGTATTCTCCTTCACAGATTAGAAAAGGTAGTAGGAATTAAGGGAACTGCCCTCTTGTGGCTCAGATCCTATTTGACTGATCGTTATCAGTTTGTAGATTTAGATGGTGACCATTCCTCATGTTCTCAAGTGGAGTTTGGTGTTCCACAGGGCTCAGTTTCAGGCCCACTGCTTTTTTTTTTCTTTACATGCTTTCTCTGGGCAACATAAATACGTGAGCATGATATTAGTTTTTATTGTTATGCTGATAATACACAATTATATGTCTCAGCAAAACCAGATGAGAAAAAACAGCTTACTAAAGTGAGCAATGTGTGCAGGGCATAAGAGATTGGATGTTATGGGTGGCATTTTTGTAAATAGATTTCCCTTAGATAAATGAGCAGATCTGGGGGACTCATGGACGTAGAGTATTCTGGTGAACTGGTATGTTTAGATGCTGTCCTCCCCACTCTCATTGTTCACTCAGGTTTGTTGACGGTGAGGTGATTGGTTGCTTTACATCTCAGTTCCCCCTCATGTCTGTGTTTCCTTCTGGATCTCCCTTTGAGTTATGCTGTCATAGTTAGTCCTGCCGGAGTCGTCCCTGCTTGCACTCTGCATTAAATATACATTCACTTTATACATTGTGTAACATTGACAAACTGCCATCTCTCCATCTCTCCCCCTCTCTCTTTTCCTCTCCTTGTCTCTCTGTCAACCTGTACATGTTGCTCCTGAGCTGCCATTGACTGCCATCCTGGTGTCCCGCTTCTGGCTGGAGATCTTGTCATATGGATGCCCCATGTGGTCTGTTTAGGATGCGTGTAGTGACTGGGGACAATTCCACTTTTCCACGAAGGTGGTCCTGGCCTCTGCGGATGCAGACAGCTGTTCTCTGAGGACTCGTGACTGCAGTTGCTCGATAGTTCAGGACTGGAGTTTCCTACAGTCTACCTGAGTCTCCAATAATGAGCTATATTAACTTAAACATATCTCATGTTATACTGAACTTCCAGCCTCCTAACACACAGTATGACTGCAGATCAATCCCTGTTATCTGTTAGCATCCAGATGAGGATGGGTTCCCTGTTAAATCTGATCCCTCTCAAGGTTTCTTCCTATTGCCATCTCAGGGAGTTTTCCCTGCCACTGTTGGCGTTATTTTTGGCTTGTTCATCAGGGACACTCTTATCATTTTGATTCATACACATTCAGATTTCATACAGACTTAAATAATTATTTTAATTGTTTAAAGCTGCTTTGCGACAATGTCAATTGGTAAAAGTGCTAATACAATTAAAATATAATACAAAGTGTTCCACAAGACGAGCAAAGATTTTAAAGAAATTTTGACTTGGAAAGTGAGCAAATCTTAATACTTAATACTTTAGTACCCTGGGTCGACCCCTCAATTGGAGAACAAAAGACCCACGACAACTGAAACATAATACTCTTTGCTACTCTTATAACAAAAAAAAGTTAATAAAGTTAACTGGATTTTTTTATTCTCTACATGTTAATATCTCTCTCTCTCTGCTCAGTCAATTTAAAAAATCACCAAAATCTCTTATTTATCAAGGGGTGCATAAGACTGTAAATAACCTTAATACCCATTATTGCCTAAATTAAAAGATCCCGATCCATTTTAATTAATTACATTTCAATATATTTCTACCTAGCATTGTAAATCTTGAAAATTTTGAAATTAAACATTAATTAATATGTTAATCAAGTTTATTAATTATGGCAAATATATGCTCAAAGAGAAAAAAGGGGCCTCATGTAGTTTTATATATTGATATCATGTCTATTTTACTAAAATAATTAGGCATATAATGTATCTATTTAAATGAGTTCATTCTAAACATACCACCTAAACAATTATTTATTTTGTAGCTACTTCCATGTTTTACTTGACTAGAAATTCTGACCTTAATATAAATAAGTCTATCTACAGTATGAATACTTTTTTTCTCCAGTGTATTGCCTTATCTTTAATAAAGAACATGCAACACTTATTAGAGAAGAGATTCTAACCCACATATCAGGATGTGTAAGGCATGCATGCTGCTCACTGAGTCACCACTCCTAGAATTCCATTCCATTCCATTCACCACTAGAATTTGAATTTGATTGTCACATACACAGTCACACACAGTACGATATGCAGTGAAATGCTTAGACGACCGGCCGTGACCTTAAAATAAAGACTATTAATAAGAAATAAATATGAACACAATAGAAAGTTAATTTAATTAAGAAAGAATAAATAATACAAAATATACAATATAAGAAAAATATAAGAACAAAGCTGTACAATGTAGAAAATATAGAATTATGGAACTTTGTGTGGGAATGAGGTTGAATATAAATAGAATGTCCAGGGGGTGTGCAAACATGCCTTTAAGTGTCATATTTAAAGTGACTTATGTGCATCATTTCCATGAATGTGCAGGTGAGAGGAACAACGCTCGCGCTGTTGCACCAGCTGTTGTTTACCATTAAGCACACGCCGTCTCCTTGTCTTCCCCGTGTCCTGGCTATGCGGTGAAGCATATCATCAATCTGATCATTTTGATTCATACACATTGCATACAAACTTACTTCTTTTATTGTGTAAAGCTGCTTTGCGACAATGTCAATTGTTAAAAGCGCTATATAAATAAAATTGACTTGAAGCGAGAAGAACTCGGCGAGCAGGATGCTGGGCAGAGGTGTGCGGTGTGCACGGGCTCTCAGCCTGTTCCTGACGCCGGCTCGTTTCCCTCGGGGCCGCCGCTTCGGGTCGCGTCCTTTGTTCTCCCTCAGGATCTCACTCGGCCAGCTCGGATCCGGAGTTAAAATGTCGAATAGTGAGTACATTGTAAACCAATAGAAAGAAGAGAATCTCTATCGTACTTAATGCACTCAATGGTGATGAATTACCCGGTTTAAAGTTATTGAAATTTAACTTAAAAAAACGAAAACAAAGTAAAATAGGTCAGAGCAGTCGTAATGGCAGCCGACCTCACGGGCGCCATCTTGGAAATTTTTCTGACACATACACATACATATATTTCTATGACTTTGTATTATTTTATTAATATTGTACAGTTTACAGTACATTCAGCAGCTGGCTTAAGCAGATTTATTTGTTCTGATTAATTTCATATTATTGTGTCCCACCTTAACATGAGTACTCTGCATCATACCAACGCAGGCAGTTCACCATCAACAACTTCTCTGCAGCAGCCTTTTTAGCCTTTTTTATAAAAGACACAGTGCACCCCCAACAGTATGCATACTGGCCCTACAGGTCATCCTGCCCTTCATCATTCCCTCTCTCACCTGTCAAATAAATAAAACAAATTACATCAGGTTATTCTTTGTAGACTACAACAAACTCACCCACAAACTGTCTACACTTGGCCTGCACCCTACACTCTGTGACTGGCGGGCCCCAGTCTGTCAGGATTGGAAATAGGACCTCAGCCAGCATTATCACAAACCCAGGCACTCCACAGGGATGTGTACTCAGCCCTATCCTCTACACCCTGTTCACCAACACCTGTGTCACCTCTCACAAAGACAACATAATACTGAAGGTGCAGACGACACTGCAGTAATAGGATGCATCACTAGTGGGGACAAAGGATCCTATAGGACCACCACCTCTCTCTCTCTCTCTCTCTCTCTCTCGTGAGTGCGTCTGTGTGCATGTGTGTATGTGTCTGTAGTAAAGCAAAATAAATTCAGATTTACTTTGTGATGCAGAGCATTAGTGGAGATTTTTTAAGATCCCCAAAGAAAAAATCCCCGGTCTTCATTCCAACAGATAAAATAAAGTGGGCGGGTAAATTAAATCAACAGGAGAGAAAAAGAAACAAACTCTGTTTGAAACAGTATTGCGTAAAAGGAAATGTATCACGATACTAGTGGACTTATTATCTGATAGATTTTGTCTTAGGGGATTTTATCATTTATTAGAATAGAGGAAGTTTTAAAGAGAAAATTCACCAGTTAACATACTTTTTCATGTTTCGCTTTAGTTAATAATAACATTTTCATGTATAGTTTGTGATAGTTGTGATGTTTCCAATGCTTGTTACTGTGCCTTGTTGGCTGATTATGTTGCCAGAGAAGAAATACATTTGTAAATTCTAGTATAATTACTTATTTGTTCATTTTTTAAATCAGTATATTGGACAGATAGGACAGTCCTATGATGTCTGTGTGTGTAAAGGGCCCCATTGTTTTTATAAGGATTCTTTTTTTTTCCATCACAGGCTTTTTGGAGGTCTTAGCATGCTCTAAAATTCATGAAAATCAGCACACAGGTTGGAATCTGCTGTGATTATGATGCCTGAGTGGCGTGGCACAGGGAGATTTTTCTGCATAGCTTATTCATAAGATTGCCACTAAACAGGCCTATAGGAACTCAAGGCATTGAGTTCAATGGGATTAATGAGATTTGAACTTGAGAAGAAAGCAGTTTTTGTTTGATATTGGCAATGAAACAATTACACAACCACATGATCAAGCTACTATTATGTTATATTATGAAACATTTTAAATGCATTATACATTAAATGCATAACCACTTATTGCATTGTGCCCACTGACTTTCTGGTACGACCAGGCAGCTATGGCGCAGGTGCTCGGGCCTGATCATCGTTGCCTTTTTTCAAGGACTTTTTGCCTTTTGCTCTGGGTTTCCACATCAGACCATTTGCCAGGTTTAGGACTGGCATCTTATCTCTGTGGCTGGGTATTATATACAGTATGGACTTAATATTAAAGGCTTTGCCCAAAGCCCTCCACTGCCTGAACCACCATGGCCTTCATCTTGCAATTTAAAATAAAAGGGCTAATTAGCCCAATCTACAACATTTGTTTTGTGTGGGGAAACCAGTGTAACCCACTAAGCATGGGGAGACCATGCAGACTCCATGCACACAGATCCAACGCAGGACTTGAACCCTCAACCCTGGGTTTCATAGTGAAAACCACTGCCTAAAGCTGTTGTTTTTTTTTCTTTAAAAGTCATGGAGTGTTTGACCAGTCAACAAGACAGTGTAGACTTCCTCAAACACCCTTTGAAGGACAAGGCTCACCAAAAAAAATAGGCAGAAGATGCATTTGCTTTTCCATCATGTTTCAGCGTGTGCACAGTGGCACTAAATGCTTCTGCCTATGCTTTACAAGTTTAACCATCTCATGCACCATCCCTGACCGTCCTTCATCCCCAAACACTTCAATATGTTTTAGGACATAACATGCAAACCTTGCAACCAATACTGCTGATAAAAGCAAATCTCTTACAGCATCTCAACTTCCGCAGAAGTATAAGAGCTTGCGCTGTTACGTAAAATTTAAGATAAAATGTCAACTTATCAACCACAATCTTCTCCTCTGTAACACTGCTCATCATATTTTGCACCAGGGATCACATGCAGTATTATTCATGAGTTCATAACTAAAGAGTACATCACTAATTATTGTACAGTACATTATACAGAAAAGTTGCACTTAAAGCAATTTTATGTCAAATTTTACAGTACCTTTTTAAAGGTTTTGGACCCCTTTAAAAGTCATGTGATTCTCCCGGATTATAAATGACACAGATTAATTCAATTGCCTTAGATTCGGTAGAAATTGTCACGATCTTAGGTGCAACACTAATAGTTCGGGCTGTAGTTAACTGCCATGGGCACATGAGGGCAGGCATAGACGCAAAGAGGCTGTTTCCAACATAAAACGTCCTTTAATTAAACCAAAACAAACCATAGTTCAAAGGTTACCCACACAGGTTACATACACATAACAGGCAAGCTAGCTCAATACAGAAACACCCCAGCTCTATACACTTTTCAGACGTACACCCCTTCGGAACATAAACTGCTGGGTTCTCAAAGCCAGAGCGAGAACACACACCCGCGCTCCTATGAGCGAAAACACACACTGGCTTAGAGCAAACCCAGGTTTAGTGCATACACTGGCCCTAAGCATGCACTGGCATTAAGCATATCTTAGTTTAGAGCCTGCACAGGTTAGAGCATACAGGGGCTTAAAACCTATCCCGGTCTTAGCACTTACATAGATCTAAAGCATACCCAGGTATAGAGCATACTCTAGCTTCAAGCAGACACGGGTATAAAGCATACACGAGCTCTGAGCCTACTCTGATTTAGAACATACAGTGGCTTAAAGCCTGTGCAGGTTTTAGCGCTTACACAGATCTAAAGCATACGCAGGGGAGAGCTAGTAGCACACTTAACAAGACTCACTTCGTCAAAAGACAAACTAACAGAAACACTCAACACTGAACACAAATCCTCTCAGAGCCTTCATAACACAAAACCAGCAGAAAAAAAACAAAACAAACAAAAAACAACTAAAGAAATGCCCATTTGACATCTTTAATACTCGACCCAGTTTCCCAGAACAACCAGCTATTTATAACAATTCTAATGAGCTACCGCGGTTCAGGTGAGCTCCGTCATCACCTGACCGAGGTGCCTTCTGGGAAACTGAGTCGACTAACAAAACTACACAAAAAGAAAAACATACGCACAGCGCCCTCTAGAGGTAGTCCCTTACAGAAATAACTTTTTGTGATAACAAAATTAATCTGCACATAGTTTGGGGAGAATTCATTTCAGTTTTCCCTCAGTCTTCCAGTTGGGTCTTCAAATGTTCAAACATTACCCCTAATTCTGACTAAGATTTGGACTTTATTGTTGTTTTTGTTTTTATTTTTGATTGCACATTCCTGCTGAAAGGTAAAGTTTCTCCCATGAACGTGAAACCACCATGAAAATATTTAATTCTAGAGATAGTGTTGATTGAAGTGCGGCCTCTGTTAGGGTTGTTTAAATTGGGCAAGCCTCATTGAAAACGCTGAGTAATGATCTACTGAATCATGTGCACCTGGTGTGATCCACCTGTGTGTGATTTGAGCCATTTTAAGTTGGAAAATGTGAGGGTGTCCTAACTTTTTCCTCAGCTAGAATATGCATTTGTAGAATTACATTTACAGAAGATCTTGAAAAGTCTTTTCTTTAGTTTTAATTGTTTAGTTAAATTACAATACTTTAATCTCTCAGTATTGTTAACATTGAGATGAAATATCCATATATTAAGAAATGTTACAAAATGCCCAGGCTTTCATAGGGTGTCCTAATTTTTTCACAAGACTGTATAATGAATATTTCATGAGGTTGCAGATATAGCTCATTTTCAACTATAACTTAATGGTTATGCATTTTTCTCATCATTTGAATAATAACAAAACAGAATGAGAAAAAAAAAACATTCATTCCATGCCCCCATATCAAAGAATTTAATTTGATCAATAAAATATGCTTGCTCCTACCACAACTTACTAAACAAATGAGGAAAAATTTACATGAACTTATGATAAAATACTGAGCGCTCTGAGTGTGATCCAGTCAGAAGTGAAGAATAAACTAACTGCTGAGTCAAAATAACAAGTCGTCCCCCCAACCCCACCCCCACCCCCCCAGAATGAACCTGGATCAGATAGAAACAGAAGACTTATTAAGGCAGTCATTAAACATACCCCAATCACTTCTTCTGGCACCTATTAAATATTATAAAATATGCCAACTTTAGTTAAGATTACTTAGTAATTTAACAAAAATTGTTTAAGATTATATTTAGTAAATTTATAATTTTATTTATTTGTGCTAACGAAACACACTCTCATAACATACAGTATAGCTGACTGGTACAGAATATAAAAACATGAACTTGCTACACCCTTATATCAAAGTGCGATGGTGGAAAATGAATGAACATGGAAATGAGTACATTTAAAATGTGTAAGGGACTGCCCCTAGAGGGCACTGTGGACATGTGTGTTTGTTATTTTCTGTAGTTCTGTTAGTAGACTCAGTTTCCCAGAAGGCACCTCGGTCACGTGATGACTGAGCTCACCTGAACCGAGGTCGCTCATTAGAGTAGTTATAAATAGCTGGTTATTCCGGGAAACTGAGTCGAGCATTAATTATGTTAAGAGGGCGTTACTTTGGTTTTATGTTTAGAAGGCTCTATATGGCTTGTGATTTGTCTGTGTGTTCTCAGCCTGTGTGTTTTGTGTGATCCTTGTCTGTTTGTTTGAAAAGAGCCTAGGTGTTTTGTTTAAAAAGAGATTGTGTTTTTCGTTTGATGAGTTTCTGTGTTTGAGTTGTTTTCTGTTCATGTCCTGTTTGATTTTGTTATTAAAAGACTTTTTTGGTTAAACAACCCTCTGCACCTATGCCCGCCTTATTTAAGCCCTTGGCGTCAACAACAGTCCGGAATACCCTCAGTTTGTGACAAAATGTTTGTAAAATTTCAAATTAACTTACCATAAAATACTGCCAGCTTTAACTGATGTGCCCCAAACTTCAGAAGTGAAGAATCCAGAAAGTTCGTCATGCCATTTCTCAATTCCAGAAATGCAAAGATCAGACTTGACTTGTGCACACTCGAGGGTTTGAGGACACCGGGTATAGTGCAAATGGAACGCAGCATATAAGATGCATCACACAGTATTGTATACTATCCCTGCTGAAAAAACAGCATAGACCAGCATAGCTGTTTACCATTATACCAGCATATGTCGTGCTTTGGTGCTGGTATGCAGGTGACCAGCCTTATAGTGCCATGATACTATGCTGTTCACCACCCCATCTAATGTTGGTATGGTATAAAAGCCAGAATACATGGAAGATTGTCATCCAATATGTAAAATATAAAACAGAATCACTATAAAATCAGCTTTATTGGCCAACAGAAACAATATTAACATTGTGTAATATGTAACAATATATACAATATGCACATTTGTAACAATATGATAATTTAACAATGAACAGCAAATAATGTTTTATTAAAAAATAAAAATAAAAACAAAACATGAGACCAACCACTCAGGGACACTTTCACACAGTTACTTTCACACCACAGGAGTGTAAATGAGTGAGCTTGGCCCTGGTTTATGGGCCCTGAAGTAGTTCTGACATGTCCTGACATTTGTGTATTTTTCTTACTTATAAACATATCCTGTGACCAGAAGCGGTAACATTCCTGGCATCTGAGGTCAGTCCATGTGCTGGTTGTGTGCAGTCACAGGTGAAGCCTTATCGTGTGGTCAACCACTTAAAAAAATACAAGAGATCCCTCCCGAATCCAGACCCCAGTCGTGGTCGAGGTTCCCATGACATAGTGATGGTCCGTCTGTATCTTGTATCTTGCCTGCTTGTTTACATTTGGTCTCTATAAAACAGGTGGCTGATCATTTTCGTCACAACGGTTTATAAAAAAGGAAAAAGAAACATAAGCATGATGATAATAAAATTACTGTCAATAATCATCAATAAATATTGCATAAAGACAACACAAACTTTTGCAATGTTCAACAATTTATACTTTTTGCACCTTAATATCACAAACATCTGTAAGCTACATAAGGCAGTATTTTAGGCAATGGGAGCTGAAGTGTTTGTGCTAAATACAGTGGAACCTCGGATTGTGAGTAACACGGTTTATGAGTGTTCCACAAGACGAGTAAAAAATTGTAATAAATTTTTATTTGAAAAACGAGCAAGTCTTGGTTTACGAGTGCCGGATATCATGTATCACGCATGCGCCTCTTATTTTGACACTGAGCGTCACTCTTGCGCTGCAGAATTGTGTGTAATCGTCTCCCCTGCTGAGTCTTAGTGCTCGTCTCTTACTAGTATAACCAACATCTCCCTCTCTGTTTTAGCGTCTCTTATGTGTGTGTGCACACGTAATTTTACACCGACACACACACACACCCCGACACACGCACAGACATTCTCTCGCCTTTTCACCCCCTCCCCAGCTTCACAACCACACAGAAACTCTGCTCGGTCGCGATTCTTTTCAACGGTAAGGTGCTGGTTCATTTGATTTTTGTTTCATTTTACTTTACAGCAGTGATTCCATTAGTATGCTCACACCAGATCAGAGAGATTTCATTTTTCCCTGTTAAAACGGTGTTTCCGTTGTGTGTGTGTGTTTGTTGTGAAACTTAAAAAGTGATTCCTTGAGTATGCTCTCATGCCAGTGTCATAGAGATTTTTTTTTCCTGTTAAAACGGTGTTTCCGCTGTGTGTGTGTGTGTGTGTGTGTGTGTGTGTGTGTGTGTGTGTTTGTTGTGAAACTTAAAAAGCGAGATGGGGAGAGGGAGGAGGAGTGTTACTGTGTAAAACGAGGCGAGAGAAGGGGCTAATTCCACACACACATGCGCGCACAACGGAAACACTTATTTGTACTTTTTTTAAAGGTAAAGCGCAGGTTAAGTTGGTTTATTTTCACTTTATAGATTGTATTAATTATTTTTGTGGCTGTGGAACGAATAATTTGAGTTTTCATTATTTCTTATGGGAAAATGATGATTTGATTTACAAGTGTTTTGGAACACGAGCCCACTTCCCGAACGAATTATGCTCGTAATCCAAGGTTCCACTGTAACATTATAGAATAGCTACCATAAAAAAATACGATATGGACCAATGGACCTGGGTGAGAGTTTTTTGGATTCAATGTGAAGGTGAAGGTTTTTTGTTGATAGTCATACTTTGTCACCTACATTGTACAATCGTCCCGGCGGGTGTCGATGGCGATGCTGAATGGCGTAGCGGTTGTTGGCATGTTGGATGGCTGTGTTTGTGTCTGTGACGTAGCTTCCTGTTTTTCGTATTGTTCCCGCGAAAGTTCCTCGTCTATTTGTAACAGCGTTTTAGATTATATTTTGTTTAGTTTTTTATAATTATATATTTTTCCCGCTTTTACTAAATAACAAACTAGTTTTTACGCTTTAACACTACTGGACTTTATCCGTTTTTTTGCGCTTTTTGAGAGAACGCGCGTATCATCTGACCAACAACAAGCAAATTCATCAGCAAATAATCACAACTCCGGCACAAAGGTATGTTATTATGTCTATCATTCAGCTCGCTCAGTGTGTGGAGTGCAGGATGTTTAGACATTCTTCCTCCATCATTAGTGAAAATTTTATTTGTGATAGGTGTGTGTTAGTTAGCACCCTGACGGAGAAGATAGTAGCATTAGAGGAGCGCATCCAGACTTTAGAGAGGGTTAGAGAGCGCGAGAGCAGCGTTAATCCTGTAGCGGAAAGTCTGGGTGCCACAGGTGGAGATAATCAGCCCCCGACTCCGGCAGTAGAGCCTCACAGCGGGGCGAGTGGGTGACGACTCGGCGGCATACTCTTTCAGCCAAAGCTAACGCTAAGGCTAGCCCACCGGAGCACACCTCTTCTGCGCTTCACGTGTCCAACAGGTTCGCTCTACTCAGTGATGCACCTGCTGAGAAACCTGAAAGAGCTCTGGTTATAGGAGACTCTATACTGAGACATGTGAAATTAGCGAGGCCTTTAGGGGCGCCAGCGGCAGTGGTCAGGTGTATCCCGGGAGCCAGAGCACCGGACATAGCAGGTAATCTTAGGGCTCTAGGACAGCACAGGTTCTCTAAGATAGTGGTACATGCTGGAGCTAACGATATACGCCTTCGTCAGTCAGAGGTTAGCAAGCATAACTTTACAGAGGTGTTTAAAATAGCGAAGGCGATGTCCAAAGAAGTAGTTTACTCTGGTCCCATCCCAATGAGACGTGGCGACATAGCTTACAGCAGGTTATGGTCGCTGAACCGCTGGATGTCCAGGTGGTGCTCCGAAAACAACGTGGGCTTCATAGACAACTGGAAGACCTTTGAGGGCAAAACTGGCCTGTTAGGGTGGGACGGTGTCCATCCCACTCGGGAAGGTGCTGCTCTCATTTCTTGCAGTATAGCACATAGTCTCAGAAGAGGCATAGTTAATCGGTGACAATCCAGAGCCCAGGCCAGGGAGCAGACAGACAGGCTAAACCAACCGTCTGCTAGCTGCAGAGAGTCGTCACTCAGGGTTCATCATATTGAGACTGTGTCTGTTCCCCGAGCTAAACATAAACATAAATTTAGAAAGACTAAGAAAGTCTGTTTTAGTAATTTAATTAACATAGATACCACAAACTCAGATCACACTGAATGCGCAGCCGGCACCTCTCATCTGAAGCCAGGACTGTTAAATATTAGATCTCTCGCATCTAAAGCAGTTATTGTTAATGAAACTATCACAGATCAGGAGTTTGATATATTATGTTTAACAGAAACCTTGATTAAACAGGACGAGTATGTAGCTCTAAATGCAGCTAGTCCTCCTGGATACAGCTACATACACCAGCCTCGGCTAACTGGTAGAGGAGGAGGAGTCGCAGTTATTTATAACCATAATCTGTCTCTCGTACAAAAACACAGTTTTAAATCTAATGCATTTGAAGTTCTCTATAGTAACAAAAAGTCAGCTCAGTCGATCCCGCTAATCATCATTTACAGACCCCCAGGGCCGTACTCGGAGTTTCTCTGTGAATTTGCAGATTTCCTCTCAAACCTTGTTGTTTCTGTAGACAAAGCGTTAATTGCTGGAGACTTTAATATTCATTTTGAGAATCCAGAAGACCCTCTGAGAACAGCATTCTTGTCCATACTGGACTCAGTAGGAGTGAATCAGTGTGTAGTAGGACCCACTCATAAAGCAGGTCACACTTTAGATTTAATATTATCCTTCAGATTAAGTATAGGAAATATAATCACAATTCCACAGTCTGAAGTTATCTCAGATCACTACCTTGTCTCGATTAAAGCGTGTTATAGTAATAATGTATGCAGCACAGCACCGCGCTTCCACCTTAAACATACATTTACAACAAATACCGCACAGAGCTTTATCAATAATCTTCCAGAATTATCAACTTTGATTGGATCGCCATCTGACTTCACAGAACTCGAACAGGCGAATGAATATCTAGAGTCAGCACTTTGTTATAGCTTAGATAATGTAGCTCCAGTTAAAAGGAAAATGATTAGAGATAAGAAACTCGCTCCTTGGTATAATGACCACACACGTGCTTTAAAACAAACCGCTCGAAAATTTGAAAGTAAATGGCGCCAAACTAAATTGTTAGTATTCAAAATAGCTTGGAAGGAGAGCATCCTGAACTATAAAAAAGCTCTCAGTGATGCTAGATCAACGTATCTCTCCACTCTTATAGAAAATAACAAAAACAACCCGAGATTTTTATTTAATACCGTCGCTAAATTAACTAAAACAAGACCACTGCAGAAATCTCCACAACAACATCATGCAGTAGTGAGGATTTCATGAACTTTTTCAATAATAAAATCATAAATATTAGGCAAAAAATTCAGGCTTTGAAACCAGACAATTTAAATAATTCAGATGATCTAACCACATCACATCAGAACTTAGAACACTTTACTCCCCTTGAAGCGAGGGAACTAATTTCACTCATCTCTTCTTCAAAATCATCAACCTGTATATTAGATCCTGTACCGACACATTTTCTCAAACAGACAGTACCAGCAATAATAGAACCCCTGTTGAAAGTAATTAACTGTTCACTCAGTAGTGGGTATGTCGTCAAATCCTTTAAATTAGCCGTTATTAAACCGCTAATCAAGAAACCTGACTTTGACCCCTGTCTGCTTTCTAATTACAGGCCGATATCAAACCTTCCCTTTATCTCCAAGATTTTGGAAAAGGTAGTATCACAGCAGCTATGTTCACATCTACACAGAAATAGCATAAATGAACTGTATCAGTCAGGATTTAGGCCTCATCACAGCACAGAGACAGCACTTGTTAAAGTAGTAAACGACTTCCTATTGACCTCTGATCAGGGTTGTGTCACTATACTTGTGTTACTGGACCTCAGTGCAGCTTTTGACACCATTGATCATAGTATTCTCCTTCACAGATTAGAAAAGGTAGTAGGAATTAAGGGAACTGCCCTCTTGTGGCTCAGATCCTATTTGACTGATCGTTATCAGTTTGTAGATTTAGATGGTGACCATTCCTCATGTTCTCAAGTGGAGTTTGGTGTTCCACAGGGCTCAGTTTTAGGCCCACTGCTTTTTTCCCTTTACAT
The DNA here is from genome assembly GCA_030347435.1 of Clarias fuscus. NCBI lineage: Eukaryota > Metazoa > Chordata > Actinopteri > Siluriformes > Clariidae > Clarias > Clarias fuscus. The sequence goes on along the minus strand of CM059214.1, from coordinate 35,686,629 downwards.
GCTTCCTCTGGGCAACATAATTCGTAAACATGGTATTAGTTTTCATTGTTATGCTGATGACACACAATTATATGTCTCAGCAAAACCAGATGAGAAAAACCAGTTTGCTAAAATTGAGCAGTGTGTGCAGGACATAAGAGATTGGATGTTAACTAATTTTCTTCTGCTTAATCCTGATAAGACAGAAGTTCTGGTCATAGGACCACAAGTAGCTAGAAGTAAGCTTTCTGATCACACTGTAACTTTAGATGGACTTTCTGTTCCATCAAATGCAACAGTAAAAGACCTCGGTGTGATTATAGATTCCAGCCTTTCGTTTGAAGCTCATGTAGATAATATCACCAGGATAGCTTTCTTTCACCTTAGAAATATTGCCAAGATAAGAAACATATTGTCACTAAATGATGCAGAAAAACTAGTTCATGCTTTTATCACCTCTAGGTTGGACTATTGCAACGCCTTACTGTCTGGTTGTTCAACTAGGTGTATAAACAAGCTTCAGTTAGTACAGAATGCAGCAGCGAGAGTCCTCACTAGAACCAGAAGATACGAGCACATCACCCCTATCTTATCTACACTGCATTGGCTCCCTGTGAAATTTCGCATCGATTTTAAGATACTACCTATTTTCATATAGTCTATTTTCACAAACAGCGCTTTTTAAGACCTTTGCAGAGGTCAGGAGTTATTTTTTATTAACCAATCACAGTCCTTGAATTGCTGCATCATCCCTAGCAACAGATTCACCATACCTCCTCACTAAGATAAAGGTTTGTGTACTTTACTTACTCAAAGTTTCTCTGAGAAGTTTCCTAAATCATTTTTAGTCTAGGACTCCCAGCTTAAATTTTTTAAGCTAAGATAGGAGCTCTCTGTGAGAATTCTAAGCTTTGTGAATACAGGCCCTAAAGATTAAAGTCCTACATGAAAAAAAATTCTGAAGCATTCAAGACAGTTGTCAATCTTTTCAGGAGACGTCCCAGCATATTCACCCAAGGTCAGACCGTGCAATGTTCAGAGAAATACAAAATCACCAAGAGCTACATCTTGTGCCCCAGGCCTCACTGAGCATGTTAAATGTTAAATGCATGATGGCACAACCTGAAGAAGACTAAACAAGTACAGTTTATTTGGAAGGGTTGCCATGAGAAAGCATCTTCTGTCTATAAGAAACATGACAGCAGGACTGAAGTTTGCAAAACTGCATCTGAATAAACCACAAGACGTCTGGAAAAAGAGACCAAAGGGGACTTGTTAGGCCTTAATGCCCAGTGGCACGTTTGGGCAAAAACCAAACAGCACGTCAGCAGAACCTCATACAGCAGGATTGGTGATTATTTGGACTTGTTTTTGGAGCCACAGGACCTGGGCACCTTGAAGTCATTGAGATGACCATTAAATCCTTTGTATACTGAGACTCTCTGAACCCTTTGCAAATGAGAAGCCCCCTGCCCGACAACTAAAAAATTGTCTCAAAGTCATAAAAGGAATGATTGTTTCAAATTATTGTTGAGGAAATTGAATCTAGAAGCTATTGGATCATGGAGTGATTTTTTTCTTTGGTTTCGTTTTTGTTAAACAAATAATGGCTCTTGAAAAAAAAGTAAGATGTTGTTGTTTGTCTGAACAAACCACTAGAGAGGTTGCATTTGCTCAACACTAAGACCTGCTATGAATGTTTTTTACACACAGACACAAACACACACAAAAAAAACATAGACTTAAAAGAGGGGACACTAACTTTTACACAAGCCTGTAAATTATTAAATGCAACCCTACAGTCTTGTGCAAAAGTTTAAATTTAAAGCACCCCTTTATAAATAGCAGATTTTTGTGATTTTTAAATTGAAAAGTCTCTCTTGGAAATGGAAAAAATGCTCAATATTTTCAGTAAACTTGATGCATAGTTACTTCTTATGCCATAAATTGAACAAAAATAAAAAATTAAAACATTATTATGGCACTATGCAAAGTTTTGGGCACCCTAAGTTTTCCTGTGTATAAGCAGTTGATACAGTTTTTAAATATTAAATAAGGGAAAAAAAAAAAAAAAATATATATATATATATATATATATATATATATATATATATATATATATATATATTGCTATATAACTCTTGCTATGGTACTTTTACTACGTTGAAGTACCATTTAATGCTATTTATTAATTTATATTTTATTTGCTTACTCACTGTACTGTCCTCTATATACGTCCTCTGTATATTTTGACAGCGAGCTAAACTCCACCCTCATCAAAATGACAGACACGGTATGTCTCTTTCCAACTTTTAATAAGGATAGGTAAAACTATGAAATAAAGAAAGAAAACAATATAAGTATATACACTCAATATTTACACAAATTTACAAATGCCAAATTCTCCAATATCAATTTAACAGGTATGTAATCATAAGCAAAGGATATTACAATTCTCTTTCCCATGTGAAAATGCAGCTTATATAAACAAATCCAACAAATAATCAAATGCTATATAATATAGATGAATAAGAACAATAAACATACCAACGAAGCTACCAAAGGCCAAGGATGAACACAGATGGTTGCTGATTTACTGCAGCACATGTCCAGAACTGCCCATCATAGTAAACACTAACTTCCTTATTAGTCACATGGTAACTACAACACTATGTAATTATCAAGATGTCCATTAGGGGGAGACAACCATTAACAAACAATTAGTTCTTAATTATCATTTAACAATAACTGTAACAGAACACTCACTTAGAGAGATTATGTTGGATTTCAAATGCAGATTGACCTGTATATCAACTTGATAACTAGCGAATGCTTTGGTAAAGGGCTCTAAAACAGCGGCAATATGAATGACAATGGAATATTACAGAATAAAGAAGCACAACCGACCGAAAATCTGATTTAATTGCTGCATTAATAAATTCTGGTCTGAGATACTTACAGAAGAAGCATGTTATAGAAATGTATAGAAATACCCCGAATTAAATGAATCCGCTGTTTTAACCACTGCAGAGATATTTAATCAGCGGTAGTTTTCACTACTACTACTAATGATAATAATACTGAATGGAGAAAGCGCAGTCAAAGAAGTATTATCATTGCAGGAGAGAAATGAAGAATAAATACACATCAGTATTTACAGTTTGAGCTTGACACGTTTTAGAGCTGTCGCTTTCTGTCAATGGGCTGCTAAGAGAGAGAACACATTTTTGGCTTCAGTAGACACACAATACTTCAGATTGAAACATGACTGCCCCCTACAGGTAATGAACATCATTTTCACAGCTTCCCGCAAGCTGCCGCGGAAGGGCACGAGATCCCTTTTCTCGAAACGTGCGTTTTTAATGGCCAGATCTGTATGTATAACTTTTTAAGGTCTTAAAACCTGGATTGTCATGAAATCACATATAAAGGCAGATCAAGTCAAGTAAGTCAAGTCAAGTCGGCTTTTATTGTCATTTCAACCATTTACAATTCAGTACACAGTGAAACGAAACAACGTTCCTCCAGGACGCAGGTGCTACATACATGCAACAATATAAATTAACAACGCAGATTTTTACATTTTTAAGTTAACCTGAAAAACTATCAATTTCTATACAAAAAAGAGACAACAAAGACAGCAGACAACAGACAATAAAGTGCACGTGCACTTTAAAAATACCTTTTTAGTGATAAGGTATGAGTTGAGGTAGTGGAGAGAGCAGCAAGTAAACAATTTACATTGTGTTCAAAAATATTGTATGCAAATAGCAAAGTGAAATAAAATATTCTGCAAATATTGCAAAGAGCAGTTCAGGTAGGTGGGTATGAACAGATTAAGGTGGTTGTAGATCAGTGTGATTGTGCATGTGTGTGTTTATCAGTTCAGTCCCGATGTTATTTAGTTCGTCTGTTTTAGTGATTTGTGTGTGTGTGTGTGTGTGTGTGTGTGTGTGTGTGTGTGTGTGTGTGTGTGTGTGTGTGTGTGTGTGCGCGCGCGCGCATGTGTGTTTATCAGTCCAGTCTCTTTGTGTTGAGGAGACGGATGGCTTGTGGGTAAAAACTGTTACATAGTCTGGATGTGAGGCCCGAATGCTTCGGTACCTTTTTCCAGATGGCAGGAGGGTGAAGAGTGTGTGTGATGGATGTGTCCGGTCAGCCACAGATAATATTACTATAGAACTGTGGATACTGACATCTGGTGGATGTTCTTGTCTGATGTTCTTTTGTTAATTTTTTTAATCAAACATTTAAAGTAACTCTGTAACTGTTTGAAATTTGGACATTTTGGTGGATTTTTTTCTTTATAGACTGACTAAGGGTCAGAGTTCAATTCCTGTCTTTGTGTGCATGGAGTTTGCATGTTCTCCCCATGCTTTGTGGGTTGCCCATAGTGTGTGAATGGGTGTGTGAGTGTATATGTGTGTGCCCTGCGATGGCTTGGCACCCTGTCCAGGGTGTATCTCGTCTCATGCCCTAAGTCTCCTGGTATAGGATCCAGGCCCCCCGTAACCCTGAATACAGAATAAAGCAGTATAGAAGAAGAGTGAGTGAGTTAGACTGACTCCGATGATTTTTTACAAGATGGCGCCGCCTGCCGTCACGACTGCTCCAACCTCTTTTTCTTAGTTTTTGTCTTTCAGTAACTTAAAACCAAAAAAAACATTTACTATTGAGTGCATTAAGTATGATAGAGCTACTCTTATTGTATCTTATAATGGATGCGACTCGAAGCGGTGGCCCCAGGGGGAAATGAGCCGGCGTTAAGAACAGGCTGAGAGCCCGTGCACATCGCTCACCTCTGCCTAGCATACTGCTTGCCAACGTCCAGTCACTGGAAAACGAGCTTGATGATCTCAGGACCATGGTAAAGTTCCAGAGAGACATTTGGGGCTGCAATCTCCTCTGCTTCACCAAGGCATGGCTGAACCCAGTGGTGGACCACGCCATCTGGCCAGCCGGATGAACAACAACTGGTGCAACAGCACAATCGTTGTTCCTCTCACATGCTCCTGCACACCCAACCTGGAACTACTGACTATTAAATATCGTCTTTTTTACCTTCCGTTACATGGGTCATATTCAGTGCCATCTATATTCCACCAAAAGCCGACATGGACACTGGCTTATGTGGGCTGCACGAGGCTCTGACACAGCACCAAGCTCAACACTGCGATTGAGGTGGAGGTTTTCAACAACGCCAACCTCAAACGCGCAGTGCTGATCTTTTGTCAGCATAACATCTGCCCAAGCTTAGTGGTGACAAGACACTGGACCACAGTTACACTACAACCAAAGACAGCTACAAGGCACCGTTTGGGAAATCCAATCCAATCCGCCATCTTTCTCATGCCAAAATATAAACAAAGGCTGCTCAGAGTGAGGTTACGCGCTGGACGGACCAATCGTTGGCCGCTCTACAGGATGCACTCGATGACACAGACTGAGTCATGTTCCGGCGCAGCTCTGATGACATCAACGTGTTCAAGAAAGTGGTTGTGGGATTCACTGGGAAACTAACAGTTAATACCGTGCAAAAAAATGACCATACGATTGTTTCCCAATCAGAAGCCATGGGTGAATAAGACTATCCGTGATGCTCTGAGATGTTGCACCGCTGCCTATAAAGCGGTACTTGCGTCAGGTGACATGAACTCGTACAAGGCTGCATCATACAACGTCCGGAATGCAAAGCAGTGCTATGGGAGGAAACTAGAGTCACAGTTCCAACAGGGTGACTCTAGGAGCCTGTGGCAGAGACTAAGGAAAATAACCGAGTATAAAGCACGAGCATCTGGTATGATGAATGTGGATGTGTCTCTGGCAGACGAGCTGCTTTGACACTGCAGCCAGAAATGCTAAGAGAATGCTAAAACCGGAAACACATTCCGAGCAATGAGTGAGGAGAACCTTCAGGAGGGTAAACACCAGGAAAGCAGCAGGACCAGATGGCATCTCGGGTTCAAGTCCTCAGAGCTGGCACAGACCAGCTAGCACATGTGTTCACAGAGATATTTAACCTCTCCTTATCCCAGCATGTAATCCCTACATGCTTTAAAGAGTCCACCATTGTTCCTGTCTCAAGGAAACCCAATCCTGCTTCCCTTAACAACTATCGCCCTGCAGCCCTGATGAAGTGATGAAGTGCTTTGAGCAGCTGGTCAGAGACTTTATCAGTTCTTCATTAACTAACTCACTGGATCCACTGCTTCCATACCGTCCAAACTGCTCTACGGATGATGCCATCTCTCACCTCCTCAATACATCTCTCATTCACCTAGAAAGGGGAATTATGTTAAAATGCTCTTTGTCAGCTATAGCTCATCATTTAACACTAAATTCCCTCCTCACTCACCACCAAGCTGGTGCACCTGGGACTTAGCGCATCTACTTGTCCAAGGAACTCCAACTTCCTAACCGGCAGACCACAGGCAGTAAGGATGGGCAGATATATCTTAGCCTCTCTTACCCTCAGCATGAGAGCAGGGTTGTGTTCTGAGCCCCCTGCTGTACTCATTGTACACCTATGACTGCGTAACTACTACCAACTGTACCACCATCATTTGGTTTGATTTGATTTGGTTTGCTAATGACATCGGTGGGCCTGATCTCTGACAATGACCTGAGGGCCTACATGGAGGAAATTAGGAATCTGGAGAACTGGACCTGTCATGGTCCTGTCATATCAACACCTTGGTGAAAAAGGCCCGGCAGCGTCTCTACCACTCCAGACACTTGACACCCTTTAACTTGAGATACTTTAGACTTCTCTCTAAGGTGCTTAGGAGCTTCTACTCCTGCATCATAGAGAGCATCCTGACTGGAAACATCTCAGCCTGGTTCGGGAACAGCATCATGCAGGACAGAGGGAGGTGCGTTCAGCTGAGTGCATCATCCACACCAAGCTCCCTGACCTTTAACCAATCCACAACAAGCAGTGCTGGACCAAGGCCAGGAAGATTGTGAAGGACCTCAGCCATCACAACAATGGACTGTTTTCTCTGTTGCAGTCAGGAACGTGCTTCTGCTCCTTGAAGGCCAACACAGAGATACTGAGCAGAAGCTTTTTCCCACAAGCTATAAGAAATCACAACACGACATAGAACTTAACAATCTGAGCTGCTTTCTTACTATCTAACACAATGCTTATACTCGGAACCACACCACAGAACTACAAACTCTGAACTACAGGAAGTAATGGCTGCAATTCCAACACCGGAAACGCATTCATTGTCTCCGAGCATGATATGAGGAGAGGCTTCAAGGAGAGTGAACACCATGAAAGCAGCAGGACAAGGCAGGAAAAGACCAGCTAGCACTTGTGTTTAGATATTCAACCTCTTCTTATCCCAGTCGGTAATCCCGACATGCTTTAAGGAGTCCACCATTGTTCCTGTCTCAAAAAGAAAAAAAAAACAATCCTACTTCCCTAAACGACTATCACCCTGTAGCCCTGACATCAGTAGTGAGGAAGTGCTTTGAGCGGCTGGTCAGAGACTTCATAATTTCTTCATTACCTGACACACTGGATCCACTACATTGTAGACAGACCTTCTTCTCAAACATTATAAACAGCAACTTAAACAACACTCTCACTCTTTTTGCTACGGTTAAGAGACTGACAAACCCACCAAGTCCCACTGAAATGCTCTCCAACAGCAAATGCAATGAGTTTGCTTCTTTTTTTTTCTGAGAAAATCAGTAATATTAGAAGGGCAATTAACACATCAAGTCATGCAGATGCCAGAAAAACCTAACCACAACCTCAAAAAACAGTTACTATGTCTGTCTTTCAAGCAAATGATAGCAAAAGAAACAGTACAGTACCTCAAACTGTCAACCTGCAACATAGACATACTTCACACATCTTTTTTCAAAAGTGTGTTCAACTGTTCAGAAGCACATCTCACTTCTTTTGGGGACTTTTTCAAACACTCAGAATACTGCAGTTGTTAAGCCACTTTTGAAAAAGAGCAATCTGACCAATTTCAGACTGAATAATTACAGACCAATATAATTTTTTTTTCTTTTATAGGCACGATTATTGAAAAGGTTGTTTTTAATCAGCTAAACAATCATGTAAACTCAAATGGATACCTGGACAGCTTTTAATCTGGTTTCCGAGCGCATCACAGTACAGAGACAGCGCTCATAATGATAATAAATGTTATTCATTTAAATTCTGATTTTAGCGAAATATCAGTGTTGGTACTGCTAGATCTTAGTGTTGCGTTTGACACTGTCGATCATAACATACTTATAGAAAGACTGAAAAACTGGGTTGGACTTTCTGGGATGGTACTCAAAGAGGTTCAGGTCATACTTAGAAGGAGAGGTTATTATGTGAGTATAGGAGAGCATAAGTCTAAGTGGACGTCCATGACATGTGGAATCCCACAAAGCTCAATTCTTGCACCGCTCCTGTTTAGTCAGATAATAACAAAGAACTAAGTTGCCTATCATAGCTATGCTGATGATACCCAGATTTACCAAGCTTTATCTCCAAATACCTAAAGCCTATAAGATTTTCTTTTTGAAATCTTGAGGTCATCAGCAGTCGTATAAGCATTTCACTTCATATCATACTGTGTATGTGACAAATAAAATGTTAATTTGAATTACCAGAACTTGAAAACTGGTCTTGGTTATGCTTATGTTTTCTAAAATAATATTTTAAAAAAACATTAGAACTTTGGATGTTACAAATGTTGCACAGCAGATGGAGACATACTGCCTTCCCCTGTCCTTGTTAACACTCCTCACTGTTTGCACCTGTTCCTGATGTGAATTTCAAGCAGCTTGTTTCTCTGTTCATTGTTTGGTCCTTTTCATGATGATGTTTCTGGTGATCTTCAACAGTGTGTAATCAAATTTAAATAATTTAGAACTTTCCACCAACGGCTCTCTAAAAACACAATCAAATTATGAACTGCAGTGATGGTTGACTTTCTACAACTTTCTCCCGACTGCATCTCTGGAGCTCAGCCACGGTGATCTTTGGGTTCTTCTTTACTTTTCTCACCAAGGCTCTTCTCCCCCGATAACTCAGTTTGGCCCAACGGCCTGCTCTAGGAAAGGTTCTGGTCGTCCCAAACGTTTTCCATTTAAGGAATATGGAGGCCACTTTGCTCTTAGGAACCTTAAGTGCAGCAGAATTTCTTTTTGTAACCTTGGCCAGATCTGTGCCTTGCCACAATTCTGTCTCTGAGCTCTTCAGGCTGTTCCTTTGACCTCATGATTCTCATTTGCTCTGACATGCACTGTGAGCTGTAAGGGCTTATATATAGACTGGTGTGTGGCTTTCCTAATCAAGTCCATCATCAGTATAATCAAACACAGCTGGACTCAAATGAAGGTGTAGAACCATCTCAAGCATGATCAACAGAAATGGACAGCACCTGAGTGAAATATATGAGCATAGCAAAGAGTCTGAATCCTTAGGACCATGTGATATTTGAAATTTTCTTTTTTAATAAATCTGCAAAAATGTCAAGAATTCTGTGTTTTTCTGTCAATATGGGGTTCTGTGTGAATATTAATGAGGGAAAAAAATAATGGCTGCAATATAACAAAGAGGGTCCGAATACGGTCCGTTGCCCCTGTATATAAAATATTATGTAAGTATATAAGTATGTAAGTATATAAGTGTATGTATCATGACCAGTTACATTTCTGCCTTTATTCCAATGTAATCTGAAAGTTCTCTCTCTCTCTCCTTCAGCTCCTAATCCCATCTCATGCTGTTTCAAGTTTTTTGAAGGCAAAATTCCTTGTCATAAGGTCCAGAAGGTGGAAAGAATAAACTCAGCTTTTAACGCGAAACTCAGATTGGCTTCACGCGAGTGTCTGCCTATAGACGTTAAATGCACACATGGAGTGCTGGTTTATTATTAAAAATAACACAAAAGGTCAAATTTAATCTGTTATTAGACGAAGGGCTGATGTCCATGTGTGTGGTTGTGTGTGTTTCAACAGATAACTGGTCTGGTGTCTTCATTCGGGGAAACCCTTATATAAATATATAATTTTTATCCTGGAGCTCTAATGATTTTTGTGAGAGCTGTCGGAGAGTGCGACCTATCGAACCATTGCTCGCTAGCGCCGCCTGGAGCTCTAATGAGATAGAAATGCAAACAAATAATGAATGTCATGTAACTCCATGCAAAATGTTTTTCAATAGGTTATTTGTCTCTCAGTGTCTCTCAATATTACGATTTTTTAATGCATTTTATTTAAATAAAATAAAACAAAATTAATAATGTCCACTGAGTAAATCACATTTAATAAAACTTTACATGTTACACAAGGAATTAAAACTTACGTTGTGGTGATGTTGACTAATCATACACTGGACTACTGATTGGAAGGTCCAAGGATCAAACCAACCTTCAGCTGCTCAGATGTACTGTATAAAGGGAGAAAATATAAGTTGCTGTAAATAAGTACATCTGTCAAATGCCGCAAATGTAGAATGTAGAACTGATTGATGTTTAAATAGCTTTATATAACTCAGCAAAAAAAGAGAAAGCACTTACACTCAAACAAGATTTGAGTTAACAGCAGTCCACATGTAGCCAGGTTAGTTGCAAAGCAATTTGTGAACTGTTGTGAACTGAAAATGTTTTTTTATTGTTTTGTGTGTTTTATGTTTATTGTATTTTGCATTATAAGATGCTATGTATATAGTTATACTATGCAGAACCATATATGCAGCGTTTGTGTCGGGTAGAGCCACCAGGGAGGCTGTGTGTGTCGTCTCTCGTTCTGCTAATGCGAGCACGAGTGAAGGGAGAGACGGCTGTGATGTGCACAATTTTACATGTGCTCTGTGTTTCTGCAGAATAAAAAAGGATCTCACAATCTTTCTTTTGCTTCATTATTAGAACACAACCAGAGTAAAACTGCTACACATATGCATAGTATAGTATAGTATAGTCTTTATTGTCATTGCAACAAGTACAACGAAATTTTAAGTGCCAATCGTCAATGCAAAAAAAAAAAAAAACACACACACACAGCATACATTCCATTATTGCACGATCCACAGTTGTATATATTAATGCATAATAATTTAATCTTATTGCACAATAATTGAACCTTTTTTTATAGCAGCATTAAGTACATTTATTGCACCAGGATAAAAACTGTTTTTATATCTACTGGTTCTGGTTTGTAATGCTCTATACCTTCTGCCTGATGGCAGTAGATCAAACAGTTTATGTCCCGGGTGTGAATTGTCCTTTACAATTTTATTGGCTAGTTTAAGGCAGCGGGAACTGTGTAAGTTTTCCAAGTTCATGAGAGGGCATCCGATGATCTTCTGGGCAGTTGTAATGACCCTCTGCATTGCCGTTCTCTGGGCCACAGTGCAGCTGCTGTACCACACACATATGCAGTATGTCAGTATACTTTCAATGGAGCAACGATAAAAAGACACCAGCAGTCTCTGGGAGATGTTGTTCTTCCTGAGCATTCTCAGGAAGTGCAGTCTCTGCTGGGCCTTTTTCACCATCTCGGAGGTGTTTACGCCCCAACTCAGATCCTCCTCAACATGTACTCCCAAAAAGCGGAAGTACGGAACCCTCTCTACACAGTCCCCGCTAATGAACAGTGGTGAAATGTCCATTTTTTTCCTCCTAAAATCTATGATGACCTCCTTGGTCTTAGAGGTGTTGAGGAGCAGATTATTTTCTCCACACCAGGCTGTTAGCCGTTCCACTTCATACCTGTAGGCAGACTCGTCTCCTCCAAAGATGAGCCCTACTATCGTTGTGTCATCTGCAAATTTGACAAGGGTGTTACTATGCTGGGCAGGTATACAGTCATAAGTGTACAGGGTGTAGAGCAACGGGCTCAAAACACAACCCTGTGGTGACCCGGTGCTGAGGCTGATGGCCGACGATGTATGTGGGCCCACTCGCACCCTCTGACTGCGACCACACAGAAAACTCTTAATCCATACACAGATGGAATATGGAAGTCCCAGATCCACTAGTTTGTCCATCAGTTTGTGGGGGAGGATGGTATTAAACGCAGAGCTGTAATCCACAAAAAGTAGCCGCACATAGCTTCCCGGGTGCTCCAGATGGGATAGCGCAGCCTGGAGAGCTGTTAATATGGCATCCTCTGTGGATCTGTTTGCCCTGTATGCAAACTGATGTGTGTCAAAATTTGGTGGGAGGAATGAAATGATGTAACTCCGTATCAGCTTTTCAAAACACTTCATCACCACAGGGGTGAGTGCAACTGGCCGGTAATCACTGTAACTGTTAATTTTTTGTTTTTTAGGCAGGGGGACTATAGTCAAGGATTTTAGGCAGGGTGGAACAGTGGACTGAGCCAAGGACTGATTGAAAATCCTAGTGAGGACTCCAGCCAGCTGGTCCGAACAATCCTCCAGCACCCTTCCAGAGATGCCATCCGGTCCTGCAGCCTTCCTGCTGTTTATGGTCCGCAGGGTACGCCTCACCTCCCACTCTTCTACTGACCATGCTTTGTGAGCACCCGATGTAAGTATGGGTGCGGCTGGTTGATCTACCTCAAAACGGGCAAAGAAGTAGTTTAGCTCCTCTGCCAGCGAGGCATCACCATCAGCAATACCAACGTTGGTCTTGTAGTTGGTAAGATACTGAATTCCCTGCCACACCTGCCTACTGTTGTTACTGTCCAGATGGTCCTCGATTTTCCTCCTATACCTCAACTTAGCTTCTCTGATGCCTCTCTTTAGTTTGGCTCGGGCTGTGCTGTAGATAGGCGTGTTGCCAGACTTGAAGGCGATGTTTCTCTCCTTCAGAAGCTTCCGGACCTCGTTGTTCATCCAGGGCTTTTGGTTGGGATAGATCCGTATGTGTTTGTCCACTGTGACAGTGTCTATGCAGTTCTTAATGTAACAGAGAACACTGTCCGTGAACACTTCCAGGTCTGGATCTTCAAAGACATCCCAATTTGTCCTGTCGAAACAGTCCTGTAGCTGCTGCGAGGCTCCAGCAGGCCATGTTTTTATAGTCTTTGTAATAATAAGAGCTGTTTTCCTGAGGGGAGCATATGCAGGGACTAAAAGTAAGGACATGTGGTCTGACTGGCCCAGGTGTGGTAGCGGCTTTGCCCTGTAGCCTAGCTTGATGTTTGAGTAGACTTTGTCCAGTGTGTTTGCTCCCCTAGTAGCACATTTTACATGCTGGTGAAATTTGGGGAGCACTAACTTTAGGTCTGCCTGATTAAAGTCCCCTGCTACGATGTGTACAGCATCAGGATACATGCTCTGCCATCTGCTAATGCTACCATGTAAATGTCCTATAGCCGAGCTAGCGTTAGCATCCGGTGGAATGTAAACAGCAGTTATCATGACCACATTAAATTCTCTCGGTAAGTAAATGGGCCTGCATTTAACAGTCACATACTCCAGGTCTGGGGAGCACTGGCTGTCTACAGTCACTGTGTTAGTACACCAGCCGTTATTGACATAAACACAGAGCCCCCCTCCTCTGCTCTTACCAGAGTCCCTTGTTCTGTCATGATGCTGTGTTGTGTAGCCTGCTAGCTCGATAGCAGAGTCCGGGATGAGTGGATGAAGCCAAGTCTCTGTGATAAGCAAAATACAGCTGTTCTTCACGATGGTATTAGATGCCAACTGTAGCCTCAGTTCATCCATCTTGTTGGTAAGTGATCTGGCGTTCGTCATAAAGAGGCTGGGAAGCGGTGGTCTGTGTGGCTGGCTCTGTAGCCTAACTAGCACGCCGGCCCTGCAGCCTCGCTTCTGCTTTCTCTCCCTGCGCCGCCTTCGCCTCCTTACCGCGGGGATGGTAATCCACGGAGAGCCGGGGCTTCTCGCTATGTCCACCGGGATCTTATGTGCGTGTAGAAACTCGGCTGTAATACTCCGTTCGCAACAGACTCCTATCTTGAGAAGATCATGCCGGCTATAGATGTTATTTGCCCAACAGGATGTACTTAGGACGAAAAAACAACACAAAATACACAAGCATCTAGAGTGGCACTGTGCCGCTGCAACAGTGTGCGCCGCCATCTTTAGTGTTGCACGCACACACACACACACACACACACACACACACATACACGCAGAAGTAGAGAGTTCTGAGGCGGATGTGTCTTCTCCTTTCCTTCCGGCTTTTACTGTAGTTCTCTTTTTGGGTGGTGGTGTGCTGGTCTGTGGATGCTCTACTTTTGAGCTGACGTTAGGGTCGCGGTCAGCATTAGGGGCGGGTCACTGTCAGCGCTGGTTACTGTACTGACATCGGGATGCGGTAGTGGTGTTCATATTAGCGCCGGGTGTAGTGTAGGTGTCGATGTGTTTAGGACTGACCTTTATGACGCGACTCAGGTGTGTCACTAGTCTGGGAGTCACTGAGGCCCGCAGCAGACTCGGGCACCTCTGTGTTCTCCGGCTGGCTGTCCCTGTGCCACTGCCGCTGTTACCCGGCTAAGTCGCTCTCCGGCTGCACAGCTCCGTGCAGGGCAGCTCAGCCTTTTGTGTGCAATGGCCCCACACTCATCACACACACCTCATCAGCTCCATGGTGGCAAAAACGTGTAATAGTTTTGCCACTATTTGCACTTAAAGATTACATTTAGGGTTTCTTCCTTGTCTTTTAAAGTCATAAAAATCTGACAGCGGAAGGATAGGACGTGTCGCATTTTGCAGCTCCTGCACCTGAGCAGGAGGGCTCTCATAGGGCCGACGAAACCCCCAGAGCGGGCGAGCTCCTTCATGATGCCCTCGTCCTTTATGAACGGGGGCCGTAGGGCAGAGAGAGGGATGATTTGCACTGCAGTTCCTCTAAAACTTCCAGTTTTTATGAGTGCACTCACAAGGATTGTGTTTAGTCAGGAACACCACCACCGCTTTATTCATCCACGAGGCCGAGTAGATGTTCTCATACCCGACCTGCTCTCCCACCGCCAACACCACCTCCTCCACCAGTACACTGTCCATCAGAACACACTTAAAGCCATGTCAGAGAAACAATGTCTCCCTCTCCTCAGAGGCCATGGCCCACACAGCAAGAAAGGCTTACTTAAAAACACACTTTTAAGTAGCACGCAGGGCCCACTTCACTGTTCTGTCTACCACCACTGCTCACCAGCCTTGTGGCCACATGCCAGGTGGGCACCACCTCCAGACCTGCACATGCACATCCTCACTACTTTCATTCCCCTTTTCCCTCCTCCTTCCTTAAAACCCTTTTCCCATTATTTTTTTTCCATTTAAAATTACACATTTATTGTAAGACCTCGCCAGGTGTCTGTGGTGCCACCTTACAATCTTACAATTACGCACATAGCACAAAGGTTCACTCTCTTATTCTCTCTGTGTAAATGACCGCAAAATGGTTGTGTCTCTTTAAATTCATTGTACGTGTTACGTGCATTACGCTGTGAAGGGGGGCGGTAATGAAAAGTAGTCAGGTAATCAGGGAGAAGCACGAAGATTCATATTCCTCCGAAGCACATGGAGAAAAATTGAGTTTCTTGATGAATGCAGCTGTAATTTGCACTTAGTACCCTTTGGTAAAGCGGAGCGAGGTATGTGAAACTGATATGTGTTGCATTTTGTACTTTATTACGAAGTTATATGAGCTCGTTTTGTATGTCGTGAACTCTACTTGTTAATAAGTTGTTTCAATCTGTCCTTATTCATTTATTGTTAACTATTTTTTATGTTTCTTTGTAAATGTGCACTCTATTTATGATATTCATTTGATTATTGTTCCTTTGTGTAGTTTCATGGTGCTACGCAACTAAAACTCAATGGCGCTCTGCACGAGCGAAATAAAAGACAGATAAGCACCTGTCAGAAGCACTCTGTGCCCCATTTTTTTATCGATACCGAAGGGCAGCTACAGTGAAACTCGACGCTTAAAGGAACCATACTGTTCACCTATTACATCGCGACCGTCTTCTTCGCGATAACGCAGACGCAACAGCACGGCCATTTCTGCGGAGCAAGCAGCTGGGGTTCGTGTCGTCATCGCCGAGGTATAAAGAGCGAGGTTGGAAGGTGACAGTGTTCTGGCGTTTTACGTAGCAGATGCAGAGTGAGAGTTTGAGTGACAAGAGAGTTTACAACGCTCATATTTTAAGTCAACCTGAACATTGTAAGTTGAATTACTCAAAAGGAATAGAAAACATTTCATGGACATTTAAAAATGAAAGGCTAAAATTGCAAAGGACTTGAAGGGAATAATTGATGCTATACATCTATTTCACAGTTTAAAATAAAAATCATATTTTGACTAAAATTTGAGCTTTGTGTAAAGAGGGTTTAATCTATTGTGTATTCAAAGAGGTACAGTCAGTGCTGAAGTTAATTATAGTTTGTAAAATTTAAGTTTTCTGGTGACTTACATTACAAACTAGACTTTGAACTTTGTATATACACACAATACAATACACATACAATACGTACATCGTTTTGCATTTATCCTGTTTGCAAACATCCTTTGAGTGTTTACTTACTAGAGGTCTGGTGAAACTACTGCTGAAGTTCTTCCCTGATTATGGAAGTTGTGAATGAAGAAGAGTCTATGGAAAAGGATGCTGTGGCACAAGCAATTGAGCAAGCAAATGAGATATCACTAAGAGCAGAAGAAATAAGCAATCCATCTGTGCAACAGATCAGATCAAGCTCACGCGAAAGAAGCTTTACAGAAAAGGGTCTAGAGATGCGCGAACAGGAAGCCAAGAAACAAGAGAAGGCTTTTTATAAAGCTTATAACAGTTGGAAGAAGAGCGCAAAGGAGACTAGATCAAGATTGAATTTTTTCTGTTCATGTGAGAATCTTGAAAAAATACAAGACGACATTCAAAGCCGACATAATTCAGTTTATCATCATTATGAACCAATACTGCGTAATCATGCCACTTCTCCTGACATTGTCAAACGAATGGATGCTTGTGCCGCACTATCTGGTGAGATCAGTGATCTTGTAAGTAAACGGCTTGAAACAATAGATGAAGATTACAATGAAGAGCTTGTGAAGGAAAGAGTGAGATAAGTTCTAAATAAGGATGAGTATAAATCTATCTTTGGATGCACACAAACAAACACAATCATTTCAGAGTCATCGCTGGGATCAAGCAGACAATTCCAGCATCTCAAGTAAACGAGCTGATGCAGAGGCAGAACTTGCAGCCAAACGAGAGCAAGCTAAAGCTATGCAAGGAATCCATGATCAGCAAGCGAAGCTTAATAAGATGGAGAGTGATTGGAAGTGTTGTGAAGCTAAAATGCTTGCGGAAATAAAGCAAAAGGAGATGGAAATGCACCTAAAGCTAGAAGAGGAGAGAAAACGATTGCAGCAGTTGCAAGTAGACAAAGAAGTAAAAGTAGCGGCAGCTCGTGTCCAAGTGTACAACAATCTTGAAGGTATCATTAAATGTGGTGATGAAGAAATAGACCCTAGGATTCACGTTCGTTGTCAGAGGACAGAGCCTACATTTCAGTTAGACCCAGAAGCTGAATCATTTCTACCTCAGCAGACATTCTTCGAAGAGCGTGAATTACAGCCATCTCAGGAAAATGTTGCTCTAGCTCAAGCCATAGCAGACTCACTAAGTACACATCGACTACCTGTTCCTGAACCCACTATCTTT
This sequence comes from Clarias fuscus, assembly GCA_030347435.1. Lineage (NCBI taxonomy): Eukaryota > Metazoa > Chordata > Actinopteri > Siluriformes > Clariidae > Clarias > Clarias fuscus. The sequence continues at coordinate 35,669,037 of CM059214.1, read as the reverse complement.
GCTGGCGATCCTTTGAAATTTATAGATTGGAAGATGTCATTCATGGCCCTTATTAATCGAAAGCCCCTCCCACCTGGTGAAAAGATGTTCTACCTTAAGAACTACCTCGCTGGAGAAGCTCGCAAAGCGGTGGAAGGATATTTCTACAGAAATTCAGAGGACGCATACCAAGGAGCATGGAAGGTTTTACTAGACAGGTATGGGAATTCATTTGTACCGCAGAAGGCTTTTCGAGACAAGTTAATGAGATGGCCCAAAATCGGAGCAAATGATCCTCTTGCCCTATGAGACTTCACAGACTTCCTACAAGGATTTGTTGAGGCGATTCCTCATGTTAAAGGACTTACCATATTAAATGACTGTGAAGAAAACCACAGTTACAGTATTAAAGAAACTTCCTGAATGGATTGTCCGCAAGTGGAATCGAATTGTAGTGGAAGAGCTGGATGAATCAGGTGACTATCCAAGTTTCAAATGCTTTGCAGAATTTACGCAGAAGGAAACCAGAATAGCATGTAACCCCATCACTTCCCCACTCTTCATGAATCTGAAAAATTCTGATGAAATGTTTCCCAAGCGAGCTAAACCTCTCAGTACAAAGGCTGAAGTGAAGGATTTTGCCTCTAAAGGGCTTGAAACAACCAGCAAGTCAAAGGTATCATGCTTCGTCTGTAAAGATGAAAAACACAGCATTGCCCAATGTCCTACATTTGCAAAAAGAACTATCGAAGACAAGAAGACTTTCATTCAGGAAAATCACCTCTGCTTTGGGTGTCTCAGGAAGGGACATATTGTGAGAGACTGCAAAAGACGACATAAATGTGGAACGTGTGGCCGAAATCACCCTACTTGCTTGCATGAAGAAAGAGAAAAGGTTCCTTCAAAAGCATTACAGAAAACTTCTACAGAAGTCCAAGCAAGTCAGGAAGTTCACAAAGTTACGGCCCATGTACTCTCACAAAGCTCTTCTGCTACTTCCAGCATTGTGCCAGTCCTCGTTTCTACAGTGGAAGAGCCACAAAGAGAAGTACTCACTTATGCTCTACTGGACACAGAGTGACTCAACATTCATTTTGAAAGATCTTCTTGAAGAATTAAATGCAGTCACTCAACCAGTGCAACTTAGACTGAGCACCATGACAGCTGTGGACATCATCCCTGCAAGTAAAAGGGTTCGTGGCCTTCAAGTTAGAGGACTTCAGGCAACAAGCTCTATTCAACTACAGCAAGCATATGATAGAGACTTCATTCCTGTTGACAAGTCCTATATTCCAACCAAGAGAACAGCACTGCAGTGGCCGCACCTAAAACATCTGGCCAATCAGTTACCACCACTTCAGAACTGTGAAGTTGGACTGTTAATCGGTTATGACTGCCCATCCACTCTAGCTCTGCTTGAAGTCATAATAGGTAGTGAAAATGAACCATTTGCCCAAAGAACTGAGCTTGGCTGGAGTATTATAGGCCTCTCCAATCCACACCTAGACAGGCAGGGAAATCAGAGTCACGTCCATAGAATTGCAGTCAAAGAAATACCTGTCCCATCACCCAATGATGTCTTGAAGATTCTAGAGTCAGATTTCAATGAGAAAGGATATGAGGATAAAAGTGTGTCCCAAGAGGATGTTCATTTCATTCATCATCTTAGTGCTAATATCAAACAGATGGATAATGGACATTATGAACTTCCTCTCCCTTTCAAGCATAGTGGCCGACCCTCACTGCCTAATAACAGAAGATTAGCAATTGCCCGCTTGCAGCATTTAAAGAAAAGGCTCAAGTCTAACAAGCAATACTGTGATCACTACAAGGCGTTCATGGATGAGATACTTAACAAAGGTGAAGCTGAACCAGCTCCAGTGATAGCTGAAGGAGAAACTGTATGGTACATCCCACACCATGGGGTGTACCACCCTCAGAAACCAGATAAACTTAGGGTCGTTTTCGACTGTTCAGCCAAGTTTTGTGGTATATCTCTAAACGATACACTTTTGACCGGGCCTGATCTGATTAACTCATTAGTGGGAGTACTATGCCGCTTCAGGAAGGAACTTGTTGCAGTCACTTGTGACATAGAAAAGATGTTCCATCAGTTCTTTGTCGCTTCTGATGATCGCAACTATCTAAGGTTTCTATGGTGGGAGGGTGGAGACTTGGAAAAGGAGCCTCAAGATTATCGCATGGCTGTCCATCTCTTCGGCGCTACATCGTCTCCTGGGTGTGCAAATTTCGCTCTGAAGTACCTGGCACAGCAGCACAAATTCACCCACCCTTCAACATCAGAGTTTGTTGAAAGGAACTTCTATGTCGACGACGGGTTAACCAGTGTTCATTCAGTCAACGAAGCCAAAGAACTGATCCTTGATGCTCAAATGCTGTGTAAACGTGGAGGCTTGCGACTTCATAAATTCAACTCCAAAAAGAAAGATGCTCTTTGTTGTATAGACCCATCAGAAAGGGATATCACATCTAAGCCCATTGACTTGCACCTTGAGACAGCACCAACAGGACGTGTACTTGGTATTCAGTGGTCAACAAAGGATGACGCCTTTAGCTTCAACATCAACCTTAAAGACCAGCCATCAACTCGTCATGTTACCTTGTCTGTCATTGCCTCCCTGTATGACCCTGTTCGATTCGTTGCACCATTCATTTTGCAAATAAAGAGCATCCTACAAGAACTGTGCCAAGGAGTTATTTTTTTGGGCTGTGGAATGAATAATTTGAGTTTCCATTATTTTCATTATTTCTTATGGGCAAATTCCCACTTCCGGAACAAATTATGTTCGTTATCCAAGGTTCCACTGTACAAAAGAAGCAATACTAATAATTTCTAGAAATCCACGGATGAAAAAGAAATTTTATGGAGCGCGGAGTGCTTTGCTCTCATCTGCTACGAGTCCACCAATCAGTCCCCAGTGTAGACTTGGCTACACAGACCAAGTGTAAAAATGGTATTAAGTCTGTAGTGTGTATGATACCAAAGTTACAGTCTGGAGAAAGAAAAATGACCTTAACCACAAAAATGCTCCAATTTCTTTTTATGTAAATTATTTGTTTATCATGACATTGCATCCAAAAATTCACCCTGTACTTAATACTTTATGCTCTCAAATATTTAAACTTCATAACACTGCATTAAGAAAAAAAACCTTAACCAAACATTAACCAAGCATTGTCTCCTTAACCAAACGTGAATGGAGTAAGATGATTTAAACAAGCCTGGGATTTAAGAAAGTCAGAAAAGCAATAAAGTAATGAACTGTCACGGGCGGTTCTGGACGAGAGTGAGCCCAATAGCAGACAAACAGTTTCTTTTCAGAGCTCTTATTCTTTTGCACACTGGAGTAATAATATGTAACTGTAACAGGAGCAAGGGAGAGATGCTTTGTGTTTGTGTGTGTGTGTGTGTGTGTGTGAGAGAGAGGGAATGAGCGGCCCTGATGAATGAGGGAATGCTTTGTGACTGGAGAGGAGGCGGGCTGATGACGTGAGGGAGATTGCGCAATCCCGGAAGTGAAGCGCCAGAGAGGATCACCGACAGAGCGCGTGAATCCGCGTAAAGCAGCGAGTGCACGATCTCAACGGCTGTTGTTATTCGGAGTGTTCTGTGGACATGAGACTATGGGTTTTATCTGGGAGACATGAAAATAGGGGTTGATGCGTCGCATGGTGGATGGAAGGAGTAGTCGAACTGTGCATGGGTTGATGACCTTAGATATGGTAAATGGTCCGATGAACCTAGGGGAGATCTTTTTGGAGACTGTGTTAATGGGGACGTTGCGAGTGGAGAGCATGACCCTTTGTCCGACAAGGTAGGCTGGGGCAGTTGAGCGTCGGCGATCTGCTTGACGTTTGAAGAGGGCTACTGAGTGGCGGAGCCTGGTCCTAGCCCGCAGCCAGGTCCTCTTGCAGCGTCGAATGAAGGCCTGGGCTGAGGGGACTGCGACTTCTTCCTCTTGGGCTGGAAAAAGGGGGGGTTGATAACCCAGACTGCACTGAAATGGTGAGAGACCCATGGAAGCTGTAGGTAGTGAGTTGTGGGCATATTCAATCCATGGCACCATTTGGCTCCAGGAGAGTGGATCATGGGAGGTCATGCAACGGATGGCTGTCTCGAAGTCTTGGTTGGCTCTCTCGGTCTGGCCGTTGGTTTGGGGGTGATAGCCAGATGAAAGGCTGGGAGTGGCTCCGATCAGTTTGCAGAATGCTGCCCAGAACTGGGCGGAGAACTGGGGTCCACGATCCGAGACAATATCCATGGGTAGGCCGTGGAGCCGAAAAACATGTTGGATGAGTAATTCAGCCATCTCCTTGGCTGAAGGGAGCTTAGAGAGAGGGACAAAATGAGCTGCCTTGGAGAAACGGTCAACGATGGTCAGGACGCAGGTGTGACCCTTGGATTCAGGGAGTCCTGTGATGAAGTCCAACGCAATATGGGACCAAGGCCTGTGAGGAACCGGAAGTGGTCGGAGAAGACCTGCTGGTGGTTTGTTGCTAGTCTTGTTACGGGTGCAGACGTCACAAGCGCTGACAAACTTCCGTGTGTCTTCTCTAATGGATGGCCACCAGAAACGTTGCTGAATAAGTGCCAGCGTACGGGCCCCGCCGGGGTGACAGGCTAATCGTGAATTGTGGCCCCATTCTAAGACTTGGGAGCGCGCGGCAGAGGGAACGAACAGCAGACCGGGCGGTGTCTCTGGTGGACTGGGGTTCTGATTTAATGCCTGCTTGACTATGGTCTCAATGTTCAGGAAGGCGGCGCCCACGAGACAGTGGGACGGTAGAATGGTTGCTACCGGAGAGTCATCTGTAGCTGACGTGAGAGGGCGTCCGGTTTGGCATTCTTGTTACCTGGACGGTAGGATAGGGAAAAGTTGAATCGTGAGAAGAATAGTGACCATCTGGCTTGACGGGCATTCAGTTGTTTTGCTGACTTGAGGTATTCGAGATTCCTGTGGTCAGTCCATACCAGGAATGGAACATCGGCCCCCTCCAACCAGTGTCTCCACTCCTCCAGTGCCAATTTCATGGCCAGGAGCTCCCGGTCACCAATCCCATAGTTCCTCTCAGGAGCAGAGAGGCGACGGGAAAAGAAACAGCAAGGGTGTACCTTATCATCAGTTGGTGACCTTTGGGAGAGTACAGCCCCTACTCCGGAATCTGAGGCGTCAACCTCCACTATGAACTGGAGAGCAGGGTCCGGTTGCCTGAGGATGGGTGCCGAGGTGAATCGGGTCTTTAGCTTGGAAAAGGTCTCTTCTGCCTGACTAGACCACTGGAAGGGGTTCTTAGAAGAAGTAAGAGAGGTGAGAGGGGCTGCCACTGAGCTGTAGTTTCGGATGAACCTGCGGTAAAAATTGGCGAACCCGAGAAAGCGTTGGAGATCCTTTCGGGCCGTTGGTGTTGGCCAATTGGTTACCGCCTCTACTTTTGCTGGATCCATTTGAATCTTTGACGGTGCAATGATAAACCCAAGGAAGGTGGTTGAACGGCAGTGGAATTCGCACTTCTCTGCTTTAACGTACAACTGGTTCTCTAGGAGTCTTTGAAGAACTTGGCGGATGTGCAATTTATGTTTCTCCAGTGATTTGGAAAAGATTAATATATCATCCAGATAGACAAACACAAAGATGTTTAGAAAGTCTCTGAGCACGTCGTTGACCAGTGACTGGAACACGGCTGGAGCATTAGCTAGGCCAAACGGCACTACCAGGTATTCGTAATGCCCCGATGGTGTGTTGAATGTTGTCTTCCACTCATCCCCCTCCTTGATTCTGACTAGGTGATATGCATTACGTAGGTCAAGCTTCGTAAAAACGGTAGCCCCTTGCAGAAGGTCGAAAGCCGTTGACATCAGAGGAAGCGGATATCGATTCTTAATGGTGATTTCATTCAAACCACGATAATCTATACATGGCCGAAGCGTCTTGTCTTTCTTAGCCACGAAGAAAAATCCAGCCCCAGCAGGAGAAGATGAAGGGCGTATGATACCAGCAGCAAGGGACTCTGATATATATTTATCCATGGCCTCCCTCTCCTTTGAAGATAGCGAGTATAATCTCCCCCTGGGAGGCGTTGTACCCGGGAGAAGGTCAATGGTAGCGAGAGGGCTCGTGACTTATTGAACACCTGTTTCAGATCTGTGTAGTCGAGAGGAACAGCTGAAAGGTCAGGGAAGTCCTCGTTGGTGGAAGGTGCAACAGGCGGATAGTGAGCTGACTTCAGACAGGACGTTAAACAGGAGGGACTCCACTCTTGAAAAGTGTTCTTATTCCAATCTATGCGAGGATTGTGACGAATCAGCCAGGGACGTCCAAGAACAAGCGGTGGGTGGGCGTGGCGCATGACTAGGAAAGTGAGGTCTTCGGTGTGGTTGCCAGATACCTGTAGGGTAACTGGGGCCGTGCAATGGTTGATGACGGATAGGTGGGTACCATCGAGGGCCCGAACAGCCAGCGGGCTGTCGAGAGGATAAGTCGGGATGTTGAGGTCCTTCACCTTAGACGCAGAGATGAGATTCTGGTCAGAACCGGAGTTGATTAGAGCGAAGACCTTGTGAGATTTACCATGTGATGCTAGGATGGCCGGCAGAAGTGGACACTGGCTAGAGGAGAGATTATGGATTGGTCCCTCCATGGTCCCTAGTCTCACTGGAGGGGTTTTGGCTTTTAATGGACATTGGAGACGGTAGTGGCCGGATTGCCCACAATAGAAACAAGAACCAGACTGAAGCCTTCGCTGGCGCTCCTCCGGGGAGATCCGTGTTTGATTAACTTGCATGGGTTCCAGGTCAGAACTAGTGGCTGGCCGAGAAAGGGGATAAACAGGCGGCTGAAGTGGAGCTGAAGATCTGTATCTGGGGAAGGATGCAGTTTGGATATGGCGTCTTTGATTCAGCCGAACGTCTGTGCGTCCTGCTAGCTCCATGAGACCGCTAAGATCGCTGGGCAACTCCTGGACGAGCAGGTGGTCCTTGACTTCTTCGGAAAGACCATGAAGGAAGACGTCGTAGAGAGCTTGGGGGTCCCAATTAGTTGATGCAGCCAATGTGCGGAACTCGATAGCGTAATCGTAAGCTGAATGGGAACCTTGGAGGAGCTCCAGTAACTGCCTGGCAGCGTCCCGACCAGAGTGGGAGCGGTCGAAAACCCTTCTCATTTCCTCAGTGAACGACTTGAAAGAAGAGCAACATGGATCGTTGGCGTCCCACATGGCGGTTCCCCACTCACGTGCCCGTTCGGTGAGAAGCGTGATTACAAACGCCACCTTGGAGCATCCGTAGGGAAACACGATGCTTGGAGCTCCAATAACAGAGAGCATTGGGAGACAAAGGAGCGGCAAGTTCCCGGTGCGCCATCATATGGTTGTGGATGAGGAAGACGGGGCTCTTGGCACATAGTGACTGATTTATTTGGGAGAAGTACAACTAGGAGCTGTTGCAGTTGTGAGGAGATGGAGGAGAGTGTTTCAGTAACCTGTCGGATGCTCTGTTGGTGGGAGCCCAGCAGGGCTCCTTGCTGGGAAAGAACCCGTCTGAGCTGTTCCAAGTCCGCTGGGTTCGTCATGGCCGATGTATACTGTCACGGGCGGTTCTGGACGAGAGTGAGCCCAATAGCAGACAAACAGTTTCTTTTCAGAGCTCTTATTCTTTTGCACACTGGAGTAATAATATGTAACTGTAACAGGAGCAAGGGAGAGATGCTTTGTGTGTGTGTGTGTGTGTGTGTGTGTGTGTGTGAGAGAGAGAGGGAATGAGCGGCCCTGATGAATGGGGGAATGCTTTGTGACTGGAGAGGAGGCGGGCTGATGACGTGAGGGAGATTGCGCAATCCCGGAAGTGAAGCGCCAGAGAGGATCACCGACAGAGCGCGTGAATCCGCGTAAAGCAGCGAGTGCACGATCGCAACAGCTGTTGTTATTCGGAGAGATAATCCGGCAGAAGGTGAAAGTCTCAGCCTGCTGATTAAACCTTCGTTTTGATGCTCGCGGTCGCGGAAGTACTCACAATCACAGATTTCGGCAGAGAGTGAAAGTCCGAGTGTGCCGGTTAAACATTCCTGTTCGGTGCTCGCGAACGTGGAAGTACTCACAAGCACAATAATCATCCAGTTGGACGTAGAAGACGAAACTCAGGGTCGAATGGGCAGGCAGGGTCGATAACAATAATCCAGCAGCGAGGGCAGAAAGATCCGGAAGCGCGATCCACAATCGAGAGTCGAGTGAACGGGCGAAGTCAAACACAGGGAAATCCGAGCGCGAGCAAAAGATCCAAAGGGCGAGACAGAACACGAAATCCAAGAAACAGGCAGGGTCAAAACACAGGAACAAACTACTAGACAGAATCAATGAGATATGAGACGCCCGCAAGTAAGATGCATCGGCACAGAGGAAGATCTCTGGCTTTCTTTTAAAGCCCTGAGTAGGTAGTCTGATTGGTGGCAGGTGCATTTAGGTGATTAGAGAAGCGGAAAGAAGGCATGGGAGGGGTTATGACCTGGATGTGCTAGGCTGATCGGGCTGGTTCGTGACATGAACAGCAATGCCTCGACTGCACACTAGTGATGCTGTTGTCTATGAAGGGATACAGTGTTTCCTGGCAAAAACAATGCTTTAATTTTGCCTGAAATTAAATTAGTTAAAAAGATTTCATTTTCCACCAAAAAATGTCTGATAATAGACAAAATAAAGCTTAAAAATAATAAACATGCATATAATATTTGTATAATATACATATACTAATACAAATAACATAAATACTCTGTATATACTAATACTGTGTATTCAGATTTTGGTCTCCTCAATTGGAGAACAAAAGACCAACAACTGATACGTAATACTATTTGCTACTCTTATAATAATAAAAATATATAATAGGTAATTAAGTTGACTGGATTTATTTTTTTATGTGTTAATGTCTCTCTCTCTCTCTCTCTCTCTCTCTCTCTCTCTCTCTCTCTCTCTGCCGGAGCCCAAACTCTACTGCGCAACCAGGAAAAGTTGCAGTACACACACTTATTGTACCGGATGTTAAATGATGCCATATTGTGCAACTATTTGGTGCACACACAACATCATGTAGTTGCATGAGATAATATCTGCTGTGCATGCTACAGTATCTGATATAGATTTACCAGTGGGGGAGTCCGGGGTGTGAAAATGGCTGTAATTCTGGAATGCTTAATGCAACACTTTTGTCAAAATCCTTGAATTAAATTAGAAAAAAACTTCTTTTTTTAGTAACTACGATATGATATGATATGATGACATCATAGCCTGGTGATTCAGTACATTCAGGTGGTCATGTGACTTCATTTTATCTCCACATAACGTTGCTGAGTCTCGACCTGAGTGACTGAAGCGACTCCAGATCATAACACTGTCTCCAGAGGCTTGTACAGTGGACACTATGCATGATGGGAGCATCACATTGTGTGTGTGTGTGTGTGTGTGTGTGTGTGTGTGTGTGTGTGTGTGTGTGTGTGTGTGTGTGTGTGTGTGTGTGTGTGAATGCTCATACTTTCACTATGAAAAATAACTCTGGTTTTTGTTGTTGACTTTTTACCATGTGACTTCACAAGTGTTTAAGTGATTTCCATTCATAAACTTTTCTGCCCATGTTTCTTCTACAAAGTTGACAGTTCAGCAGTTCAGCACTATCCTTGCATCCTTCCAGGCCTTATCCGACCCTTAGCATCCTTCAGTATTTGGTAATGTGCTGAAGAGTTCTTAACTTAAGAGTCTTAAGAGTCCCAGTCTTTTCAAATCCATTTAGTTGTTTACTTTGATTGATGCAGCCCAATAATTTAACCTTTGTGAAATAGCAATTTATTTATTTATTTATTTATTTATTTATTTATTTTTGTCTAGGCTGCTGTAGTGTGTGTGCATGCATGGCAGTCTGTAAACTCGTCCCTTCCTTGTTTGGAGATCCGGTCAGATTTGTACAGAATGGGAATGGAGCCTTCATTTTATGAATTCAGATGCACAGGCTGGTTAAAGTGCTTAAGCATGAGGCTCGTTAGATACAGAAACTATAACTATGTTCAATTTTAACAAAAACATGTTACATTTAAGATAAATAATTATAAAATTATTACCTTCAAGGTGCAAAGAGATTACTTTATCATAGTGCTTCTCACCTGCTGATCCTCTCTGTCCTGTAAGATGTTTTCCTGCTCTATCACATGCACTTCAACTCAGAAAAGAGTGTTAACTAGCTGACTAGTAAACCTCACAATAACAAGTGTTTATATTCTTTATCTTGTGTTTATAGTGTTTTGAAATGATGTAATTTACTCATTTTATTTTACTCTTTTTATTTTATGTCAGGACATAAACTGATGGTAATGTTGACATAAAGCTTCACACTGAGAGACAGATGTAGATTTAAAACATTTTGCATGAAGTTACATAACATTCATTATTTGTTTACATTTCTGTCTCATTAAAGCGGCAGTATTCAAATTATTAATTTATTGCCAAGGGTTTCTCCGAACGCAGACACCAGACAAGTTATCCGTCGTAACACTGAAACACACACAACCACAAACACAGACATCAGCCTCAGCGTCTCATAACAGGTCAAATTTTACTTTTTATTTTACTGTTTTTTACATTTTTAAAAAAAATAATAAACCAGTTCTCAATGTGTGCATTTAATGTCTAAAGGCAGATACTCACATGAAGCCATGCTCTTTACAATCTGAGTTTATTCTTTCCACCTTTTGGATCTTATGAGAAGGAATTTTGCCTTCAAAAAACTTGAAACAGCATGAGATGGGATTAGGAGCCTGTGCTGAATAAGAGAGAGAAACAACCCCTTTACACTGAAATGAACGCAGAAAAGTAAAAAAAAAAAAAAGTCAGTAATGATCATAATTAATAAGCACATTTTAAATGGTGAACTCAAAAGTGTTATTGTTTTACTTTTTAAGCACATCTGTGGTATATAAATAAATAAATAAATACCTGAGCTCCACCCGTAAAAAGCATGTATAGACTCATTGGCCTGAACATTTTATTTACTAGAATTTATTTTAATTAAAGTAAACATTAATTACTATTTTAATGTTATACTGAATAAATGTACATATGTGCACAATATTATTATTATTATTATTATTATTATTATTATTATTTATACAGTTCTTACACAGTAAAGTAGTAAACTCACGCATAGCATCCAAGTAGAGCGCCATGATCAGGACCAAGGCCAGGACCAAACACACACGTCTCATCTTCAGGTTCTCAGCAGGTGTGTGTAGCTCCAATTTCTTCTTTGCCAAACATGAGATTTGCTTGAATCAGGTTTTACTGTAGTATTTTATACAACAGTTTATTTAAATTCAGCGTTTCCCACACCCTTGATACGTCCAAATATCTCTACACACACCTCCTCTAACCACATCCGCCCCCCATGCCGAGCAAACATGAAGATCTGTAATCAAGATTTATCTAGAAGACAATAACCGATTGATCTTCTGTAAGTTCATCACCCTTGTCATGCACCTTACAAACATAACCTCTGACTTACAGCTTCAGAATATTCAACAATGTCTCTAATGCATCAGAGTAACAACTTAAAGAGTTTACAAGCTTACACATACTCTGCAGTTTCGTTTTTCTCATTGCATACAAGTTTACAGATTAAAAGATAAAAAATTTCAATATATTTAATCAAGGTTTTTTGTGTGCTTATGTATTGCAAAAACTCTGATATTTCTTATTCAGAATCAGGTCCCTTGGTTAATTTAACTACAGGCACACCAAACTGAGCTTTTATTCATGAAAGCATGTTAGTTTGCAAATGAATTTAATTCATAGTGTTGGGAACAGACATGGTAAGTAGCAAAGTACAGAACAACTACTCTATCATTGTACCTAATCATATTTGCATGTACTGTAGTTGTACATTACTTAAGTGTATACCTCACTTGGTTTCTGAGCAGCGGAATCCACTGGATCCTTTTCCAAGTGACCTAAATACAGATGTGGCCATTAAGAATGCACGCTTTTGTACTGCGAATAATTCGTTGCGCGCCATGCTGCGAAATCCCACAAGCAACATTCAGGAATTTAAATAAATGTGTTGTGCGTCACTGAATATCCACCAGATAATGCATGGAAGGAGTTTATCTAAAAGCCAGACCAAGTACAATAAAGAATTGTGTATGATTAGTTAGACTAAAACAATATTGTGTCCAATGCTGAAGCAAACATTAATTTTATTTTGTTTTACAAGAGGGCTTTTCTGATGAGTGTGTGTATATGTGCTTCATATTATTTTCATTATAATGAAATGAGATGCCCTAAATCGTTCTTTAAAATTCACAATAGGTTTCTTATATAGTTCTTGTAAAGTCTTAACAGAGACAAAACACTGAAAGACATGACAATGCCTCAGTTTAAATGGTCTTAAAATTACTTTAATTTCCTGACACTAAGCAATCTGATAGTGTCCTGATTCATGAATATGTCAACATATTTCCATTAAAATGTAAAAAATGGTCGACATTGAGCACCATCAGAAGACATGAATGAACAAAAAAAAAATCTATATTTTTAAGTAAATATTCTTATATGCACACAAAGTGCTTCTGGATTTTTATAATAATAATCGTCGTGCTTTTTTACTGTTTGTGTCCAGCATTAAATTATAATTTTATGCATTATTTGATCATGGCTAGAAATAATAGCTGGAATGTGATTGTGAATTTCTGACTGAAATAAAGCTGTTCACCGGCGTGAGTGAACCTACGGCTTGTACTTTCACTTTACAAAAGGTAGTGTTTTGATCAAAAGGCTGATAAACGTGTGCGATTTATCGATAAAAATGCAGACATTCTCCCCCCAGAAAGTCATCGCGTCTCGCAATAATGCAGATCAAACATAATACACCTGTCCATACATACAAAGGAATATTTAATCATATATGTGAGATGTATTTCACTTAAATATTACAGATTAAAAACAAGAAAAGAAGACATGCTGCGCTTTAGTTCATTGTAATGCAGACAAAAAAAGCTACACGGCAAAAATATGTTTTATTATATTATGACTTGAATAAATCGGCTCACATCGGAGCGCAAAACAGTTACATCTGTATGAATAAACCGAGATGCGTGTTTCTTAGCCCCGCCCTGTGAAAACAGCAAATTCAGGGAAAGGCTCCCCGCGAGAGGTTGTGTGCCGACCACTGAGCTTCTACGGATTCTAAAATTTACATTGTTACTGTGAAATTGTTTTTTAAACCTTCAAAGGAAGAATTTTGTTACCATAACCTGTGTTGTCTTGTTTTTAATCACTCTATACACGACCTATGAGTTCTTTTTACAAATGGAATATTTTTTATATTAAACTCTAAAAACTGCTGGGTTTAATGTTAAAGTGCTGGGTTGTTTTATTTGCCCCAACCAGAGGGTAAATCAACACTCTTGCTGGGTTGACACATTCCATTTGATTTAGTAGTTGGAATCATTTGGTTTTCAAAAGTCCCAAAATTTACACAACTTTCCATAATGTACACACAGTAGATTACTTGTTAGAAATACCCAAATGAAATGAATCCGTTGTTTTAACCACTGCAGAGAGAGTTAGCCAGCGGTAGTTTTCAGAAATCCTTTCCGAGGTGTGGATGCGTTGGGCGGGTACATGAGCTCAGAGTGCCTGGGGATTGTCTGGAGCTCAAATCTCCGAAAACTGTTTTGAAACCAACAAAAATTGCCTAATGCACCTGTCCATAAATAAAAATGAATATTTAGGCCTATACGCGAAACATGTTTCACTTAAATATTACGATATTACGAAACAAGGAAAGAAGACGCACTGATCTTCAGTTCATAGTGATGCAGACAAAAGGTCTAGAGAGGAAACAGACATTTCCCTTTCCTTTTTTTTTCATTGAGTTTAATCACGTACCATAGCATTTAGTATTCAAGTTCAAGTACAAGTTCAAGTACAAGTTCAAGTCGGCTTTTATTGTCATTTCAACCATATACAGTTCAGTACACAGTGAAACGAAACAACGTTCCTCCAGGACCAAGGTGCTTTTTCATAGCAAAAGCAACCCAACAGTGATTAAAGTACCCGAAATAACCCAGAATTTTGACCCAGAATAAACAACCCAACCCAAACATGGGTTTACAGAAACCCAGCATTTGTTGCAGTGTACTACTACTACTACTAATAATAATAATGAATGGAGAAAGCGCAGTCAAAGCCCAGGGATCCTGCGTGCTGTCGCGTTGTGTTCAGTGAGTAACATATATTTTTGTGCTTGTTGTATTTCTGGGGGAGCGTACTGTATCTGCACATGCGTTCATCAGCCTTTTGATCAAAAAGCGCTCATGCGCAACTCACTTTCACTTTGCAAAAGGCAGTGTTTATTGTTTAGTGTATATTTAAAGTGCATATACACAATAAGACAATATTGTTTTAGGCTAACTTATCATACACTTTTGTATTCTTTGTTGTACTTCATATTTTTGCACACACGTGCGGGTGAGTTACAGTAATAATAATAATAATGATAATAATAATAATAATGATAATAATAATACCTTCACAGCACTACTACTATGAATAATAATAATGATCGTCTTTAATAAACACATAATACCTCAGATTGAAGCACGACTGCCCCTACAGGTAATGAACATCAATTTCACAGCTTCTCGCGCGCTGCTGCGGCAACTCGCGAGATCCCTTTTCTCTTAATGGCCAGATCTGTAGTGCACTACCTATCTAGTGAACAAATTTGTGAACTCTTAGGTGTTTATTTTGTGTTTCTCACCCGTAATTATAATGTGTTAATGCATCCTTCAGTATTCGGTTTGCTTGTAGTTCACCCAGGTTTAATTCCTTTGACTACTTGCATCCTACAAGATAACATTAGCCATCGTAGCAACTAGCTAGTTAAGCTACTGAAGTAATGAAAGACGCTAACAATGCGACCTGCCATATGCTGGTGCCAGGAGGATTCATAAATTAAGGTTTATTGAGGTTTAATATCTCACTTACTTACTCATGTTCTAGACCGATTTATCCTGTATTCAGGGTTGTGGGGGTGGAGCCTGTCCCAATAGACTTAGAGTATGAGGCGTGGTACACCGTGGACAGGGTGCCAATCCATTGCAGGGCACACCACACACACACACACATACACACACACACATTCAGACACTACAGGCAATTTGGGAACACCACTTAGCCTAATCTGCATGTCTTTGGACTGTGGGAGGAAACCGGAGACCCGGAGGAAACCCACCAAACACGGAGAGAACATGCAAACTCCATGCACACAGAGACGAGAATCGAGTCTGGCCGGGAATTAAACCCGGACCCTGGCGGTGCAAGGCGACAGTGCTAATCATATATAAGTGATGATTCTACTGGATTATATTTTTAGTCAAGTACTTTTACTTATATCTGAGTATTGAGTTTGTACTTCTGCCACATCTGGTTGTTAGCTAGCTGAGTAAACAACCTGTGCAGGGCAGGGGGTCCTCCTGCGCCAGGCCTTTAAATCAACAGGGAGTGTTTAATTCCTTTGCTAATATGTTTTACATGTACATCAACATCTACATCTACATCTAGATCTAGGCATTTGGCAGACGCCCTTATCCAGAGCGACTTACATTTTTATCTCATTATACCTCTGAGCAGTTGGGGTTAAGGGCCTTGCTCAAGGGCCCAACAGGGACAACTTGGTGGTAGTGTGACTTGAACCTGGGACCTTCCGAACCGTAGTCCAATGCCTTAACCACTGAGCTACCCCTGACATGTACAGTATGAAATCATGTGATTGGCTCAGTGAGCTTTATTTTATTTGTTTATTAGTTTATTAGTTACAATAAGCATCAATTACTTTGATATGAAGCCTCACCCAGAAAAATTCTGAAATGCCTCATATATACATGTAGCAGAAAGAGTTACATTAAAATTATTATTCATTTGAATTTCTGTCTTGTTCAAGCTGGACTTTTCAGTTCATTGAATTTTTTTTCCCCGGGGTCTCTTGCGAACACAGATCTCATGAGAGTCATGCGTTGTAACACTGAAACACACACATACAGAGAGTGCATGAGTTTAATATTAAACTATAACTGCATAATATAACAGTAACAATGCAATTAATGTTTAAGAGCAGATACTCACACAAAGCCGTGCGTGCTGCACTGCGAGTTTGTATCTTTCACCTTTTTGATGTCATGAGAAGGAATTTCACCATCAAAAAACTTTAAACAGCACGAGATGGGATTAAGAGCGTATGCTGAGAGAGAGGGGGGGGGGGGGGGGGGGTTCAGATTACACAACAATGCAGAAATGTTACTCTGAAAAGCAAATGCGATTGGGAATGTTATACAGTTATAAAGTAATACACACATCGGACATTTTATATACGATTAATACCCTCAAGAAATTGTTATAGATCATATAATCAGTGCTGCTTTAAATGATATACACTGAGAATCGTTTCATAAAGTAAAACTTCTGTAAAAGTAATACTAAAGGTGACTTTTTGCTGAATGGTGAATTATTTATTTTAAAATTATCGACTCACTGGTCCACTTTCAATTATTATTATTATTATTATTATTATTATTATTACTACTTTAACATTTATTGTTGCTACACAAAAAAATGTGTAATGAACTCACGCTGAGCGTCTGAGTAAAGCATCATGATCAGGACGAAGCCCAGGACCAAACACACACGACTCGTCTTCATGTCCTCAGCTGGTTTATGAAGCTCGGCTCTCTTCTCCCTCCAAGATGAAATTGTTTAAATCAGGTTTTCCTGTCTGATCTTATACAAGCCCTTATTTAAATGAAGAATTAGATCATCATCTCTCTACACACCTCCCAAACTAACCACATCCTCCAGTCAGGCAGTACAGACATGTCCTGAAGACACGCCTTTACTTCTGAGTTAATGTGAAGGGGCGTGGCTTTTATAGTTACAGGTAACAGTAAAGTGCAGCCCTGATAAAGGTTTTTCGCAATACAGGATAAATCTGTAACTGAAAACGATTAAATGAATGTGAACAACGATGCAAACTATTAAGTTGGATTATAAGCGCAGTATAACTACTGACTGAACACTTTACGCACTTAACATAAATTATGCGAGAAACAGTTACAGTGTCTTTTGTGTGTCACGTGTAATATGTATAAAGCACCTATTTTCATGGATTTTCCACATGTCCAATAAAGATTCTAGAATTCTATTCAATTCTATTCTATTCTGTTAAAAATTCTTCATATTTAATATTCAGTACTTGCCTTCAAGAACTTACGAGATTACACAATCTCTCTGGTTTTGTATTAATCATCATATTCTTTAAAGATTTGAAGATTTGATTTAATCAGAAAATTTTGCAAATGTGTTAAAAATCAAAAACTGTTATCTCTTCTTGACTGATCGTACGTGCATCCTGTTTGCCCTGATCATCTAAAGATTTCTCTAGAATTTGCTGTTTTCATTTCTCTCATCCTGTTGCTGATATTTTTTTGCACATGAAACAATCATGGAAATGGACACGCTGCACTTTATATTAGGACACTCATAACTCCTGCTTACATTCATAGATACATACTTTATTATTATTATTATTATTATTATTATTATTATTATTATGAATCTCTATATTTCTAGCTTTGAACTTTTCACTTGGATACATTAATGTCATTTTCTGTATATTTTATTCTTTTTATTTTGTACAATTATTTTTTATTATATTCATTATTTTACTTAGATTTTCAGGAGAGTAGACAGTCAAAGGCACTAGGTTGTTGATCTGAGGATCCAGGTTTCAGCCCCGCTGTCAGTTGGTTATCACACACCAAACTACCCACTAGCCACTGCGTTTAGTGCCGGTCCCGAACCCAGGTACAAAACCGGAGGGTCGTGTCAGGAACGGCATCCGACACAAAACCTTACGCCACATTGTGTGCGGATCGGATGGTCCACTGCGGTGACCCCTCGATAAGAGCAGCCGAAAGAAAGTTTAATGGACTCAATCCATACAGCACAAACACAGAGAGCGATCAGGAACTTTGAACTTGCCTGTCCAGTAGGCTTTCAGTTCAGTATTAATCTCCATATGTGGGTATTAATTTTTTTTGCCTTTTGTGAGTATTTTGACTTCTGTATTGTATTACTTGAAGGTTCAACTGGCACCTTTTAAACATCATATCTGAGCCCATTTGTACAGTAATATTTATACTTTACACCTATTAATAAATATTATGTTAAACATCACTAGAGATTAAGAACCTAGCTTTTCCTAGCTTTTTATCATTTACTAGCTGGAGTACCTGTTTTTGCCTACATAGTTAAAACCCTGTGGTGGAAAAGTAATGAAAAAAATGCAGAAAATTGTATGTGGCGACGTCCTCATATCCAGTGAGGCCCATGACAACATAGCATTAAGACCCAGATGGAGGTCAGGAGCGTGGAGTGTGGATAGTTTGTGATCACTCACCTCACTCACCTATGTTACCTACATCTCTGCCCTCCATGGTAACGAACTTTGTGCCTGATTTTTTTAAAGTATTTAGTTCCCCTTACTGTAAAGAGGTGGCAGAATCAGCATTAACATATTTTCATTAATGGTATTTATAGTGAAATTTGATCCATGCTCCATTCGCTTATGCAGTGCCGCGCCACACAACGTAATTTAATCTCAACACCATTTTATAAAAGTCATTCTAACCCTGGTTCCTGCTGCCTCGGTTCCCGATCCCAGAGGGAAGCAGCTTCATCGGGACGCAATCTCACAACGTCTCATTTTAGACATTTTCCCACATCACACTGATGGTTCT
Organism: Clarias fuscus; assembly: GCA_030347435.1. Classification (NCBI taxonomy): domain Eukaryota; kingdom Metazoa; phylum Chordata; class Actinopteri; order Siluriformes; family Clariidae; genus Clarias; species Clarias fuscus. Next base: position 35,650,210 of record CM059214.1, on the reverse strand, counting down.
GTTGATAAATCATGCAGTTCAGTGAGTACAGTGACTTCACTGTCACGCTCAGGAAACCAGTCTCAGATAACTTTATCTTTGTGACATGGCACTTTATCCTGTGGTCATTACCACATAATTCTGTGTCTGTGGCATTTAAACAATGCTCACTTGGTACTAACAGGCCCAAAGTGTGCCAAGGAAATCTCCCCATCACCACCATTAGACTGAACTGTTGATACAGCGCAGGATGGATCCATGTGTTCATCTTATTTATGCCACATTCTGATAAAGACTCATCAGACCAGGTAAGATCTTTCCAATCTTCTGTTGTACTGTTTCGCTGAGCTCATGTGAATTGTAACTTTAATTTCTTCTAAATGTTACACCACCATTAATTTGTTAAATAATGGTTGATATTCTGTTGTTTTATCAAAGTCATTCTAACCTGCTTCCTGATGGTTTGACTCTTAACTACGGATAGATGTAGCTTCGTCAGGACGCAATCTTGTAATCTCTCCTTTTATAATATTCACAATGAAGCAATCACATCTACTATAATTAATTTATACACATTTTCCCACATCACACTGATGGTTCGGTTAATAAATCATGCAGTTCACACAATGGTGCAGTTGTAACTTTATTTGTATCTGCGTAAAGCAAAATCATCAAACACCACGACAAAGGGTTAATAATAATTATGCAGGAAATAAACTGTTAAGCTTGAAGTTAATTTGTCAATTTAAAGCTTTAATTTTATCTGCGTGTGTGTGTGTGTGTGTGTGTGTGTGCTGCGTTTCAGTTGCAGCATTAAGATTTAGCCTTTTCCTTTGATGGGGTTCTCACGAACACAGGTGGTCTGGTGGTCAATAGTAGTAACACTGTAACACACACATAAACACACACATCAGTACAATCCCATCTACTCTCAACTCATTTACAAACTCATTTCATTCCAATTTTTGTAAATTAAAACACACAATAAAACAGTACGTTTCAAATACTCACACAAAGCCGTTCTTTTTACAGCGTGGGTTTGTCTTTTTAACCTCCAAGACTTTTTCGGGGGGAATTTTGTCAGTGGAAAAGTTGGAACAGCAGTTTTTGAGTTTTGCTAAACGATCCGAACTGATAACTGATAAGAGACAGATGAGATGTTTTTATCAGATTGAAACTGATGATAATATCAATGTGTATAAAATGTTGAATGAAAGATGTTCAATTTTGAATTAAATGTAATATACTTAATAGCTATGTATCAGGTTCATGTCCTTTACAGGCAATTCCCTTACTCACTCCTAATGAAATGTGTGTGTGTGTGTGTGTGTCCTGTATGTTATATAATTAATTATACACAAGAAATGTTGTACAGTTACATAAAAACATGCATAATAAACTCACACACAGCGTCCGTGTAGAGCCCCATGATCAGGACGAAGCCCAGGACCAAACACACGCGACTCATCTTCATCTTCTCAGCAGGTGTGTGAAACTCTGGTCACTTCTCTCTCTGACACTGAATTTGACTGAATCAGGGGTTTCTGTCTCATTTTAAACATCTTTTTTTGCCCCCACCCTTTTTCCACACCTCTAAAAATTACCACTTCCTTTATTCAAGCTTTAGATCTCTAATCAAGATACTGTATGCCAATGTTAATAAATAAAAACTTTTTTTCAAGAAAAATTATATTTTCCTCCAACATTGCTAGGTTTTAAACATTGTTGCTGTGACTGTCGCATCCCTTTTCTGAATTTTAATGTTAATTAATCATGTAATTTACCCAGTCGTGTGTTTATGATGATGAAGGTTATGGCATGAGCGTGCATTTGAGTGTTTTCACGTGTGTATGTGTGTACTTCATGTCAGATTTTGCTTCGCTCAGCACTCTGTAACTACACAGGGTACAGAAAACTATAGTGTCAGCTATTGCGATACCTTTTCCTTTTTTTAGATTAGTAATGGATTGGACATGTTTAGGGAATCGGTGCACATCAGGCAAGTCATGGATCTTACGTCTGTATAGATCTCTGTCAAGTCAGATACTTATGAGTAAAAGGAATGTGGAAGGCATTTAAATGGCTCATAAGGAAGAACAAGATTCTCAGGTGAGAAGAAAAAAAAACTGCTAATTAACTGACCATATGTTGAAGTGTCCTGGTGGGAGCATCATACTTTCATCTCAATTTCTGGTTTCATATCTATTTCTGGTTGTTTTTAATGAAGAAACACTTTGCTAAACTGCTTTACATTTTTAACCTCAAACAACCCTTTTTTCAGTAAAACTTTTTCTGTAAATGGTTAGAAAAGGATTTTTTCCTCTTTCTGGATGCTGAGCTATACTGTAAACCCTAATGTTCAAAGTAATTAAACACATTGAGTACTGTCAACTTAAATAATTGCAATTAAGTCAAATTAATAGACCTTTTTGAGTATTCAGAACTTTTTGGCATTTATGAGTTTGTAGAAATGAGACTTTTCAAGTTAGCTGAACAAATTTGATATTTTATGTAATCGTAAGTACTTAAGTAACAATAACTTAAGTAAAACTTCCACCAACATAATTTCTATAAAGCACTTGTGGTGCAGTGGTAAGTGTTCAGGCTGCCATGTGGAAGACCTGGGTTTGATTCCTGGGCCGGATGGTCTGCAAAGTACTTTTTGATTTGCACAAGTTCAACAAACTCAAAAATGGATAGTTCTGTTTACTTAAAATGGGAAACATCATTAATTAAAAAAATTCATCTAACTGATTACCTCAAATATTTTGAGTTTTGCCAACTTAATTGGGTTTACAGTGTAGTTAAGAGATAGTCAAATTAAATGTCATTTATTTTAAAGAACAACCAGAGGGGGAATTAGATATGGGCGACATGGGCAGCCGGCATCTTGCTGGGAGGGCACGGAACACATGGGGACAAAACTAATATTGAATCTATTAACTATTTAATTAAATATTCAGAATGATGATAACATTTTATGAAATCAGTTTTCTACCTCTTGTTTGCCTGTGAGTTGTGTTTATTCATGTCACTGTGTGGGTCGATTAACCTCGTTGGTACGTGTGTGTGTGTGAGTGTGTGTGCGTGCATGTGTGTGTGCGTGTGTGGGTGTGTGTGCATGTGGGTGTGTGTGCATGTGTGTGCTGCATCTCAGTTGCAGCATCAAGATTTGGCTTTTACATTGGTGGGGTCTTTATCAACACAGAGGCTCAGGTATTTAGGTGTAGTAACACTGTAACACACACATGAACACACATATTGTATGAGTAACATGCCTATCCAATCCATGTCTAACTAATAATGTTCACTGATTTTCAATTCATTCATTCATTCATTCATTTATCTATTCTCTATAGCGATTCACACAGTGCTAGCCACTACACCAGTGCGCCTCCTTTTCCATCATCATGTTGTTTATCAATCTTTTGTTTCACTTTTAAAAGCCTCTTGTTGATGTCATCACTTGCACTGTTTTACTGTGTTTGGGAGCCATGATGCACTTCACCATTATATTCATAATAATAATGCTTTAGAAATAAAATGTACATGCCCAGGTGCTGAGCAAAATTGGTGCATTAAATAAAGGTTGATATTCTGTTGTTTTAAGCTCATATTTGCACCTGTGGTCGAGTGTGTAAGTTCCTGCCCATGATTTAGAATGGGATGCGTCATTGCTGTGTCTCCCTGACCCCTGGTGTGTGTGGGTCTCTGTTTAGAAGTACAGTGGAACCTCGGATTGCGTGTAAAGCAAAAGCGAGTCTCATTAGAGAGGTTAAAAGGAGTCGGCGGAGCCGCCGGCGGGTCCAAGTGCATTTTTTTCTGGTAACCATAAAAATAACTCAAAATGCTCCTTTTTTGATCATATATATAAGTGTAGTACATCATTTAAATCTGCAAAGGGTCTACTTTTATTCATGTATACTCACTATATGAACAAAACATTGTGCTTTTGTAAAATAAATAAAGAAAATAAACAGGTGCGCTTTCAGCCGCCTCAGTCTCCGTGAATATCTTTCTGAAACCGTCACTAAAATTAACTGAAACTCCGCGAATACTTCACACACCGACATGAGAAATATATCTATTTAAAGCTTAAAGGGTCCACTTTTAAACAAAGCAAGCTAAATAAAAAATAAATATTCTCATTTTATGTAATCCGTATGAATCCGAGGAGAGGCACAGTCTTTCCGTCGCACTTCATTATCTGATAATGACCGGAGGCAGGACACGCCCACAGGACACGCCCACATGCTATTCACAGGGAAAACAGCTGTAGAGCACGCTACATACAAGACCACGCCCCCTGCCTGCGCTCATACAAACCAGACACACACACACACACAGATTCAGTGAGTTTCCTGCACGTGTGGAAGATGTCACGCGCTGTACAGGTTTCTGGAGCTCTACAGAATGTTCTGGACGGTGGGCGGAGTTTATCTTTTCTTCAGAACAACACTGAAACTCCGACAGAAAACGGGTGTGTTTTAAAGAGTTATTTGCTCCACCGGAGGAGGAGAATCCAGCAAGCTGTTACTCATATAATCCTAATTCTGATAATATAAATCTCATCTCATTTTATTTTTACATACATAGTTTAGTTTAGCACGTAGAAAACACTGCTATTCGGGCTACCATGCTGCCTTATGTAGCTTAGCACAAACCTGCTAGCTCCCGGTGGCTAAGCTAATGCCTTATGTGCTGGTTGTCAGTATCAGCTGTGGTGTAAATATTCCAATTTATTTTACCCAGTTTTGGATACATTTAGCATACAGTGGCTATTTGGTTCAGTTTTTGGTTAGCTTATGACACTGCTATCTATGATGTTATTTAGCACAAACACTTTAGCTCCTGGTGGCTAAAATACTACCTCTTGTAGCTTATTGATATTCAGATAGAAGAATAAAAAGCCCCCCACCTCTGCTTTTTATTTGTTGTATGACATTACAAAAGCTTATGTTGTCTTTATACATGGTCATTAGTGATTTATGATATACAGTAGTTTATGTTATTGTGTTATCATGCTCATGTTGTATTTTTCTTTCTTTTTTTTTATAAACAGTTGTGAGAGTGAAAATGATCAGCCATCTGTCTGATAGAAAGTGAGGGCTCTGGATTCTGGATGGAAGGGAACTGGATTTTGGTCATTTTAAAGTGGATGGACACACAATAAGCATCTGTCTGTGACCTGTGACTGTGTACAACCAGCACATGGACTGACCTCGGGTTACAGAAGTGTTGCTCCAGCTAGTAACAGTGTCTGTGTGCAGTGTAAAGCAGTGTATGGTAAGAAGCAAAAAACACCATGGAAATGCCAGGTATGTAATGTTCACTTATGTCTTCAGTTAAACAGGAACTGCTTTTTGAAAGTGGCACAAAGATGTATGACTGTGGTGTAGGAGTGGACTAAACACCCTTTTTTTATTTTGCACAGCCATATTTATGACATAAATGTACCTTCTGTGTATAAGATGATCTGTGTCTGTCCGTCTCCATTCAATCCTGAACATTTTCTTTGCACTGTGTAAGTGAGTAGGTTATGTATCGGGTGTAAGAGTCAGTTATTCTGCCGGTCAGTTAACTATATTCTAAATAAACTACAAGCAAAAAATATATGTTTTTTTGTCCTGTAATTATTTTCTTTTAGCATTTCCCTGTGTCACATTCCTGACTGAGGCTCATTATGCAAATCATTATTCGGGTCTTTGTCTTCTCTGGTGTGAAGTAGAGCATTATTCATGATCATTCACGCCTCCTCGCATACGGCCTTTCCAAAACAAAAAGTGTCTTAGAAAATGTAAATTAAAATATTGTTTTCTGTGAATGAGTGATCAAGATGATTATCATCATTTTAAAGTAAAACCTCTAGACTACAAGATCCAGGTAACAACAAAAAAATATAAACAAATGTTATGAATGTGTTTTGCGAACTTATTTCAGTGATATATATATATTTTTTGTTTTGTTTCCAATAATCACGCATAACTCTCCAAAATACAAACTTGTACATACATGCTGCTCATATATTACATTATTGCTCACTGAAAAATATACAAATGTCAGGACTTGTCAGAACTTCTTCAGGGCCCCAAAACACCCTCAGACTCCTAAGGGTTAATTTCCCAATAAAACAGTGTTTCTGTTGTGTGTGTGTGTGTGTGTTGTGTGTGTGTGTGTGTGTGTGTGTGTGTGTGTGTGTGTGTGTGTGTGTGAAACTCAAATAAGAGAGGAGGAAGAATGACTGTGTAAGACGAGGAGAGGGGAGGGGCTCATTCCACCTCTCCTCTTACTTTAGCTTCACGTACACACACACACGCACACAAACAGAAACACTTATCTTTCAGGATTTATTTTGACTTCTTTTAAAAGTTGAGGACGGGTTATTATTTTTATTTTCACTTTATATTTTGTAATAATTATTTTCATGTTGCAGTGAGCTTGTGCATTTCGGCTAACCACGTTTACTTCTTGTAGCTGGAATAGCATCTTGTTCTCGCGGTGGCGTGCAGACTGTCAGTATCTCCTGGTAGGTTAAGTTTTATTAATTTATGCTTACTGTAACTGCCGTGTTTTCATTCCAGCTTGTTTGAGTCCGTTCATCTTCGGCTGTGAGTAACCGTATGACTCGAGTGGCTCTATGACCTGCAGGAGAAATCAGTTGGTTCTGAGAGCCTTTTGTACAGAACAGGATTAAGACGGCACTGCTGTCTTGCTGTCCTGCTGCTCTGTTGTTTTGTATTTAGGTTTTATTTGCTTGTGTTATTGTATGGTTTGTTTGGTTGTTTTGTTTATTTTATGTTTTTTTTTATTATTGTTTTGTTGTTCGAGTTTTGTTTATAGCTTTTTTTGCTTTATATTTCTTTTCTGTGTATAGAGTGCTAATTTTTTCTTGTCAGTGATGTCGACTATTGCAAATTATTGATGTAATTTTTAAATTTGATTTTCTTAATCAGGTTTATTGTAACTTTGCTTATTGTATTTATTTTGTGTTTTAGGCGTCAGAGCCGGTTGGCTAGCTGCTTTAGTACCGTGGAGGTGTCCGGATAGTTTGTAATCACTCACCTCACTTTGTGTGTGTGTGTGTGTGTGTGTGTGTGTGTGTGTGTGTGTGTGTATTTCACAGCTAGCCTACCCTGCTATGAGTAAGCCTTAGTGTTTTAGTGATTTGTGGGGTACACGCTGTGTTTAGCCCATCTGAGCTTTATTTTATTTGGTTCTGTCAGTGTTTTATTTGGCCATTGTAATTCCAACATTTTTATTAACATTTTTGTATACTGATTTTATGTCTCTGCCCTCCATGGTAACAATCGTTGTGCCTGATTTAGTATTTAGTTCCCCTTACTGTGAAGAGGTGGAAGAATCAGCATTAACATATTTTTATTAATGGTTTGGGTATTTATATTAAAACTTGATCCATGCTCCATTCGCTTGTGCAGCGCCTCGACACACATCGTAATTTTAGGATTGTTCTTTTAGCATTATCTCAACACCATTTTATAAAAGTCATTCTAACCCTGGTTCCTGCTGCCTCGGTTCCCGACCCCAGAGGGAAGCAGCTTCATCAGGACGCAATCTCACAACGTCTCATTTTAGACATTTTCCCACATCACACTGATGGTTCTGGTAATAAATCATGTAGTACACACAGAGGTAATTTTATTTGTAACTTTATTTGAATTTCCATTAAGCAAAATCAGAAACACCACAATAAAGCGTTGATAAGAATTATGCAGTAAATTCACTGTTTAGCTTATTTAAAGCCTTAGTTTATTCTGTGTGTGTGTGTGTGTGTGTGTGTGTGTGTGTGTGTGTGTGTGTGTGTGTGTGTGTGTGTGTGTTCTGCAGCTCTGTTGTAGCATTAAGATTTAGCTTTTCCATTGGGGGGGGGGGTCTCATAAACACAAAGGTCTGGGTATTTAGATGTAGTAATACTGTAACGAACACATGAACACACACATCTCAATACAATCTCATCTACTCACACCTCATTTATAAACTTATTTTCTTATTTTGTGAAATAAATCAAACCGTGTCAAATACTCACACAAAGCCTGCTTTTTTTCCCTCCATGACGATTACAAGAAGAATTGTCTTTGGCCTGTGCTAAATGATCCAGAGCGAAAGCTGAGACAGACAAGATGTTTTAATAAAATTGAAAATTTATAAGATGTATATATAAGATGTTTTATATATACAATGTATATATTCATCATTTTGATTTTCAGGTAGTGAAACATCATTTGATAGTATTCGAAGTATAAAATGTAAATGCATGAAATAGTAAGACCCTAGCATCCGCGCAGAAGACTTTCAGCATGATAATGATCTGAAACACACAGCCAAAGCAATGCTGACCCGAGTTCCTGTGTTGTGCTTTCAAGCTGAAAAGCTGATCAATCACACATTCCTGGAGTACGTTCTCCACACCAGTCGTGAGAACAGTTACAGCAATTTATAATACAGCAAACTCTCACCATTGTGAGATCTGGTGACTGTGTGAGTACTGTGACTTCACTGTCACGCTCAGGAAACCAGTCTCAGATAACTTTATCTTTGTGACATGGCACTTTATCCTGTGGTCATTACCACATAATTCTGTGTCTGTGGCATTTAAACAATGACAATAAAATGAATTGTAACTTTAATTTCTTCTAAATGTTACACCACCATTAATTTGTTAAATAATGGTTGATATTCTGTTGTTTTATCAAAGTCATTCTAACCTGCTTCCTGATGGTTTGACTCTTAACTACGGATAGATGTAGCTTCGTCAGGACGCAATCTTGTAATCTCTCCTTTTATAATATTCACAATGAAGCAATCACATCTACTATAATTAATTTATACACATTTTCCCACATCACACTGATGGTTCGGTTAATAAATCATGCAGTTCACACAATGGTGCAGTTGTAACTTTATTTGTATCTGCGTAAAGCAAAATCATCAAACACCACGACAAAGGGTTAATAATAATTATGCAGGAAATAAACTGTTAAGCTTGAAGTTAATTTGTCAATTTAAAGCTTTAATTTTATCTGCGTCTGTGTGTGTGTGTGTGTGTGTGTGCTGCTTTTCAGTTGCAGCATTAAGATTTAGCCTTTTCCTTTGATGGGGTTCTCACGAACACAGGTGGTCTGGTGGTCAATAGTAGTAACACTGTAACACACACATAAACACACACATCAGTACAATCCCATCTACTCTCAACTCATTTACAAACTCATTTCATTCCAATTTTTGTAAATTAAAACACACAATAAAACAGCACGTTTCAAATACTCACACAAAGCCGTTCTTTTTACAGCGTGGGTTTGTCTTTTTAACCTCCAAGACTTTTTCGGGGGGAATTTTGTCAGTGGAAAAGTTGAAACAGCAGTTCCCGAGTTTTGCTATATGACCCAGAGTATTAACTGAGTGAGAGACAGATGAGATGTTTTTTATTAAATTGAAACTGATGAAAAATATGAATGTGTATAAAATGTTGTATGAAAGATATTAAATTTTGAATTAAATATAATATAGTTAATAGCTACAATACAGAGCAAAAGTTTGGACACACCTTCTCATTCAAAGAGGTTGAATTTGTATTATGATAAGAAAAAAGCAGCAAAGTGGAGAAAAACGAGCGGCCATCATTACTTTAAGAAATGAAGGTCAGTCAGTCCGAAAAATTGGGAAAACTTTTAAAGTGTCCCCGAGTGCAGTCACAAAAAGCATCAAGCGCTACAAAGAAACCGGCTGACATGTGGACCGCCCCAGGAAAGGAAGACCGAGAGTCGCCTCTGCTGCGGAGGATAAGTTCATCCGAGTCACCGGCCTCAGAAATCGCAGGTTAACAGCAGCTCAGATCAGAGAGCAGGTCAATGGCACACAGAGTTCTAGCAGCAGACACATCTCTAGAACAACTGTTAAGAGGAGACTGTGTGAATCAGGCCTTCATGCTAGAAGATCTGCTAGGAAACCACTGCTAAGGACAGACAACAAGCAGAAGAGACGCGTTTGGGCTGAAGAACACAAGAAAGAATACTCGCTGAATGAGAAGGGGTGTCCAAACTTTTGCTCTGTACTGTATGTATCAAGTTCATGTCCTTTACAGGCAATTCCATTAGTCACTCCTAATGAAATGTGTGTGTGTGTGTGTGTGTCCTGTATGTTATATAATTAATTATACACAAGAAATGTTGTACAGTTACATAAAAACATGCATAATAAACTCACACACAGCGTCCGTGTAGAGCCCCATGATCAGGACGAAGCCCAGGACCAAACACACGCGACTCATCTTCATCTTCTCAGCAGGTGTGTGAAACTCTGGTCACTTCTCTCTCTGACACTGAATTTGACTGAGTCAGGGGTTTCTGTCTCATTTTAAACATCTTTTTTGCCCCCACCCTTTTTCCAAACCTCTAAAAATTACCACTTCCTTTATTCAAGCTTTAGATCTCTAATCAAGATACTGTATGCCAATGTTAATAAATAAAAACTTTTTTTCAAGAAAAATTATATTTTCCTCCAACATTGCTAGGTTTTAAACATTGTTGCTGTGACTGTCGCATCCCTTTTCTGAATTTTAATGTTAATTAATCATGTAATTTACCCAGTCGTGTGTTTATGATGATGAAGGTTATGGCATGAGCGTGCATTTGAGTGTTTTCACGTGTGTATGTGTGTACTTCATGTCAGATTTTGCTTCGCTCAGCACTCTGTAACTACACAGGGTACAGAAAACTATAGTGTCAGCTATTGCGATACCTTTTCCTTTTTTTAGATTAGTAATGGATTGGACATGTTTAGGGAATCGGTGCACATCAGGCAAGTCATGGATCTTACGTCTGTATAGATCTCTGTCAAGTCAGATACTTATGAGTAAAAGGAATGTGGAAGGCATTTAAATGGCTCATAAGGAAGAACAAGATTCTCAGGTGAGAAGAAAAAAAACTGCTAATTAACCGACCATATGTTGAAGTGTCCTGGTGGGAGCATCATACTTTCATCTCAATTTTCAACAGCAGAAGCAAGGAGACCTGTCACAATTTAGTGAGGAATAAATATAGTCAAATACAGAAAGCTTCTTGAAAATGACCCTGAGCACAAACTCAGACTATGGAGAAGCCTTTCAGCCTCACAGGAACTTCCCCTTTCCTTTAATGGAGAAAATGGTCTGGTTTGATCATTAAAGGCATCTTGGTACTTCAGGACAATCCACAACCTCATACTGCACAACTTCTCCTTTACACACTCTAAAAAATGATTCTGTGGCCTTGTAAATTTCATAGTAATAAAAGAGTTATGTTACCTTAATAAAATCTCTAAAAATCACATACATGATTGTTTGAGTTCGCCAAATCAAAATTAATGCCTAAAAAAACAGCTATTAATTTTGTATTAAAATTACACTAATTTACGTTTATTTCACTAATAGAAATTGGTGTTCGACTAACTGAATTATATTTTTACATACACTTAATATTTTTGTTACATTTCAATTAAAATATTTAGCGATGGAGTAATTATACTGATTAGTTTCAAGAACTACAATCATCACTCATTCCAACCTAATATTCTTTATGTTTAATAACAAAAACTGAAATAATTGAGTAAATTGCCCTGCGCAAGTGCTCATAGGAAGTCTGGTGTAACATCAGAGACACCTGGAACATTCCTTACAATTCCTGGTAAGTAACATGTTAGTGAAATAATGACTCTGTCTGCGTTCATACGCAACTTTATAGTGTGTAAGTTACTGTTCTGAATCCTGTCACAGCCGCTCCAGAGCTAACGATAGCTACCTAGCAACAGGCCAGTCCTGGTGTTCACTGTGATTTAGCTTGTTTGTTCCAACCACCAAACTGCTCAGCTACAGCGCGGTTAATACAGATCATTAAAATCTGGTGTAAAAGGAGAGATTTATTCGTTTAACACCGAGCAGCGTGCGCCTGCATGTCGTGCTTTCCTCCCTCCGGGTTTCTCGCTGTAGGCGGCCGCGGTTTGCCGCATTATTTGAATTTCTCCCGCCAAGTGCGGTGTTTTTGCGCAGCCAACCGCCACTGTGGCGAGGATATAAAACTAGCGTGTTCAGATAATTAACGCGTTTGTAACGGTCCACCTCACACACACTGACCCGCGAGTCTGCGTGTTTCACTCCGACACTTTAAGGAGGAAACGCAGACCAGACGCGAGTTTAAACAGCGGAGATGAGGTGCAGTGTGTCCGGGCTCTGGCGGTGTTTTATCCGTTACTCTATGTGAGTATTTAACATGATTAAACACTGAGCGCGCTGCTGTAGGAAACTGTTTGAAAAACGTAAATGCATCAGCTGAGCGTCCAGCAGCCGTAACACAGCAGAGAGCAGAACTCCGAGTCCAGTCCAGCTCCAGTCAGGCTGTACAGCACTAGAGGCCGGCAGTTTGATTAGCAGTATAATGCTGCATAGCTTTGTTTAAACAAATAGAATTTCAACTTTTTAAGTTTTAAGTTTTTTTTTTACTCAAGTTGAAGTCATAAGTACATGATGTTCTAAAATGTATTTGAAGTGCAAAAGTACTACAAGTACTCCACAAACAAAACAGTACTTAAACATGACTGAATTTGCCGTTGATGACATAAATGTGCTGCGTACTAGTAACTAAAGCTGTGAAATATAACAATTAAGTAGTACAACATGTCTCTCAGTTTTAATTGGGAGAATTTTAATTGGGAAATATGTTGTGTATGTTGTGATGTGTAAGTGAAAGAAACTAAAACAGATTTTGTTTTATTTTGTGTGTGTGAAACATGTTATATATTTTCAATATCTCTTTCACAGCACCAACACCAGTAAAGAAGAGAAGTAGAATGGAGATAAAACACGAGGTAAATGTCAACCATTTTAATGTTACAGAACTATTAAACGTGCAACCATCGAATCAAAAATAGAAAATAAAATGATTTAAATATTTCACTTTATCTAGAATATACTGATTTTCCATTAACTAAAGTAAAAAATTGATATAGTTGATTGTAATGCGTAAATAAAGTTGGTTATCATTTTTGTACACGGGACAAAGACATGTACAATGGATGTTCAGGTCAAAGCAGGACCTTTGATTGTGCAGAATAACAGAACACATTTGTAAGAATAAAAGCTGTCTATATTTCTCTCACTATTTTTTCTCTATATGAGGTTGTGCATGGTTCTGCAAGAGCAAACTGCGTTTGGTGATCATAGCCATCCGTTTTTCGTAAAACCATTCCACTGGAATATTCACCGGAATGACTGTAATGGGCTCTGTAAAATCAAATTGGTTCATCACAAAAATCACAGAAAGTCCTGCTTTGACTTGAACACCACTCGTAGATCAGTGTGATTTATTAGTCCAAAAAGTATGTATTTGAACGGAAGTACTATTTTACCCGTCAGCTAGGCTTTACAGTAACAGTCACACCTGTATTTACTTGTACACTATTGTTCTTATTTTAGGTGCCAGCTTATGGGGTGGCAGTGTGAGCTCTGCACATTTGTTGCATCGTCATGGAGTGAACTTCCATCATTATGGAGTGAAGCATGGTACCGCTGGTCATGGATATTTAGTGTCCTGTCTTCATTTAGACGGTCATTGCTTCTTTAAGACCTGAGAAGGTCTGCACACACATTTGTATGGATCCCACAGTTTGCAGGAAACTGAAGTGTGAAGGTGTTCAGTGTTTCAGATTTCAAATGTGACTCATTAGATTCTAATACAAAAGTCTACTTTCCACATATTAACTGTAATATTTGTGGCAGAAGTATCATTTGTGAGACTGTTTTCTAATAAGATCAATTCACCTCATTGTTTATGACCTTGTTACCTGTCATTTGCAAAGTAAACCAAGTTTTAGTGAGTTTAGACTTCATGTCTTTTCAGATCTGTTAAATAAATGTTTAATAAAAATGATATTGTGTGTATTGATTCTTTGTTTATAATCTGGTGTCATTAGATTCATTGACCTGAATTAAAATACTCCTTGAGTAAAGGGTAAATATAGTTTAAAAAATTAAGTAAGTCTAAAATATTAATTCTGTGATGGAGAAGTTTGAATTAAATTCAGTTAAAATAGTTAGTAAATGTAGCACATTTGTTTGTTAAATAGTAGTGTAATTTTCAATTTCTTCTACCTTGCATTTCAATGATATCTACTCAATTATTTTATGCATTTTCACTTAGGGTAATCATTGCATTAACTTAATTTTGTACATCATTGTATAAATATAGTTATTTAGGTCTACTAAAAAATTGTTATTGACTTGTACTCAATTCATGAAGTATATTTTATATGATTCTGCAGGTTTTTATATTTAATCAATATTTTTAAGTGTAAAAATGTTTCACCAAAATAATTGAGTACAGCACAGTTTTATTTTTTAGAGTGCAGGACCTCGGCTGGGAGTTAGTGCGCCGTCTCCTTAAAGCATCCTGTTTCCTGTTTCATACCTATTTCTGGTTCTTTTTAATGAAGAAACGCTTTGCTAAACGGCTTTACACATATTCAACCCCAAACAACCATCAGAAAACCATTTTTCCATCAGAACTTTTTCTGTAAAGGGTTAGAAAAGGATCCTCTTCCTGGATGCTGAGCTACTTAAGAGATAGTCAAATTAAATGTCATTTATTTTAAAGCACAACCAGAGGGGGAATTAGATATGGGCGACATGGGCAGCCGGCATCTTGCTGGGAGGGCACGGAACACATGGGGACAAAACTAACTATTTAATTAAATATTCAGAATGATAACATTTTATGAAATCAGTTTTCTACCTCTTGTTTGCCTGTGAGTTGTGTTTATTCATGTCACTGTGTGGGTCGATTAACCTCGTTGGTACTCTGATTCGAGTTTGTCAGGAGTAAGGCATGAAACTGGATTAGAATGAGTTATATAGACAAGTATGAGTTGAGGAAACAGGAGACAAGTGGACATCACATCACATCAGGTCTCAGCACAGGAAGCCCGACTGTAGAAGGAGCGTGTCTCATGTACAATAATGCAGTTAGTAAAATCACTCGCACTATGAAATGCTACGGAATAAACCATATAATGCTTTACATATACTGTATACTGTACTGTATTTTTCCTCAGGCGTGTTAAAGTATACTGTTTGGTATGAAATCATTAAGAGTCACATATAACCTGTCTACATCCCATTTATTTTGCAGCATCAACAAACACCACAATACAGGGTTGATAAGAATTATTCACTAAATAAACTATCAATTAAAAACTTTGTGTGTGTGTGTCTATGCATCCAGGTGCGTGCGTGCGTGCGTGTGTGTGTGTGTGTGTGTGTGTGTTGGTGTGTTGGTGTGCTGCATCTCAGTTACAGCATTAAGATTTAGCTTTTCCACTGGTGGGGTCTTTATCAACACAGAGGCTCAGGTATTTAGGTGTAGTAACACTATAACACACACATGAACACACACACATCAATACAATCTCATCTACTTATATCATTTAAAAACTCATTTAATTTCCCTTTTTCTAAATTAAATCAAACAATAAAACACTAAGTGTTAATACTCACATAAAGCCTTCATTTGGACAGTGTGCACCTGTCTTTTTCACCTTCTGGACTTTTACAACAGGAATGCTCCTGGTGAAAATTTTAAAACAGCAGACTTCAGGCTCTGCTAAATATTCCAGTGCAAAAGCTGAGTGAGAGACAGATAAGATGTTTTTATCAAATTAAATGAATAGTATAAGAGGCTGTACAATATATATGTATTCTGTTTAAGACGACATATGAAAGATATTCATCTTTGAGTAATTAAGTGTATTATACTGAGTATCCATTTACCACATCCTAAACAAGTCGATAAAAATCTTAAGATTACTGAGTAATGTACACGATCTGTCCTCTGAAAGGCAGTCCTAATGAAATGTGTGTGTCCTGTATGTTATATATTTAATTCTACAGAACGGATGTTGTACAGTTACATAAAAACATGCATAATAAACTCACGCGCAGCGTCCGTGTAGAGCCCCATGATCAGGACGAAGCCCAGGACCAAACACACGCGACTCATCTTCATCTTCTCAGCAGGTGTGTGAAACTCTGTCACGTCTCTCTCTAACACTGAATTTGACTGAGTCAGGGTTTACTGTCTCATTTAAAAAAAAAAACATTTTATTTGACCCCCCCCCCCCCCCCACACACACACACACTCTTTTCTACACCCCCCTAAAAATTACCACTTCCTTTTTTCACATTTTAGATCTATAATAAAGATACTGTATGCCAATGTTAATAAATACGAACTTTTTTCAAGAAATATTATATTTTCCTCCAACATTTGCTAGGTTTTAGACATTGTTGCTGCAACTGTTGTATCTCTTAGCACGGACATCAATCAGACATCAATTAACTGATTAATCCAAAGTGGCAACAGATGAACTCAAGCCATGACTGAGGCGGCAAAAAAACGGTGCTGGAACAGGAGTGACTTAGATTGCTTACAGAGGAGCTTATGTTGTGGGCGAAATCTGGCATGTTGTAATATCCCTTTTCTGAATTTTAATGTTCATTAATCATGTAATTTACCCAGCTGTGTGTTTATGATGATGAAGGTTGAAGAATGGTATGAGCATGCATTTGAGTGTTTTCACATGTATATGTGTGTACTGCCTATCAGATTTTGCTTCACTCAACACTTTGTAACACTGGGTACACTGTAGCCCATTGCATTGCTTTTTCCAATATGTGTGTTCATATATTTGCACATAAAAAACTATTTGCACATAAATGAAAATTTAGAACATATTTTATATGTCAAACAGAAGTTTTTCTGTAGGTTGGGGTGACATCTCACCCTCGAGCGTTCCTCACCTCTGGTGTACCACAGGGATCGATACTTGCCCTGGTGCTGTTTTCCCTAAAACTGCTGCCTCTGGCTGATATCATTAAAACATACAATGGCTCATTTCACTTCTACGTTGATGACATCCAATTATATGTCCTTTTAAAACCAGATTTACTTATTGCGCCTCAGTCCTTGTCCAGCTGTTCAACTGAAACACTGTAAACTGAAACACTGTATAAGTTGGCAAAACTTAAAAAAATTGGGGTAATCAGTTACATCAAATTTTTTAGTTAATGATGTTTCCCATTTTAAGTAAACAGAACTATCAGTTTTTGAGTTTGTTGAATTTGTTGCAAGTCAAGTAAATTGCTGTTGTCACAGCAGACAATCCGGTCCGCACAAAAGCTTGGTACAGGTTTTACACCAGATGCCCTTCCTGACGCAATCCTCCCCTTTTATCTGGGCTTGGGATGGGCACTTCATTCAGCTCTGGTATTTTAGGGTGCTCAGATTAGCAAAGATTATGTGAAGACAGACCAATCCACCATCTTGATTAGAACAATTCAATGTGGGCAGTTTACATGTGCATTGATGATGTCAGACACAAAATTGCTAGGCTGAAAGATTTTAAGTTGGTGGAACTTTAAATAATATAATTTTTTAAATATCAAAATTTGTTCAGCTAACTTGAAAAGTCTCATTTCTACAAATTCATAAATACCAAAAGTTCTGAATACTCAACAAGGTCTATTAATTTGAACTTACTGCAATTATTTAAGTTAGCAGTACTTAAATGGGTTTAATTAATTTGAGCATTAGAGTTTACAGTGCAATAAACATTGGCTGCTTAGTAATTTTCTTAATAACTAAAAGTCTTAATGAGAATAAAAGTGAATGCATATTTTTAGTTTGCAGGAGCAGCCTAATTTTAACCTCTGGGATCTCGTACCACTCACTCACTCATCATCTATACCGCTTAATCCTGTATTCAGGGTCACGGGGGCCTGAAGCCTATCCCAGGAGACTTGGGGCACATGGCAGGGTACACCCTGCACAGGGTGCCAATCCATCGCAGGGCACACACACATACACACACTCACTCATTCACACACTACGGGCAATATGGGAACGCCAATTAGCCTAACCTACATGTCTTTGGACTGTGGGAGGAAACCGGAGTACCCGGAGGAAACCCACCAAGCATGGGGAGAACATGCAAACTCCATGCACACAGAGACGGGAATCGAGCCTGGCTGGGGATCGAACCCGGACCCTGGCGGTGCAAGGCGACATTGCTAACCACTACACCACCGTGCCGCCTGGAACTCGTACCCAATTTTTTAAAATGAGGTTTAAAACCTAGGCGTCATATTTGATCATTTGAAGTTCACTCAACAAGTAATGTCAGTTGTAAAAACTAGCTTTTTTCAACTTCATCTTTTATCAAAGTTGAAGCCTTTTGTTTTGACGACAGATATGGAAAAAGCCATTCATGCTTTTATAAATTCCAGATTGGATTACTGCAACACTCTTTATTTCGGCATTACTCAGTCCTCTCTTCATCGCCTACAGCTGGTTCAATACGCCGCAGCACAGCTTTTAACAGGTACCAATAAGCGCGCACACATGTTCTGGTAAAGTACAGAATTCAATACAAAATCTCTTTTTTTTTAATCTCTGTCTGGTATGGCCCCAACCTATTTAACTGAACTTATCCATCTATGCACCAATGCATTTTCAGTGGCAGCTCGTAAGCACAGGAATTCCCTGCCTACTGAGCTTACTCTCTACCTTACAATTCTCGACCTTCAAGGCTAAATTAAAGACATATTTATTCGCCAAAGTCTTTATTTTATAAAAGAGGGTATGCCTAGTCTCCTGCTTTTTATGGTTAAATCAACTGTAGTGTTTCCATGCCTAATTTAAATAATTCTTTTGATTATGTAAAGTTGCTTTGTGACAATGTCAATTGTTAAAAGAGCTATACAAATAAAAATTGAATTGAATTGAAATTAAATTAATTTAATTTTCTCCAGTTTTGATTTTTATTATTGATTATTTTATTATTACTATATTTTATTAGCCCGACTGTGAAAGGAGCGTATTTCATGTTGTACAGCAATGCAATTAGTAAAATCATTCGCACCACAAAATACTACGGAATAAACCAAAGTTTGTTCATAATGCTTTAAATAGTGTACTGTATTTTTCCTTAAGCATATTAAAGTATACTGTTTGGTATGAAACCATTAAGAATAACATATAACCTGTCTACACCCCTCCTGCCCCCCTGGCTTGTAAATGTGGGCGCATAATGTTCTGATGATCAGTGAGTTAGAAAAACATTTTAGAGGAAAGAAAAGGGTAAAAGACAAATTTATTTAAGAATAGAATAGAATAGAATATATAATGTGTGTTATTCCAAATGTCCGAATAAAACATAAGCTCAAAGTTAAGTAAACAGGTGGTTTTTAATTAATTAATTTATTTATTTATTTATTTATTTTGCACCCCACACACACACTAGCTGTTCTATTACATGCATCCTTTATATTATAATAAATAGTGTGCAAAACAAAAATTATGATTCTCAACATTTAATTTGCAGTTGCTGGATTACACCATGTGGCAACTCCGCTACATGACTAAAAGTATGGAGGTAAGGTTTAAGATCAGTTCTAGAATTATCTTTTTGCACACAAAAGGCCATTACATTTGCAGAATCAACAGTTCTTAAACGAAGCGGTCGCAAGTGCAAACAAATAATATGCATGCATAACCAGGAGCACTGACAAAGTAAATTCAAGAAAAGCAGATGAGTAACAGAAACTGCTCCAGATATCAATAAGAACTGCTAGATAGAACTAGAGCACAAACTATTCATAATAGAAACAATGATTGTAGAGTACAGAGAGTAAACTATCATGCATAACCATTCATGAGACTCAAGGGTGAAATTAGCAAAAGAGCATGCAAAGAAAGAGGCGTGTGTCTTATTTTTAGATGAACCCAGATTTAACATGAATGGATCTGATGGTATGATTTTTAATACAATTAAATTATTTATGTATTTTTATAGAGAGCATTTTTGTAAACTGGTAAAGCATTAGCAGCATAATAGGGTAATAACCTTCAAATCAAAATGGAGTTCATTAAAACAGGAATTTGAAAATATTCTAAACTTAAATCACCCAAATTGTTACTTAATACCCAATTTTATTTAGACATAAATAATTAAAAAAAACATTATGTTTACATTAAAAAAGTCTTAGGAGCCATATTAACTGTATCCATTTTGTACTACAGAAAATATGGTGCCTAAGACATTTGCACAGTACTACTATACAGTGGAACCTCGGTTTGCGAGTAACGCGGCTTGACGAGCAAACATTTTTAATACATTTTGACTTAAAAAATGAACAAGTCTTGGTTTACGAGTATCGAGTATTATATATCACGCATGTGCTTTTTGCTTTGACGTAACGTGATCAGAACTGAGCCAATGGTCACAAACACACACACACACACACACACACACACACACACACACTCTGCTCTACACAGAAACACTGCTTTGTCGCGATTCTTTTCAAAGGTACAGTGGAGGTTAATTTGTTTTATTTTTACTTTACAGCAGTGATTCAGGTGTGATACATGATCAGGTGTGTTTGTGCTATTCCTTTGCCTATATAACATTTTTTTTTCTTTTATTGTTCAGTCATGTTTCTATAGAGGGTTAAAATGAAATAATAAAATAACATTCAGTTCATCACATTGTCTATTTTGTGCTAAAAAAAAAAAAAAAGTATACGTCACTGCAGACTGCACAGTCCTGATCCATATGGATGTCTATTACAAAACATAAAAAGAAATAATGGCTAAAAGTGATCTGAGTTTTACCAGCTACAGAAAATAAGCACTAACATAAGAACTAAAATGTCATAATTGTAATATTTAATTAATCAACTGTATTATATCATTATTTTTATTTTTTAAACAATATCTCTTTGTTTATTCTTTTACAAAATGCGATGGCTTTGGTCAGAAGAACACTTTGATTTCGAATGTGGTGAAAGTCATACATATTTATGTGTGCACATGGAGCCAATTTATGTCAAACTGGTGAAATTCCCCCTAAAAAAATTTCCCTGATAAAATGATTAAATATGTAGTTTGAAACAAATCACCTGATTTAAACATGTGTTTGTTGACCTTACTGATGTTGCACTCAGTTTTCTTCCTCTTGCAAAATTATCATAAGTAAATCAATTATGTTTGTGACTTTTACAATGTCTGGGTTAATATTAGTTTCAAAAATTACAGATGCATATAGATTACAACTGTTACTGAGTAACGATTTCGTCACCTGGAACTTTCCTCCCACGCTCTGACTCTCGCACTATACAGCTATCATGTGCTTCATGTTTCTTTCGAGACACGTCAAGCCAGTCGACCACATCTTTTCTTCAAACAGATTCTCATGCTGACTCACAGGCCTCAGAGGAAATCTGCCCTATTTCACATCCTCGAGGTTAGCTGCTTTCACTGCAATCGCCAGGGAATGTAGAGTAGAATGTAGAGTAGAATGTAGAGTAGAATGTAGAGTATACACCTCCTAACGGGATAGCACGGCCAGTTGTGTTTTAAACTGTGTCATCACTGGGATTCTCCTCTTAAGTTATTGTTAATGAAAGAATTATTTTCTTTTATTCAAAAATTCTTAGAATTCTTTCATTCTTAGTTTTATTAACAAGAATTTTTCACAAATCATGAGATTTACAGATTTACATCGTGGTGCGTTTATAGATTTATTCAAATCTGCATGAAGCAACAGTAAGCAACATTAGCATCAAATTACATCATTGTACTGTGTGTGTGTGTGTGTGTGTGTGTGTGTGTGTGTGTGTGTGTGTGTGTGTGTGTGTGTGTCTTGCAATATTAAGGTGTAGCTGTTCCATCGACGATAAGATTATGAACACACAGTTTTTCATACTTAGGAGTAGTAACACTGAAAAACACACACACACACACACACGCACACACACACACACACACATCATCATCATCATCTCATATAGTCTTATTTTATTTATAAAATTCATTAATTTCACTTTTCTTTCTATTAAGCCATATAATAAAATGGTGATTATCAGACACTTACATGAAGCCTTGTGTCGAACAGTGTGGGTGTGTTCTTTTAATCTCCAGGATGTTTCCGGAAGGAATTTTGCCAGTAAAAAACTCAAAACAGCATGGCTTAGGACGTGCGATATAATCAAGAGAATGAGCTGAGTGAGAGACAACAGAGTTTATCAAATAGAAACTACTAGTGAAGTAAATGGGAATGAAATATAATACACAAATGATTCATCTTTCATGAACGTGTTCTTTGTACCGTATAGTCAGTTAAACTAAGAATACAATAAATGCCATGCGGCTGCATAAAAAGTGTGTCATAAACTCACGCATCGCATTTGAGTAAAGCAACATGATCAGGATGAAGCTCAGGACCAAACACACACGACTCATCTTCATCTTCTCACCAGGTGTGTATTTTATCTCTTACATCAAATCAGCTTTGAGTTGAACTCTTCTTGGTCATTTCAAATCTGATTTGCTCCCACCCCTGTACATCTACACACACCCACTACACACACCACTTCCTGTACACGAGCTCCACGGTTGGAGTTAACAGTCAACTGATAAAACCTTTAATAAAATTGAGAAGGTTTTCATCTCAGACATTGTTTATGTATCTGTTTAACATTTCTGCAGTAGGAATGTTTAATACTTCAGGAAATTCTCTTACCGTCGTACTTATGATGGACAATGTAATGAGTTAATGGTATGCACAGGAACACTGAAACAAACACACCCGCACACACATATACACACAATGCATGCTTACCTCAGGTCTTACAAAAAGGAGTTTTCATTTTCTGCAATGGAAAAGTTCTTGAATTAGTTAATTTAATCAGAAAGGAACGCAGTAATGTAACGGATTACTTTTTGAAGACTGTAATTTTGTAATGTAATTAGTTACTTTAAAAAGTAACGTCTCCCCCAACACTGCTGGTTACACTCCCACAGCTACACTACACATTTTTTGTCATAGAGGGCCCATTATGTCCTGTTCACTTTACCTTCTTTACACAAGGAAAGGCCATTCTTGCTCCTCCTCTCTTCTTCACTGATGTCATGGTCTCGCCACATCCTGAATTTGCTGATGACATCTTCTCCATCTCTTGACTCTGGCTAGGCATTGCAGTGATTCCTGCCTCTTCCAAGCGTGTCACTCCAGTGCCCTGTCCAGCCTTTTCTGCTTTTTTCAGACGAAGGGGTGGTCCTCCCACCTTCTAGACATTGCCTCCCAAAACGTCCTGCTCTGCTGAGATCTTTACCCTATTGCTGTACCACACCCAGGACATCAATCCACTCTTTTTCTGCACTCAATTCAATTCAATTCAATTCAATTTTATTTATATAGAACTTTTAACAATGTTCGTTGTCTCAAAGCAGCTTAACAAGACTGAAAAAAAAAATTAAAAAGAAAATTTATGGAAATGTGTATGAGAAAAATGTGTCTAGATAATAATGAAATGAATGATGAATGAAATGTCTCTGATGAGCAAGCCAAGGGTGACGGCGACACTGGCAAGGAAAAAATCCCTGAGATGGTGAAGAAACCTTGAGAGGAACCAGACTCAACAGGGAACCCTGTTGAAATTAATTATGTGTATGCCAGATTAAAGAGATGCGTCTTGAGTCTACTTTTAAATTGGGAAACTGTGTCTGAGCCCCGAACACTGTCAGGAAGGCTATTCCAGAGTTTTGGAGCTAAATATGAAAATGCCCTACCTCCTTTTGTAGATTTTGATATTCTGGGAACTACCAGTAGTCCGGAGTTTTCTGATCTTAAGGAGCGTGGTGGATTGTAGCGTATCAGAAGACTGGTTAGGTATGTGGGAGCTAGACCGTTTAGAGCCTTGTACGTAAGTAATGCTATTTTATAATTAATTCTAAACTGAACAGGTAGCCAGTGCAGGGATGATAATATTGGGGTTATATGATCATATTTTCTGGATCTAGTGAGAACCCTGGCGGCTGCATTTTGGACTAACTGTAGCTTGTTAATTGAGGATGCAGGACAGCCACCCAGTAATGCATTACAGTAGTCCAGTCTGGAGGTCATGAATGCATGAACCAGCTTTTCAGCATCAGATACGGATAGAATGTTCCTAAGCTTGGCAATATTTCTAAGATGGAAAAAGGCTGTTTTTGTGATATTGGAAGAATCCCCCATGCACACACACATGATGCCCTGTCACTGCCCTACTGAATATAAGACATCCTTCACTGCCCTCGTTCACCAATGACACTCCTCCGCTGCCCTACGCCACCAGCAACACCACTTTACTGCATTCTTTCCCATATGTGCTTCTGCACTAAACACATGCCATATATTGTGATATGAGTCATGCTGGCAGCTCAGAAGCGTGTTCACTTAATTCCTACTACATTTTCTAGTCTGTGAAGGAGAATACTATGATTGATGGTGTCACAAGCTGCACTGAGGTCGAGTAACACGTATAGTGATGCAACCCTGATCAGAGGCCAATAGGTCTTTTAGTACTTTAACAAGTGCTGTCTCTGTGCCGTGATGAGGCCAAAATGATGACTGATACGGTTTGTGTATGCCATTCAAAGAAAGGAGCTTTTCTCTAATATCCCAAGCATGGTCAAACACTCATTTAAACATGTTGAGGAATTGCTTGAATGAGGCTAGGTTTTCACCACCCTGATTCCAGGCTGGTGATTTTCTGATTTCTGATTTGGTGCTTTCCCTGTGAGCAGATTGATTAATAGGTTATGGCAGGGCGTAGAGCGTATACTCCGTGATAACTTGTAGCTTCTGACTATTTTTTTTATATTCTTGGGGAATGTGGAATCGGGTGTGTCATTGATTTAGTATTTAGGTGATATGAAGAGAGCATGCTGGGAAGTATATTTCATCCCAGTCAGGGGCGGGACTGACAGGAATGGAAGTGAACCCAATTGCAGACAGACAGTGTAAGGGACTGCCCTTAGAGGGCACTGTGCACAGGTGTGTTCGTCAGTTTTTGTAGTTCTGTTTGTAGACTCAGTTTCCCAGAAGGCACCTCGGTCAGGTGATGATTGAGCTCACCTGAACCGAGGCAGCTCATTAGAGTAGTGTCACGGCGTGCGCCTGTGATGGGCGTGCGCCCAAATCTATTATCGCCCCCTCGCTCACTTCGTAGGCTCCCTAAGAAGGCGGCACCCCTTCTGCAGGTGTGCGAAGGGACTGCCTAAGCATAGGATCCCGCCTATGCTGGCCGGCTGGCATTGATTAACGTTAATAGGATCTCGGGCTTGCTCCGCATTATAAAAGCAAGGTGCGGAGTTTAGTCCGGGGTCCGAGAAGAGCGTAACGCGGTGGAGCTCGAGAGTGGCATGGGAGTGGGGAAATGGAACGTGCCCCAGAGACTTTAAAAAAGGACATTTGGATTTCCGCCCTTTGATCTCCGCGCTGAGGACAGCGCGGGAAAGAGCTGCACGAGCTCCCGTGGCATCCTTCGCTCCCGTGTCGAGCCCGCCTTCGCGTCCTTGCCGCCGAAGAGGAAAAGGCCGCGAGGAGGACAGCGTTAAGGCCACCGATCCCAGCCGGGAAAGGTGCCCAGCCGATCGACGTCCGAGCGAGACTCCCGCCTGAGGCCGCGCCCAAAGAGAGCTGTGAGGGGCCAGGCCGGCCATCGACAGCAGGGAGGAACCGTCCAGGGAGCGTGCATGAGCGCTGCCTCACGTGTTCCGTTCTGCCACTCCGCCCACCGCCGCCAGCCACGTGCCCGCATGCCAGCTGGGCACTGCCTCGGACCATGCACGTGCACACATCATTCCTTCCCTTTCTTTCCGTCCTCCCTCCTTTTACCCTTTCCTTCCCCTATTTATCATAAATAAATTACCCTTTTCCTCTAAGATCTCACCTCGTGTCTGTGTTTCATGGTGCCGCCCGTGCAACTTTGGGTCGAACCCGTTACAAGTAGTTAGAAATAGCTGGTTGTTCTCGGAAACTGAGTCGAGCATTAAGTATGTTAAGAGGGCATTATGTTGTTTTTTGTATTGTTTTGTGTTTAGTTTGGTTTTGGTTGAGTTTGGTTTTATGTTTAGAAGGCTCCATATGAATTGTAATTAGTTTGTGTATTCTAAGCCCTTGTGTGTCTCATCCTGCGTGTGAGTGTGTTTCAGTCTGCGTGTGGGTTCTCAGCTTGTGCCTACTTTAAGCCCGGGTACGACCTTAGTGTGCGTGGTTCCGCTCTTAGGAGCGCGAGTGTGCGTGGTTCCGCTCTTAGGCGCGCGAGTGTGTGCGTGTCGCCCACAGGGGCGCAAGTGGGTCATGCTCCTGAGAGCCTGTACGTTTTGTGTGATCCTTGTTTGCTTTAAAAGAGCCTGTATGTTTTGTTTGAAAGAGATTGAGTTTTATGTTTGAGTTTCTGTGTTTGATTTGTTTTCTGTTTCTGTTTTTCTGTTCTGTTGTCTTGTCTTAAGTCGTTATTAAAAGACTCTTTTTGGTTAAACTACCCTCTGTGCCTATGCCCGCCTTATTTAAGCCCTTGGCGTTAACAACAGCCCGGACTACCCTCAGTTCGTGACAGACAGCTTTAATAAAGGAAAGTCACAAAGGAGTTTCACCATGCAGAAGCGCGATCCAAGTTCGAAGTCAATAAACAGCCAAGGTCATGCACGAAGGCGAATCCAAATTAGAAAAAAATCAGAGGGCAAAAAATGAAACTGAAATCTAGGAACAGCCAAGGTCAAAGCACAGATTCAGGACACTAGAGGAAATCACAGATTAATAAGCTGAGAAGCACGCTAGTAAGATAATACGACACTGAGTGAAATTCTAAGGCAGGGGTGGATTGCTGATGGGTTACAGGTGCACAGAGGTAATTAGTTAGGGAGGCTGAACTTTCTTAGGTGAACTTATGACCTGGACATGCTTTGCTGATCTGGCTGACTCGTGGCAGTTCTACTTTTTTCCAGTATTTTTGTGATTAACAATGTGTTTCTTATTGTAAATATGAATCAACTGTAGGGTCGAGCAGACCCCCAACCTAAGAGCAAACACTCGATCACATTCCAGAACCTCTTCCCCAGACATCATGGTGCCATCCCGATAACCTTGTCTCATTTGGGAACATAAAGGAGAGGTTGTAAAACTAAGATGCAGGATCTTAACCAGGCATGGGACAGGAGTTTGCTGGGCTTGAAGCTACACTAAAGCCAGATGCCTCAAACTAGACCTAAAACCATTGTGTAAATTGGCGATCCTGAAAACAAGCGGACAGTTTTACAGCTTCACCCTGAGTTGGGGGGGGGACCACCAAGTCACACTTTGAACATCTCAGTGACCCCAGGACCCATCCGTTCTCCAAATGGCTTTCAAAGAACAAAGAGGAATACAGCAGAGACACTATTTTTAAGCAATCTTTAATGGTGCCAGTAGGATAGAAATGCTGGAAACATATATTCAGTATGTTTTATATCTGTGTGTTATGTTTGTTTATTCTACATAACTTTAAAAGGTATAATTAGCATTTACAAACCGTTTTATTGAACAAAGCTATAAATGAGTGTGTAAGATAGGGGATGTGTGGTATCGATTGAAAGCTTATTTTATTCAAACAACAGTAGTGTAAACGGAAAATTGGTTGCATGAACAAGAGCTCATGTAAAATTACTTTATAAAGGTAATTAAAAGCGTAATCGGCTTGGCCCCACGTGACAGCCGTAAACCCGGCCTAATGTATGCTCAAAAGGGGGAACCAAGTGAGGCGTGGCTAAGCCCCGCAACCACATCCGATTGGACCAATCATCCGTGGGACGGACGGACACACAGGGACAAAACTCAGTGTCCGGACTCGTCCAAACGCGTTCTTTCGTCGTTCTTTCGTCGTTCTTTCGTCGTTCTTTCGTCACATAGTCATGATGACCATCTGAAGGAAGCAAGCTCGCCGATCGGGCTTCCACCCTTGCGAGCGCTACGCCGACTTCGCTGACGTCATCAGCTCTTCTAGAACTCTCAATGAGACTTCGTGCCAGAACTGCAACGAAGAAACCCACTGAAGAAGTTCCAGAGCGCGCCATCGGTAACCAGGCAACCAAGCCTCACCGAAGGGCTTTCCCGAAAGACGTCATTTCAACCAGAGCACCAACCAATCAGCAACGCCGTGATTCCCTTCACCGGAGGCGAACCATGAGAACGAAACGTAACGCAAGTATACAAACAAAGCTGCATACCTTGCTGAAAATGGTGCTCGTATCATAAGATTAAGATTAAACCCAAGACTCTGCTCTTGTGACTTTCTTTGGTCTAGTAAACAGTACTAGATGGCCTTCCTTAAATTTCAGCCTACAAACTGTTGGTGTTTATGTGTGTGTGTGTGTGTGTGTGTGTGTGTGTGTGTGTGTGTGTGTGTGTGCATGCGTGTGTTCAAGTAGCATAGCTTCATGTATCGTAGATTAGTTCAAATGAATTCTTGTTCCCTTTCAAAAGCTACACTCGATGCTGCGTGAAAACGCTATGGGAACATCTCTTTGTTGCCCGGTTGTGAAGCTTGTGCATGTCAAACCCGCCGAATACCTTCGGCTTATAACCTGTGCAGGCATGACGTCACCGAATAAGGTGCACCTGCAGGTTATAAATAGGAGTGAACCGGAAACATCCTCAGATCTTTTTGTCTTCAGGACCGCTTTGTGTTTGCGCGTGCATGCAAGCCGTAACAAAAGCAAAAATAAAAAATAACAGCATTAACTCACCGATATGGCGGAGTTGCTTAAGAGATGCGTGCCTCCGTGTGATAGATCTCTTTCGGAGGGCGATCTTCACGAGCTTTGTCTCGAGTGCTTGGGGGAAGAACACGCTCGCCTCGGGCTTCAGGGAGACTGTGAGTACTGTGATCTTGTCCCTATTAAGGTGCTTCGCGCGCGGCTCGCTTTCTTTAAAGAGAAACCGCGAGCCGCGGCGCATTCCTGGGGCTCGCGTGCTGATCTGGCAGATGCGCACGAGACGGAATTCCCCCTTTCTCTCGCGCTCTCTCCGGATCAAGAAGTTTTAGCTTCCTCTTCGCAAGCGCGCTCCGGCGCTTCTTGTGAAGGAGCGGAAGAATCTTCCTCTCTCGCTTCCATGGAAGTAGCCTCCTCACAACGCTCCTCCAGTGCTCACAGAGCTTATGAGGATTTATTAGAGGTTATAACGCGTGCGGTCGAGCGATTGCATATCGACTGGCCGCAGCAGCGAGATTCCCCTAAGCGTTCGAGATTAGACGACAGGTTTCTGTCGGGTGGCCGCGGGGAGGAGCCTCAACGTCTCTCTCTCCCCTTCTTTGGTGACCTCCATGATGAATTAACCCTTTCATGGAGCAAGCCGTATTCATCGCGTGTTTTTGTGCCATCGACTTCGACTTCGATATTCGAATATCGTTGATGCGAAAGCACGCGGTTATATGATGATGCCCCAGATAGAAGAGACGCTTGCGGGCTATCTCTCTCCTGGGACATCATCCTTCCTGAAAAAGCCTACCCTCCCCTCCAAGCCGTGCAGATTGACATCTGCTTTGGTGGGCAAAGCTTTTCAGGCAGCAGGACAGGCTGGCGCTTCACTGCACACCATGGCGGTTTTGCAGGCTTACCAGGCTGACCTGCTGAAGGACCTGAGCACCGGCGGGGGTTATTGATGACAAGGCGTTCGCAGAGCTGCGCCGAGCCACAGACCTGTCTCTCCGTGCAACCAAGCAGACGGCCCGTGCTGTGGGCCATTCTATGGCTGCCATGGTATCCACGGAGAGGCATCTGTGGCTGAACCTCTCGGGCATCAAGGATAAGGATTGTGCTGTCCTCCTTGATGCCCCCGTCTTGCCTTCCGGCCTTTTTGGCGACGCTGTTAATTCCGTCGCCACTAGGTTTCGGGAGGCGAATATGAACAGGCTTTTGGGAGGTTCCTTCCCCGCCGTGCTCAAGAACCGACCCCGTCGGCCACCCGGCCCCGGCCAGGTCTGGCCCCTATAAGGCGTGAGGTCCAGAAGGAGAGCATGACCAGCCGCACACCCCCTCGTAAAGACTGGGGTGGGGCTCGCCGCCCTTCCCAGAAATCTGCCTCAAAAAGACCAGATCTGAGGAGCTTCCTCTCTTCGAAGAAGAAGCCCTGAGGTTCGTGCGCCTGGGGCTGTGGGGGTGTTCCCCCCCAGGGAGGGGCGCCTGGATCTTCATCACAAAGCAGGGCCTCCTCCCTGGCACTCCCTGGAGGCCGGTGTTCAATCCCCGCCACCACTGGTGTTTCGGGGAGCGCCGGTCTCCA
The DNA here is from genome assembly GCA_030347435.1 of Clarias fuscus. NCBI lineage: Eukaryota > Metazoa > Chordata > Actinopteri > Siluriformes > Clariidae > Clarias > Clarias fuscus. The sequence goes on along the minus strand of CM059214.1, from coordinate 35,620,045 downwards.
ACGAAGAGTTGGGTGTTTGGGTATCTCCTGCCATACTTCAGGATACCCAACGCCTAACACCCCCCCATCCAGCCGAAGTGTCAAAGCTCGTGCCCCTTTCAGAGAAGCTGGCAGCGTGGAAACTACTGCCAGGCATATCTCCTTGGGTAGAAAAGACTGTAGGCACAGGCTACAGGATTCAGTTTGCACATCGTCCTCCGCGTTTCAACGGCGTGGTCTCCACTTCCGTGAAACCGGACCGAGCACATCTGCTGGCCCAGGAGTTAAAGACTCTGCTGGGCAAAGGGGCCATAGAACATGTTCCCCTTCCAGACAGAGAGTCGGGCTACTACAGTCGGTACTTTTTGGTGCCCAAGAGAGGTGGGGGGTTGGGTCCGATCTTGGATCTTCGCGGCTTGAACCGCTATCTCAGGAAATCCAGATTCAAAATGTTGACTGTCAAAATGATTGTTTCTCAAATTCAACTAGAGGATTGGTTTGTGACAATCGATCTCAAGGACGCATATTTCCATATAGAAATATTGCCACAGCACAGGAAGTTCCTGAGGTTCGCCTTTGGGGGCGAGGCTTACCAGTTTCGGGTCCTTCCATTTGGCCTAGCTCTGTCACCCCGCACATATACAAAATGCATGGATGCAGCTCTGGCTCCTTTACGACTCCAGGGCATCCGTATTTTGAATTACATAGACGACTGGGTGATTCTGGCCCGGTCTCAGGAGCTAGCGCTTCGACATCGGGATGTCGTCCTAGCCCATCTTCATTCTTTAGGATTGAGACTCAACGCCACGAAAAGCGTTCTCCTTCCTGTTCAGAGGACAACATATTTGGGTGTCACATGGGATTCGGTCACGATGCGGGCACAGTTGTCTCCTGCTCGTGTCGAATCCATTCTCAACACCCTGAAGGAAATCAAGCTAGGCCAGAAGGTCACTGTTCATCACTTTCAGAAATCTTTAGGCCTCATGGCGGCTGTGTCCACGGTGATACCTTTGGGCCTTCTGCACATGAGAGCGTTTCAGCTGTGGCTAAGAGCCAGGGGGTTTCATTCAAGGGCCAACCCCCAGAGGCTAATAAGGGTTACGCGCCGGGGGCTTCGTACCCTTTCTATGTGGTTCAGACCCCGGTTTCTGACTTTGGGTCCCACTCTAGGTCCGTCTTGTCGTCGCAAGATGCTAACGACAGACGCTTCCCTCATGGGCTGGGGTGCGGTCTTGGATGGCCGTCCAGCACAAGGGAGCTGGAGAGGTCATCTTCTCGCGTGGCACATCAATTGCCTTGAAATGATGGCTCTGTTTCTGGCTCTGAAACACTTCCTCCAGCAGTTGAGAGGCTACCATGTCCTAGTGCGGGTGGACAGCACTGCGGTAGTCTCGTACATAAATCACCAGGGTGGACTGCGCTCGCGCCGCTTGAACAAGCTAGCGCACCAGGTTCTGCTTTGGGCACAGGACAAGTTCCTGTCCCTCAGGGCGATTTACATTCCAGGGCACATGAATGTAGTAGCAGACTTGCTATCCAGACAAGCTGTAGAACAGGGGGAATGGAAGCTCCACCCCGAAATAGTCAGTCAAATCTGGGAAAGATTTTACGTAGCAGAGGTGGACCTCTTTGCCTCACAAGAGACAGCACAATGCCCCCTTTACTACTCTCTGACTCCTCCAGCTCCCCTGGGTCTGGACGCAATGGCCCACACGTGGCCCAGGTTACGCCTTTATGCGTTTCCGCCTATAGTTCTGCTCCCGGGAGTCCTGGCGAGGGTCCGTCAACAAGGGTTGCGCCTCTTATTGATAGCGCCCCATTGGCCGACCAGAGTGTGGTTCTCGGATCTAATATCTCTCCTCGACGGCTCACCCTGGGTGATTCTAGTGAGGAGGGATCTTCTGTCTAAGGCGCAGGGGACAATACTTCATCCCCGGCCCGAGCTCTGGAACCTTCACGTTTGGCCCCTGAACAGGACCAACTGAGACAGGCTGGGCTTTCAGCCAGCGTAATTGAAACCATTTTAAGTGCCAGGGCTCCCTCCACTAGGAGAACTTATGCCCTCAAATGGAGTGTGTTTGAAAATTGGTGCATGACAAGACACATAGACCCAGTTCACTGCCAGATTGTTTCAGTGCTGGAGTTTCTGCAAGAAAAGTTGTCCTCGGGCTTATGCCCTAGTACGCTCAGAACGTACATAGCCGCTATTTCGGCCTGTCACGCTCTGAACGACGGGGTTTCTGTGGGCAAGCTAAACGGTTGAAGCCGCCCACTAGAGCGACGGTCCCTTCATGGGACTTAACTATCGTACTCGAAGGCCTGGCTGACACCCCGTTCGAACCACTAGAGTCAGCGCCTGTCAAGCTTCTGTCTCTTAAGATGGTTTTTCTGATGGCTATTACTTCTTTGAAGAGGATTGGGGATCTGCAGGCTCTGTCAGTCTCCCCATCCTGCCTAGACTTTGCCCCTGGGCTAGTCAAAGCTATTCTGCATCCTCACCCGAACTATCTTCCCAAGGTTCCATTCTCGACCATGCACCCAGTTGTTCTCGAAGCCTTCTGTCCTCCGCCTTTCACAGCTCCGGAGCAGGAAAGACTTCACTTACTGTGTCCAGTACGTGCTCTTCGGATCTACGTCCACCGCACTAGCCAGTGGCGTAAATCAGAGCAGCTCTTTATTTGCCATGGGGGTCGCAACCGGGGGGCGGCTGCCACTAGACAGACTCTGTCACACTGGGTGAGAGATGCCATTGCCCTAGCCTATGAGGCGCGTGGTCACACTTCGCCTCTGGGAATCAGGGCTCATTCAACCAGGGGGATTGCTTCATCGATTGCCTTGGCAAGAGGCGTACCCCTGCAGCAGGTGTGTGATGCGGCGGGCTGGTCCTCCCCACACACGTTTGTTAGATTTTATAGTCTGGATGTCAATGCTACTCCAGGTTCGCGGATCCTTGAGTCAGCATCCCAGAGCTAGGTCTGAGACCTTCTCGGCTTGTGCGCACACGCTACACAACCTGGGGGTCCAGACACTTGCAGTGCGGCGGCCTTGGTATTCTCGTTCCCATAGCGTTTTCACGCAGCATCGAGTGTAGCTTTTGAAAGGGAACGTCTCGGGTTACTTGGCTGTAACCCTGTTCCCTGATAAAGTGGGAACGAGATGCTGCGTTCCGATGCCGCACTGCTCCTTCAGACAAAATTGACCTGAGGATGTTTCCGGTTCACTCCTATTTATAACCTGCAGGTGCACCTTATTCGGTGACGTCATGCCTGCACAGGTTATAAGCCGAAGGTATTCAGCGGGTTTGACATGCACAAGCTTCACAACCGGGCAACAAAGAGATGTTCCCATAGCGTTTTCACGCAGCATCTTGTTCCCGCTTTATCAGGGAACAGGGTTACAGCCAAGTAACCCGAGACGTTTTTTATAAAGAACTATTGTCTTGGTCATGTATTTTAAAGTTTAAACATTTGTCCAGATCTTACGTTACCTTGCTCATAATTAGGTATTGTATTTGTAATTATTGTATTATCGTCGTCGGCCGCGGGATAAACAGAATTGGTAAGTTACACTAAATCATACTAAACACTGGTCGGGTAGTTGATAAAGTGTACGCTATAAATTTTAATTAAGTTTAACACAATTAACTCGAATCCTTAAAGATTCGATTCACCTCTGAACCAGAGCTGAAACCCTACATAAATGGCGAACAATGCGTTGGGCATTGTCTCCCCATTTAAAATACTACACAATTTTTGATGTAACTTGTACAGTGTGTTTTATTGTAAATATGATTTTATGAAACTTGATGTATAAATATCATAACTTTATTTATTTCAGTTGTTCGATAGCTCAGGACTGGAATTTCCTACAGTCTACCTGAGCCTCCAGGAACAAACTGGACTCCTTTTAATTTAAATTTAAATTTTAACACATCTCCTGTTATATTGAACTTCCAGTCTTACACATATTATGCTGATCAATCTCTGCTATCCGTTATCACCCAGATGAGGATGGGTTCCCTGTTGAGTCTGGTTCCTCTCAAGGTTTCTTCCTATTACCACCTCAGGGAGTTTTTCCTTGCCACCGTCGCCCTCGGCTTGCTCATCAGGGACAATCTTATCATTTTGATTCATACACATTGCATACAAACTTACTTCTTTTGATTGTGTAAAGCTGCTTTGCGACAATGTCAATTGTTAAAAGCGCTATATAAATAAATTGACTTGACTTGACTATTGGGTATTCATGCTAATGGGAGACATAGGTTTATTAATTAATCCTCATAATCTTCTTCATACATCTCTGACACACCAGGACAATAGAAGGGGGAATTATGTTAAAATGCTTTTCATGATCCACGCCTGTCAACCTGTTTTTCCCACGCTGTCACTCTCCATGTGCCCATGTTTTCTTTTTGCCATCATATGTCCTTTCCCACGCCCCCGCTTCCGCCTCGTCTGCACACCTGTCTCTCATCCTCCATTGATTACTCCAGTGATTTAAGCATGCGCTGCTCGCTGCTTAAATCGCTGGATTATTGAAAGTCTTCTGCTTCGATTCTCTCGCGTTTTGTTTTGCTGTCTTCACGTTGCCAAGTAGTTTCGTTTTCTCGTTTCACGTCTCTCGCCTTCTGTTTTGGATTTGTCGCCTCGCTGTTTGATTTCCCGGCTTTGATCTCGCGCTTCCTCGTTTTGACTACGGCTTTTGTTTTACATGTTTTGGATTGTCGCCTCGCTGTCTGATCTCCCGGTTACCGATCTAATGCTTCCCATTTTGACTTTGTGTTTTTGCCTGGACGTCACGCTGATTGATCTTCCGGCTTTTGACCCACACTTTCGTTTTCCGACCTCGCTCCAGTTTAATGTTTCTACTATTCATCTGCACTTGGATCCACCTCGTTTCACCTCGCCTCATGACAGAATAATCCAGCCAAACGAAATGGATCCAGCAGATGTCGACCACATGAAATCGGCGTTCCACTTCTTGGAGCTCACCAGCAGGAGCTGCTCAACACCCAGCAAGCCCTCGCTGACGTCATGACTCAGCTCCAACGGCTCCAGCTCTCTTCAACGTCAAGCAGAGACTGCCACATTCAACGTGAACCATGTCTCCCTGCTCCTCCTACCTATGAAGGAGATCCAGGCACCTGCCGATCATTCCTCTCTCAGTGTTCATTGATTTTCGAACTACAGACCTCCACTTTCTCTTCTGAACGCTCAAAGGTGGCATTTGTGATCACGCTCCTTTCAGGGAGAGCCAGAGAGTGGAGCACGGCACTCTGGGAGACCCATGACCCTTGTTGCTCAAACTTTGAGCTTTTTGCTAAGGAAATGAGGAGGGTATTTGATCGCTCATGTCACGGCAGAAAAGCAGGACTCAAGTTATTGAATCTCCGGCAAGGTTCCCGCTCGGCCTATGATTACGCCATTGAGTTCCGAACACTGGCCTTCTCAAGTGGATGGAACGAACAAGCACTAAGTGACATGTTCTTTGAGGGTCTGTCTGAAACACTTAAAGACCAACTAGTTTCTCTGGAACTCCCCTCCTCGCTCCCGGAGCTCATAGATCTGGCAGGCCGAGTAGATTCACGTCTTCGTCTTCAGAGACCAGCCTGGACACCACCACTTAAAGTTACCCCGACATCACGAGCCCATGAACAGAAGAAGCCCACGCAATTGGGCAGGATCCACATCGCTCCTGAAGAACGACGACGACGCAGAGTAGAGAGGGCCTGTTTCTACTGTGGAGGGTCTGATCACCAAGTCAAGTTCTGTCCAGTAAAAAGGAGCAACCCTCTAGTTCAACTTGGAACGCTGGATGGTGCGACTTCAAGAAGACTCCCCGACCAGCGTCAACTACTTCCTGTCTTCCTCATCTACGAACAGCAGACCCACTTAGTGCAGGCACTAATTGACTCAGGCTCTGACCGTAATCTCATCAACGCGGCCTCGGCCAAGGCTCTTGGAATCCCCTTCCTGCCTTTGGAGACCCAGCTCAAGGTCCAGGCTCTCGATGGGAGTCTGCTCCCCTCCATCACTCACAGAACTCCTCTCATTGGCCTGAGAGTTTCGGGCAACCATTTAGAGCAAACCTCCCTATTCATCATGGAAGGTTCTCACGCCACAGTCATTCTGGGCCTCCCCTGGTTAACCCAACACAATCCACAGATCGACTGGGCCACGAATTCCATCCTAGCCTGGAGCCCATCATGTTCCACAATGTGTTTACAATCTGCCACAACGTCATGCTTCAGCCCCACCCCCACGAAGGAGCTACCTGATCTCACCCACGTCCCTCTAGACTACCATGACCTCAGGGCAGCATTCAGTAAGTCACGCGCCACGACCCTTATCCCTCCCACACCGCCCATGGTCCGACATCGCTCTGGATTTCGTCACAGGGCTACCTTCTTCAAACGGCCACACCTGCATCATGACTGTTGTAGACCGTTTCTCCAAAGCAGCTCACTTCATTCCACTGCCAAAGCTTCCGTCTGTCAAAGAGACTGCAGAACTCATGATCAATCATGTCTTCAAGCTCCATGGTCTGCCAAAGGACATTGTTTCAGACCGGGGACCGCAGTTCACCTCCCAATTCTGGAAGGCTTTCTGTAAATTAATTGGGGCCACTCCGAGCCTGTCCTCAGGGTTCCACCCTCAGTCAAACGGCCAGACAGAGAGGAAGAATCAATCCCTCGAGGTCGCCCTGAGGTGCATGACTTCCAGAGACGCTACCTCATGGAGCAAGTTCTTACCCTGGATAGAGTACGCCCACAACTCCCAGATATCAGCATTAACCAGTCTTTCTCCCTTCCAGTGCTGCCTGGGATATCAACCCCCCTTGTTTCCATCTCAGGAGGAGGAGGTCGGTGTTCCGTCAGCCCAAGCATTCATCCGACGCTGTAGAAGGGCATGGTTTCGCTACAGGTCAGCAGAAGGTACAAGAAACAGGCCGACCGCAAGCGTTCTCAGGCCCCCAAGTACAGGGTGGGACAGAGAGTCATGCTTGCTGCCAGAGACATTCCCCTAAAAACAATCTGCCATAAACTTTCTCCTCGCTACCTTGGCCCATTCACCATCACGAAGATAGTCAACCCTTGCGCTGTTAAGCTCTTGCTCCCCTCAACTATGCGGAGGATCAATTCCACGTTCCATGTGTCCCAGTTACGTCGTCTCGCCTCATGCCCATTAACACCGTGGTGAAGAAGGCCCGACAGCGTCTCTACCACCTCAGACGCTTGAGAGACTTTAGACTGCCTTCTAAGGTGCTCAGGAACTTTTACCCCTGCTCCATAGAGAGCATCCTGACGGGAAACATCACGACCAGGTTCGGGAACAGCACCATGCAGGACAGACGAGCTCTACAGAGGGTTGTGCGATCAGCTGAGCGCATCATCCACACCGAGCTCCCTGACCTGCACTCGATCTACAACAAGTGGTGCTGGACCAAGACCAGGAAGATCATGAAGGACCTCAGCCACCCCTGCAACGGACTGTTCTCTCTGTTGCGGTCAGGAAAGTAATTCTGCTCCCTGAAGGCCAACACAGAGAGACTGAGGAGGAGCTTCTTCCCGCAGGCGATCCGGTCTCTCAACCAGCACACCACATAGTACTGACCTACTTTACACACTCATGCCTCTTGCACTCACTCTGGACATTCGGGACAATCATTGACACTAGTGGTAACTGCACACCTGTACGTTACTACTTATTCTATTATGCACGAGTCACTTTAGGCATACTTGCACACCCCCTGAACATTTCTATTTATTTATACTTCACTCCTTTCCACACAAAAATCCAATATTCTATATTTTTCTATATTGTACACAATAGGTTTTCTTTTCTTATATTTTTCCTATACGTTTCTGATTGTATTTTGTACTGTACAGATATTTTATTCCTAGTTAAATCCACATTTTTTTTGTATATTTGTACTGTACAGACAGATATTTTATTCTTAGATCTTCTTTTTATATATTTATTTCCTATAAATAGTCTCTAGTCTTTTATTTTAAGGTCACGGGCAGTCGCCTAAGCATTTCACTGCATATCGTACTGTGTATGACTGTGTATGTGACAAATAAAATTTGAATTTGAATTTGAAAATTGTAGGTATATTAGTTAAACATTGATATGATTGTGATTATGATGAATGATGATGATAAATAAACCACTTGATCTGTCCACTGTGATTTGACAATCTTGACAATCAGCTTGGACACGTTGGCCGACTGGGAGAAAAACAAATGCATGCATGTTGTTGTGTGTGTGTTTTTACTGCCCCAGGGCATCCTGCTCCATAGAGAGCATCCTGATGGGAAACATCACAACCTGGTCCAGCACCTGCAGGACAGATGAGCTCTACAGAGAGTGGTGCGATCAGCTGAATGCATCATCTGCATCAAGCTCCCTGACCTGCACTCAATCTACAACAGGTGGTGCTGGACCAAGGCCAGTAAGATCATCAGGCCCCCCAAAAATGGACTGCTTCTCTGTTGCGGTCAGGAAAGCGGTTCTGCTCCCTGAAGGCCAATAGAGAGGGACTGAGTTGGAGTTTCTTCCCTCAGGTGATATGGACTCTCAATCAAAACTCAACACAGGATTAAACATTCTGACCTGCTCCTACTCATACATGTACAGTTGGTAAAACATTTCACTGCACATCATACTGTGTATGTGACAAATACAATTTAAATTTGAATATGATGGAGTGTCTGAATGCTTTCTAGTTTATTCACAGGATAACAAGATATATAAGTTCTGAGCCATTTCCTGACGTATTGTTCCCGCGAAAGTTCCTCGTCTGTTTGGAACAGCGTTTTAGATTATATTTTGTTTAGTTTTTTATAATTATATATTTTTCCCGTTTTTACGCTTTAATACTACTGGACTTTATCCGATTTTTGCGCTTTTTGGGAGAACGTGCGTATCATCTGACCAACAACAAGCGAATCCATCAGCAAATAATCACAACTCCGGCACAAAGGTACGTTATCATGTCTACCATTCAGCTCGCTCAGTGTGTGGAGTGCAGGATGTTTATACATTCTTCCTCCGTCATTAGTGATAATTTTATTTGTGATAGGTGTGTGTTAGTTAGCACCCTGACGGAGAAGATAGTAGCATTAGAGGAGTGCATCCAGACTTTAGAGAGGGTTAGAGAGCGCGAGAGCAGCGTTAATCCTGTGGCAGAAAGTCTGGGTGCCACAGGCGGAGATAATCAGCCCCCGACTCCGGCAGTAGAGCCCTCACATCGGGGCGAGTGGGTGACGACTCGGCGGCATACTCGTTCAGCCAAAGCTAACGCTAAGGCTAGCCCACCGGAGCACACCTCTTCTGAGCTTCACGTGTCCAACAGGTTCGCTCTCCTCAGTGATGCACCCGCTGAGAAACCTGAAAAAGCTCTGGTTATAGGAGACTCTACACTGAGACATGTGAAATTAGCGAGGCCTTTAGGAACGCCAGAGCAGTGGTCAGGTGTATCCCGGGAGCCAGAGCACCGGACATAGCAGGTAATCTTAGGGCTCTAGGACAGCATAGGTTCTCTAAGATAGTGGTACATGCTGGAGCTAATGATATACGCCTTCGTCAGTCAGAGGTTAGCAAGAGTAACTTTACAGAGGTGTTTAAAATAGCGAAGGCGATGTCCGAAGAAGTAGTTTACTCTGGTCCCATCCCAATGAGACGTGGCGACATAGCTTACAGCAGGTTATGGTCGCTGAACCGCTGGATGTCCAGGTGGTGCTCCGAAAACAACGTGGGCTACATAGACAATTGGAAGACCTTTGAGGGCAAAACTGGCCTGTTAGGGCGGGACGGTGTCCATCCCACTCGGGAAGGTGCTGCTCTCATTTCTTGCAGTATAGCACATAGTCTCAGAAGAGGCCTAGTTAATCGGTGACAATCCAGAGCCCAGGCCAGGGAGCAGACAGACCGGCTAAACCAACCGTCTGCTAGCTGCAGAGAGTCGTCACTCAGGGTTCATCATATTGAGACTGTGTCTGTTCCCCGAGCTAAACATAAATTTAGAAAGACTCAGAAAGTCTGTTTTAGTAATTTAATTAACATAGATACCACAAACTCAGATCACACTGAATGCGCAGCCGGCACCTCTGATCTGAAGCTAGGACTGTTAAATATTAGATCTCTCGCATCTAAAGCAGTTATTGTTAATGAAATTATCACAGATCAGGAGTTTCATATCTTATGTTTAACAGAAACCTGGATTAAACAGGACGAGTATGTAGCTCTAAATGCAGCTAGCCCTCCTGGATACAGCTACATACACCAGCCTCGGCTAACTGGTAGAGGAGGAGGAGTCGCAGTTATTTATAACGATAATCTGTCTCTCGTACAAAAACACAATTTTAAATCTAATGCATTTGAAGTTCTCTATAGTAACAAAAAGTCAGCTCAGTCGATCCCGCTAATCATCATTTACAGACCCCCAGGGCCGTACTCGGAGTTTCTCTGCGAATTTGCAGATTTCCTCTCAAACCTTGTTGTTTCTGTAGACAAAGCGTTAATTGCTGGAGACTTTAATATTCATTTTGAGAATCCAGAAGACCCTCTGAGAACAGCATTTATGTCCTTACTGGACTCAGTAGGAGTAAATCAGTGTGTAATAGGACCCACTCATAAAGCAGGTCACACTTTAGATTTAATATTATCCTTCGGATTAAGTATAGGAAATATAACCACAATTCCACAGTCTGAAGTTATCTCGGATCACTACCTTGTCTCGATTAAAGCGTGTTATAGTAATAATGTATGCAGCACAGCACCGCGCTTCCACCTTAAACATACATTTACATCAAATACCGCACAGAGCTTTATCAATAATCTTCCAGAATTATCAACTTTGATTGGATCGCCATCTGACTTCACAGAACTCGAACAGGCGAATGAATATCTAGAGTCAGCACGTCATTATAGCTTAGATAATGTAGCTCCAGTTAAAAGGAAAATGATTAGAGATAAGAAACTCGCTCCTTGGTATAATGACCACACCCATGCTTTAAAACAAACCGCTCGAAAATTCAAACGTAAATGGCGCCAAACTAAATTGATAGTATTCAAAATAGCTTGGAAGGAGAGCATCCTGAACTATAAAAAAGCTCTCAGTGATGCTAGATCAACGTATCTCTCCACTCTTATAGAAAATAACAAAAACAACCCGAGATTTTTATTTAATAACGTAGCTAAATGAACTAAAAACAAGACCACTGCAGAAATCTCCACAACAACATCATGCAGTAGTGAGGATTTCATGAACTTTTTCAATAATAAAATCATAAATATTAGGCAAAAAATTCAGGCTTTGAAACCAGACAATTTAAATAATTCAGATGATCTAACCACATCACATCAGAACTTAGAACACTTTACTCCCCTTGAAGCGAGGGAACTAATATCACTCATCTCTTCTTCAAAATCGTCAACCTGTATATTAGATCCTATACCGACACATTTTCTCAAACAGATAGGACCAGCAATAATAGAACCCCTGTTGAAAGTAATTAACTGTTCACTCAGTAGTGGGTATGTCCCCAAATCCTTTAAATTAGCCGTTATTAGACCGCTAATCAAGAAACCTGACCTTGACCCCTGTCTGGTTTCTAATTACAGGCCGATATCAAACCTTCCCTTTATCTCCAAGATTTTGGAAAAGGTAGTATCACAGCAGCTATGTTCACATCTACACAGAAATAGCATAAATGAACTGTATCAGTCAGGATTTAGGCCTCATCACAGCACAGAGACAGCACTCGTTAAAGTAGTAAATGACCTCCTATGGGCCTCTGATCAGGGTTGCGTCACTATACTTGTGTTACTGGACCTCAGTGCAGCTTTTGACACCATTGATCATAGTATTCTCCTTCACAGATTAGAAAAGGTAGTAGGAATTAAGGGAACTGCCCTCTTGTGGCTCAGATCCTATTTGACTGATCGTTATCAGTTTGTAGATTTAGATGGTGACCATTCCTCATGTTCTCAAGTGGAGTTTGGTGTTCCACAGGGCTCAGTTTTAGGCCCACTGCTTTTTTCCCTTTACATGCTTCCTCTGGGCAACATAATTCGTAAACATGGTATTAGTTTTCATTGTTATGCTGATGACACACAGTTATATGTCTCAGCAAAACCAGATGAGAAAAACCAGTTTGCTAAAATCGAGCAGTGTGTGCAGGACATACGAGATTGGATGTTAATTAATTTTATTCTGCTTAATCCTGATAAGACAGAAGTTCTGGTCATAGGACCACAAGTAGCTAGAAGTAAGCTTTCTGATCACACTGTAACTTTAGATGGCCTTTCTGTTCCATCAAGTGCAACAGTAAAAGACATCGGTGTGATTATAGATTCCAGCCTTTCGTTTGAAGCTCATGTAGATAATATCACCAGGATAGCTTTCTTTCACCTTAGAAATATTGCCAAGATAAGAAACATATTGTCACTAAATGATGCAGAAAAACTAGTTCATGCTTTTATCACCTCTAGGTTGGACTATTGTAACGCCTTACTGTCTGGTTGTTCAATTAGGTGTATAAACAAGCTTCAGTTAGTACAGAATGCAGCAGCGAGAGTCCTCACTAGAACCAGAAGATACGAGCACATCACCCCTATCTTATCTACACTGCATTGGCTCCCTGTGAAATTTTGCATCGATTTTAAGATACTACTTTTGACATTTAAAGCACTAAATGGTCTCGCGCCACAGTATTTGAGTGAACTGTTAGTGTCTTACGATCCACCACGCCTACTTCGATCAAAGAATGCAGGCTGCCTGTCAGTACCACGTATTATTAAAACTACAGCAGGGGGCGGAGCTTTTTCTTACAAAGCCCCAAAGTTATGGAATAGTCTTCCTATTAATGTTCGGGACTCAGACACAGTCTCAGTGTTTAAGTCTAGGCTAAAAACCTATTTATTTAGCCAAGCATTTTTGTAAATAGATTAACCTTAGGTAAAGGAGCAGATCTGGGGGACTCATGGACGTAGAGTATTCTGGTGAACTGGTATGTTTAGATGCTGTCCTCCCCACTCTCATTGTTCACTCAGGTTTGTTGACTGTGAGGTGATTGGTTGCTTTACATCTCAGGGAGCCCTCATGTCTGTGTTTCCTTCTGGCTCTCCCTTTTAGTGATGCTGTTATAGTTAGTCCTGCCGGAGTCTCTGCTTGCACTTTGCACTAAATATACATTCACCTTATACATGTTGACTGTGACCAGACCTAACTGCCATCTCTCCTTATTTTCTGTTCTCTCCTTTTCTGCTCTCTCCTCTCTCTCCCCCTCTTCTTTCCCTCTCTCTGTCTCTCTGTCGAGCTATACATGTTTCACTCCTGAGTTGCCAGTGATCCAGACCCCTCTGCCCTCTGGAGCCGTCTAACCCATCCTGGAGTCCTGCTTCTGGTTGGAGATCTCGTCGCATGGATGCCCCGTGTGGTCTGCCTGGATTCGTATGGTGGCTGGGGATGGTTTCCATGAAGACTGTCCTGTCATCGAGTGATGCTCTGGGGACCTGTGACTTCAGTTGTTCGATAACTCAGGACCGGAATCCCCTACAGTCTACCTGAGCCTCACATCTATCTGCTATTACTCTATCTGCTATTACTTCAAAGAGCAAGATGCATTCACATGGAAACCAGAAGAGGCAAAAGTGAACTATAGGGAGTGTTGCCATATAATGAATGAGGAGGAAGAAGAAAAAGCAGGGGAACGTTAACATCGTCTAGGGCTGGTATGAGAAAACACTAAGGCAACATTTAATTTCACAAACTACATAGGAAACATTTCATTAAATTTCTACTATAGTGATATATTAAGGAATACTTCCACTTCTGACCCTGCTTTCCCACTAGGCATGATTGATGCCCAGACATGATTGCCTGCTCTGACCCTCTCCCCACCCTGACTTTGACATTTTTTTACTTTTTTTGCAACAGTTTGGGGATGTCCCTTTTCCATTTCAGCAGATGCCTTTCTATAAGAACTGGTTTGGAGTAGAAGAACTCACCTGGACGGAAACTCGTGCCTTTTACCCCCAACATCATTGGCTGCTTATATATGCAGTTTAATATTGCATTAATAATGTCAATTATAGCACAATCTAATTATATCTCTATGTACACCTGTAATGATGCGGGTTGTGCGAGGGGCAGAGCCGCGCATAAACTGCATATCATAAGCACTCTCACAAACTGCTGTTTCGTTGACCTCCTCTAAAGCCCTGTGTCAGGGCTCTTATCATTAAAAACACACCACGAGGGTGCTTGATAAGCATGCGGAAGCCCTGACTGTTTTAATTTCGCAGATGCGTGGGATTAATAGGCTGCCCAAAAATCAGCTCAAGGCGGCAGCCACTTCCAGGTTTCCATCTGGCCGCGAGTCGATTCTGGAGTTGACTTGGGCCGTCAGCTCCGGTGGAATGACGCAGCCCTTATGGCTGCGTATGTTCAAGGGCTCTCCGAGCGGCTAAAGGATGAGCTACATTATCCTCCAAAGGATCTGGAGAAATTTTATCTTAAGGTATTTTATTACCTAGCAATCCGGGTGGATAACCACCGTCATCCACCTCCACCCCACAAAAACCGTTCCACACGCCTAGCCAGTCGTCCCCTCAGGGCGAAGTCTCACCTCTGCCCATGGGAACAGAGCCTGAGCCTTCAGATCCTGTCCCTGAAGACATGGGCGAGCCCATGCACAGGGCTCCCAGGGGACAAGCGACGCCCGTGGCACAGCAAGCCAGAGATGGGGGTCAGGGATGGGTCAGGTGCGACCCAAAACCCAAGACTCCATCATGCAGGGATCTTCCTACCAGCTACACTCTCAGGGACCGGGATCCAGAGAGCCCAATCGGATGCGCTCATCGATTCAGGGGCCACAGGAGATTTTATTGACGGGAGGCTAGATGGGTATTCCAGTTAGCCCACTCTCTTCCACCAACCCGTTGGTCTCCCTGGCTGGCCAGCCAATTAAGTCGGGGGGTGTGACGCAGAGGATGGCCCCAGTGATACTACGGCTCGGACGTCATTCTGAGCGAATCTCGTTTCTGGTAACCCCTAGTGCTGGGGTTCCCCTGGCTACATCGTCACAATTCCCCTGGCCAACCCATTCCATCTTGAACTGGGGATGTCAATGCACCCTAAGCTGCCTTAAGGGTGCCCAATCCCCAATTCCAGCACCTCCTGCCCCAGTACCGCTTACTACTGCCCCTCAGGGCTACTGGGATGTAAAACACCATCATAGGCCCGTACCAAACCAGTGTACACCACACACCTTATCCCCCCCCCATACACATACCCATGGTGACGGAGTGGCAGACCACCAGGCTCAGTGTCAAGAGCCTGGGTGATCAAGCGCTCTGTGCTTGGCAAACACTGGACCCCGAACCTAGTAAAAAGTTTTGTGTGGTCCAGATTGACTCTCGGGTGTCGAGAGCAGTCCGTAGGGGTGGGGTGGGGTGGGGGGGGGACCCGGGTCTTGTGAGGGGCAGAGCGGCGCATAAACTGTTCAGAATGGGCAGATCCGCAGGCTGCTACCACACGGAGTGCTGAACAGGCAAAAACAGGCAAGAAAATAAATGCGTGTGTGGAAAAGAAAATACAAATAAAAGACAAATAAAAAAATCATGTGAATAAGAGAAAGCATAAAGAAAAAAAAGTAAACCCACAAAAGGGAAAACCCCATATGGAGGTATGGGGTTTCCCTTTTCATGTTTTTGCTTTTAATTAATAAACCCTTGTTATCTCAGAATGGTAAAGGTTTTTAAAATGCACACAATCACTCCCACATATCACATCACTCCACTCCTGTTGTGCAATTAATTTTATTATACTGCAGCTATAACAATACAGTTATCCCCTCTCTCAAGGTCAAATTGATCTGATTCCATTTTATTTATGAAGTGATTTTAACAATGATTGTTGTCGAAAAGCAACAGATTTACAGAATCAAAAAAATTATGGAATTATTGTGTTTTGGAAATACAGTGGAATGGGTGTTCGGGTGTTCTGCAAGACGAGCAAAGATTTGTAATAAATTTTGACTTGGAAAACGAACAAGTCTTGGTTTACGAGTACTGAGTATGTATGTGCGCATGTGCTACTTGCTTTGATGCCCAGCATCACATGATCACAACTGAGCTGGTTTTTCTCTCTCTTGCACTGCGGAATTGTGGGTAATCATCTCCCTTACTGCGTCTTAGTGCTCGTCTCTTACTGGTATAATCAACATCCATGCACGCGTGTACTGTTTACTATAACACTGTGACCACATGTGCGGGTAAAACACCTTTTATTTTGTTTGTACATGTGTGTGTACAGCGCGCGTGTACTGTTTATTATAACACACGTGTGTGCGCTCGTATAAAGCAAAAGCAAGTCTCATTAGAGAAATTAAAGATCCATTTTCTCTCTCCCTCTCATTTAGCCTGTCATTAGTCTTATGTGTGTGTGTATGCGCGTAATTTGACATCGTGCCCCACACACACCAACACATACACACTCTCTCTCTCTCTCCTTTACACCCCCATGACCCCCCCCCCCCCCCCACCGAACGGCTTCACACACACACATAGGAACACACACACTCTGCTCTACACAGAAACTCTGCTCTGTCGCGATTCTTTTCACACACAACATCTGCACGCATAAATGGATAAATGGATTTATTTTTCCTTTTTTTAAGGTAAAGTGCAGGCTCTTTTTTTTTTTTTTTACTTTACAGCAGTGATTCCATTAGTATGCGTGGTCGGTGTCAAGAAAGGAAGGCATAGAAAAAAGCTGGAAACTTGGGCTATGGAAGGCACTCAATAATCTGGCGACTTTTTCGGGTCTTTCCATTAATGTGTTTGTGTGCATGCACATTACACACACACACACACACACACACACACACACACACACACACACACACACACACACAACATCTGCACGCATAAATGGATTTATTTTTCCTTTTTTTAAGGTAAAGTGCAGGTTAATTTGTTTTATTTTTACGTATTTATTTTTTTGAGCTGTGGAACGAATAATTTGAGTTTCCATTATTTATTATGGGAAAACTTCCAGAACGAATTATGCTCGTAATCCAAGTTTCCACTGTATGTATAATATGTATATGTATAAATCATAAATCAGATCAATCAGATTGGGGGGATAAAATGCATTTAACAAACCAATTCATGTTAAGCTCATGTGCTACTTCTGAGACACAAAAACAGGAAACCACATCTTGTTTTTTTTTTTTATTTCTTTATATTTTGATGAAAAAAAATCCTCCTACGTTTATTCTGAGATTATAGGCTATAAATAATGCAGTTCACTCTGGGTGTGTTTACATTTTTATTTGAATGTGCATCGCATTAAGCACTAGACTAAGATCTGTACGCATCTTAATAAACTTGCAGGAGTTGCGTGTCCATTGCAGGATTAAGGTTTAGACTGTTCAGGGATGGTGACTTCATGGACACACAGATTTTCATGCCTAGGAGTTTTAACACTGAAACACAAACATGAAAACACACACATCAATACAGTCTTACAAAGTTTAAGATATAAACTTCATTTAACTTTTTTATATCACGTAATAAAGCAGTGATTGTCAAGTACTCACATGAAGCCTTGCTGAGGACATTGTGCGTCCGTCTTTTTGATCTCCAAAATGTTTTGAGGAGGTATTTTGCCAGTGAAAAAAGAGAAACAGCAGGGCTCAGGGTGTGTGACGGAGTCCGCTAAAAAAGAGAGAGCGATAGACAAACATTTTTAGAAACTCATAAATGTCATGAAAACATTTTCCTTCAGTTCTTTGGGTAAAAAGAACTATTAGTAATATTAATTAATTACTTAATTAATTAATTAATGTATTTATTACTGTTATTAGTAGAGTAGTAGGATTAAAACTAGCATTATTATACTCGTAATAATAAAAATAATATTGATATATTTGTTTCATAATTTAAAGTAGTAGTATTAATTAAATTCACTATCAGTTAAATTCATCATAGGTACAAATAAATGACATTATTATTGTAATAATTCTCCATTTCCTAAATATTAATCATTTAGATTTTTACCTGTGCGTTATATGTTTTTTATATTTAAAATTCAAATCCTAATTTTGACAAATAATTAATTTGGTCTATAATAATTTTATTTTGCCTGAAGGAAACTTTACATGAAACGTACACATTTTTATTTCACTTTTCATACACGATGGTAATAATTATTGCTTTACAATAACCCGTTACACACCAAGCCCGTCTATCCCACGCTGGTACCCCATTAGACCAGCAAACAACAGAATCAGACCACACCACCATCGATAGTTATATCACAGGACAGAGGGTGCCAATACTTTTTTGGATACAGTAACTCAGTTTATACCTACAAAAATGTCCTAAATTTGACTAGATTAATAAGTATAGTCTGTGAAAATCTTACGCAGAGCATCTGAGTGGAGCGCCATGATGATGCCGAAGCCCAGGACCAGACACACGCGGCTCATCTTCATGTTCCCAGGCATGTGAAGCTCCGATCTCGTCTCTCTCAAAGATCTAAGTTGATCTAGTCAGGTTGATCTTTTGATTGAGTCAGGTTGTACTGTCTAGTTTTATATACATATGTCTACATAAAGACACGTTTTCCCCCCGCCCCCTGTACATCTACATACTGCTCTTTGTCTCACCACATCCTCCACCCAGGCTATACAAATATCTACTGAAGATCTATAATCAAGATTTACCTATGAGACCTACAGTATGAGAAACATTTCCATCTGTCACCATGTGAGCACAGAATGCAAACTGAATGCAGTTGTGTATAAAACAAACATTAGATGCACGTTAGCTTTTACACACGTGTTCGCGTTTCCAACGGGAGAAGGTTTGTTTACATTGTAATTGTACTTTATGAACATGATATAAATCTGCACTTTTGTGATATTTATCTTTTAGGGCATTTCATCTGCTGATTTATTATTATAATTTCTTTCATCTTTGGAACATTGGTTTTGTTTTTAGGTTTCACTGGAGTTGTTTGAAAGTGGCTTCAACCTATTAAAGAACGTTTTGTTGATCAATCTTTACACAATCACTCTTAATATAATAATAATAATAATAATAATAATAATAATATTATTATATATGTGTGAGTATATGTCAAAATACACAAAATAATTTCTCAAATTCTTTATGCTGTTCTTCGGGGAGACATGAAGTGTTTAATCATCCTGCATATCAGTACATACAGATTCAAATTATTTCTAATTATTGTTGTTTTTTTCCCCCGTTTCATCCTCAAATGAATCATCTGTCAATTCCCCTCCCACCTCCTACTTGTCCCATCACATAACGGCTATCAGTTTAAGAGGCTTAACGTGAGACTTGTTCCTCCGAGAGACACGTGTACTGTAACCCTGAAGATCATATCTGTTCGATCTGCTGCTCACGATGTATCACAGGGCGTTAATACACACTCAAATGGAAAGTGCTCTCTGCTTTGTTGTGGATGTCCTACGAGCTCAGAGATGTTTGAGATTGTGTTCTTTTGCTGTGACAGAGAGAGAGAGAGAGAGACATTTTGTCTCTCACAAGGTTTTCTCGGTGCCTTCAGTATCAGTGGGATTTGATCTCCTTAAAAACTGTAATAAAAGAATCATGATCTTCTACACTAATCATCTTTTATTTTAGAGCTGGTCTCACATCACAGTAACGTAATAACTCACGCAGGTCACTCAGTGGTGCGATCATGACTTTATTAGAGTCTGCACTGCATTAAGCATCATGTTAAACATTCATTAAAAGTCAAATGCGTTGAATTAATGATTAAAGCTTAAACTTTATTAGTTGCGTGTGCACGTGTGTGAGAGTGCACGGTGCGTCTCAGGACACAGCATCCAGTTGTGGCTTTTCAATTGGTGCTGAGTTCACGAACACACAGGCTGGAGAACTTGGGAGTCTTAACACTGAAACACACACACACACACACACACACACACATATTCTTATCTCATTTAGAAATGGAATTTATTGAACTGTTTTCCATTTAATCATGAAATAAAACAGTAACCATCAGACACTCACATGAAGCCTTGCTGTGAGCAGTGCGCGCCCGTCCGCTTAGCCTCCAGGATGTTTTGGGAAGGAACAGTGCCAGTGAAAAAGGTGAAACAGCAGCCCTCCGCCTGCGCAAGCGCTTCAGCTGAGTAAGAGACACACAACATTTCAGTCAAAGTCACATAAAAGAAAAAAATCTTTCTGGTTTCTTCAGGAAATAAAATGCTGAATTTATGTAATCATTTTAATACTAGTTAATACTATTGCAATAATACTTATAATACTTATAATAACATCATGAAATCATCGTCATGATCATCGTCATCATCATCACTGATAAAGACATTAATAATATACATTAACATTATTCTCATACTGTAGAAAATAACATAAAAATTGTATTAATACAAAACATATAATTTATCATATAATAATAATAATAATAATAATATCCACTGTGATATAATCAGACCACTGTGCTGAGAATGGTGACTGAAAATCAGTGTGATCCTTTCCATTGCTGAACAAGGCACAGGGTGCCAATACTTTGCAGAGAGCATCAGATGAGAATCAGTGACTCATTGTAAATCTACAAGGTGCTTCAATAAGGGAGCACAATGTGACCTCTCCTACCCTGAGTAAACCGCTGTAGCTAATAGCGTGTGTACATACTATCTTCAAATCAATTCAATTTTATTTGCAACTAAAGGATTAAAATAGGTTCGATCAGAGGAAGAAATGTTATGTATGTATATACAAGTATATATGTATGTATGAATACATGTGTATATAATATTATTATCATCATCCAAACCCCTTTTTTTATTGATATATTTTTTATTGTTTATTTTATATATTTACTTATTATTATTATTATTATTATTATTCTTTACTTAATTTTTTATTTATCTATTTTTTATTGTTTATTTTATATATTTACTTATTATTATTATTATTATTTACTTATTTTTTTATTTATCTATGTTTGTTCTTTAGGAAAAAGAAAAAGAGAGAAAATGTGGTTGTATTGTCACAAGTACACCAGATGTTATGCTTTACATAATGTTTTTGAAAAATAAAGCTATGAAAAAAATGAGTTAGATCACTGACACTGCTAACGTTGTACAGATTAAGAAGCGTGTAATAGACTTACGTTCAGCGTCTGAGTAAAGCGACATGATCAGGACGAAACCCAGGACCAAAAACACACGGCTCATCTTCATGTTCTCAGCGGGTGTGTGAAGCTCTGATGTCCTCTCAAATTTGATCAAATTGCTTTTTACCGGCTGTTTTTATACAAACAATTATTTCAATGTAATTATTTTGTCCCGCCCCCGTGTACCCCTCTCCTCACCACATCCTCAACTCAGGCTTCACAAACACGTGCAGAAGATCTCTATTCAAGATTAATCTATAGGCTGGTGACGGCTCCATCTATTTAAATTGCTGTGGTTTAATGTTGTTTAAGCAAGTTCACACAAACGTTATCACGCGTAAGAAGGCTGGGATAAATGTGTGTGTGTTTAGAACTTGTGGTGAATGAGATATAAATCTGTAACATTCTAATTGCAACTAACAACATTCCGGACTTTGCAGTTTGTGACCTTTGCCGGTGCATAAAAAAAAATGGTTTTAAAATGAAAATGCTTTCTTTTTTCTTTTTTATATATATATATTTGCTTGAATTTTTAAAAAGCCCAAAAGCATTAAAGGCCTTATTTTGTTTTGTCTGTTCATTTCCACACAATAATTCATAATGACAGAGAGACATATCATGTTTGTGCTATTTATTTATTTGCAGATTAATTTTAAATGAAATCAAATTAAACGTCATCTAAAACTCGATCGTCTCATTTAGATTAGTGATTGTTTTGACATAATTTGGGGAAAGGGTTTAAGGTTTAACAGTGCATGAAACCGTGAATCAATCCATGAACTGTAAGTACTGTACCTCTCTGCTGACCTTCATGATACAATACAACCATTTCTAAAAGAGATAAAGAAGATTTGAGTTAAATTTAAGAACATTGAAATGTGGGAGGGAGATGACCACTGTAACGTTATTCCACTGTGGCAGAGCTTCCAGAGACCTCCACAGAGACGTGAACATTCAGAAACACTGACATCAACCGTGTCTTTGTTCTAGAACGGCTAGTTAAAGCCACACGAGAGGCACCTAAAGGCCTCAATGAAAAAAATTAACTTGAACTTCATGCACTACAATTCCAAAGCCAGCTTTGCTCATCCGTTGATTAATACCACCAGTGTGGTGAAGCACGGTGCTGGCAGCATCATGCAATGTTCTGGGAGCTTCTCAGGGCCACTGATGGGGTCAGAAGTGACGGAAGGATAAACAATCTGAATTTTTTAACCAAAACAGTACAGCTGATATTATCCACAGACTGATTCATTTTTGATATCATGGATTAAACCTAATCGATTAGAGTGATGAGTAAGAGATGATATATTATATATATTTTTTTTTTATTATATACAGTATAATAATATATAAGTAACTATATATCTAAATAAAGCTCATCAGTTCACCACTTGCTGCACTGGGATTATACGACAAATGTAACATCTACAAAGTTATATAATCAAGATTTAATCTGTATGGCTAAAAGTATGTGCACCCTTTCTATCATTAGCTTTAGCAAACTGTTAATGTGAAGATGGAAGCACATAGTTGTATAAAATGTCTTAGCGTGCTGGAGTGTTGCAGTTCCCCTTCATTTCAACTAAGAAGCCCAAACCTGTTCCAGCATGACAAGGAAGCCAGTTTCATGAAGACTGTGTGTGTGTGTGTGTGTGTGTGTGTGTGTGTGTGTGTGTGTGTGTGTGTGTGTGTGTGTGTGTGTGTGTGTGTGTGTGTGAGAGAGAGAGAGAGAGAGAGAGAGAGAGCTCACTGATGCACTTTTAGCTGAATTGACACAGATATAAACAGCATGCATGTGTATATACAGTAAAGTTTATTTAGAAGATGGGAACTGAATCACAGTGAACACAGTGTGTTTAGGACTTTATTTGAATTTGCATGACATTAAGCACCAGTAAATTTGTGTGTGTGTGTGTGTGTGTGTGTGTGTGTGTGTGTGTGTGTGTGTGTGTGTGTGTGTGTGTGTGTGTGTGTGTGTGTGTGTGTGTGTGTGTGTGTGTGTGTGTGTGTGTGTGGTGCAGTTCAGTTGCAGCATTAACTTGAAGTCTGTTAATTGGCGTTGATTTCACGAACACACAGTTTGGTGTACTTAAGAGTTTTAACACTGAAACACACGTAAACAGAGATACACTGTTATCAGACACATTTATCTTATCTCATTTAGAAATGGATTTAATTTCATTTTTAATATTAAGTTACATTAAAAAAGAGATCAGTTACTCACATGTAGCCTTCCTGTGCACAATTCGAGCTTGTCTTTTTGGTCTCCAGGATGTTCTGGGAAGGAATTTTTCCACCAAAAAAATTGAAACAACAGTCCTCTGCATGTGGAGCGTGAGCTAAAGCCAAGAAAGAGACAGTCAGTCGTCTAGTCAAATATATAGATTAAAAAATTTTTTAAAAACTGTGAGACTACGGTTAGTCAAACAGGTTTGGCTTGAATGCACCACATGTATATGAGAGGTGTTCATGTCGACCCGGGACCATGTGTTCTACTAGAATAAATTAAGAGAACGCTTTATCCTAATTGTAACCTTTATCTTATTCTAACTTTAATCATAGAATTAACTTGCACATTTAAACACCTGTCCTGTTACATTTGACACACAACACGCGTTTTTATTTGATTCTTACACTAAATTTGTAGTTGCAGTGTACACGTTTATATTTCAGATGTCTGACATTTGTAGTCATTGTTACATTACAACATACATGAGCTCAAAAATCTTTTTTCAGACCCAATAAGCGTCAAAACCAACAATAGAAGATCAAATCATCTGAAGTCTGTTGTCTGTCAAAATCAGCCTCGAACAATCAGAGCACTGATGGGGAAAATCGTCTCTGCATGGAGCATCATCGGTTCTGATCTTTGCTCAGACGCTCCACCCTGTACACATCTCGCTGCCATTTATCAAGTCTGACTATTGCATAAGTTGTGTACTGGTGTAAGATTACCGTAAAACATCTACAGTTAAATTTAACAATACTGTATGCACCACTACTGTTGTACAGCTAAACAAACACTCACGCTGAGCGTCCAAGTAGAACGTCATGATCAGCACGAAGCCCAGCACCAAAAACACACGAGTCATCTTCATCTTCTCAGAGGGTCTCTTCTCTCTCAAAGATCATATAAACTCAATCAACACTTTACTGGCTGGTTTATACAAACATTTACTCAAAGTCAGATTTTACCCTCCTCTCTAAACACACCCCTCTAAACACACCCCTCTAAACACTCCCCTCTAAACACTCCCCTCTAAACACACCCCTCTAAACACACCCCTCTAAACACACCCCTCTAAACACACCCCTCTAAACACACCCCTCTAAACACACCCCTCACACCTCCTTATCTTACAACTTCCTCCACCCAGGCTTTACAAGTTTTTTGCAGACTTATAGTCAAGTCTGATCTAAAAGATAAATATTTAGCTGATTCATCCCTCATGCATTAAACATGAAACCCTGCTATAAAGAGAGCTTCATGTCTGTCTACTTTCACGAGCAGGATATCTCTGAAAGCTTCTCCATAGAAACTCTAATGGCCGTAAATGAACTGGATCTACATTATTTTGATACACTCATGTCATCCTGTGCTCCTTTCTTCTTATCCTCCCTCAGTCTCTCAGGTTTACACTGAGATCTCAGCCGGTTTGGTGGAGATCTCATCATGGGTGCTAAACCTTATTCCCTGGCAAACTGAACTGTTGTTCATTCCAGGTGATTAATCCCAACGCCATGATTGCATGATCTATATATGTATTATATATATTTTTTAAATATATTTTATACTAGTGTTAGTACGTCATGTCATTGATGATTAAAGAGTTTGTAGAAACAGTTTTAAAAAAAAGTTAAATCTAATAATAACACTATGTAACACAATTTTTGTTCCTGGCTTCTAAGTGTTATATTTCAATTGCTTATGTCTAAAGTATGTGAAAAAATGACTTCATTAAGCACAAACTTTGCTTTTATGACAACAGCACGAAGAAAACCCGTTGTTTTTGTGAAAATAAACGATTTTTTTTTTTCATTTTCGTCATTATGATCAGGTAAAAACAAAAATTGCACAAGGAATAGACAAACACAGTCGGAAACCACTCAACAAGGTTCAGAAATGCATAGATTTTCTAGATTTACGATTGTACTGTGAATCACTTTCTCGAAGTAGCCCCCAAATGTAGTCCCCCATCATGTTTTCGTTATACTGTCCTTGGTAACGCCGTTCAAAGTCCAATATATCTTGATGAAAGCGCTCGCCTTGCTCCTCAGAGTAAGCGCCCATGTTCTCCTTGAATTTGTCGAGATGCGAATCAAGGATATGGACTTTCAGAGACATTCTGCATCCCATTTTGGCGTAATTCTTTATGTGAGTCTGCACCAACTCCACATAGTTTTCAGCTTTGTGATTACCTAGGAAGCCATGAACGACTGCAACGAAACTGCTCCAAGCCGCTCTCTCCGTCCTGTTCGACAGCTCTGCGAAATCCTCACATTCTATGATCTTCTTGATCTGTGGTCCGACGAAGATACCAGCCCTGACCTTAGCCTCGGACAGCTTTGGAAAAAGATCTTGGAGGTATTTAAGTGCTGCTGACTCCTTGTCAAGAGCAGTGACAAATTGCTTAATGAGGCCTAACTTGATGTGCAGCGGTGGCATAAGCACTTTATGAGATTCTATCAGCGGCTCCCACTTCACATTGCTCTTCCCAACAGAAAACTCGGTCCGTTGTGGCCAGTCCTTTTTGCGATAATGCGCCTTAGTGTCACGGCTGTCCCAGAGACAGAGGAAACAAGGAAATTTCGTGAAACCTCCTTGAAGACCCATGAGGAATGATACCATTTTGAAGTCACCGATGACCTCCCATCCGTACTCGTCATACTTTAATGCACTCAGCAACATTTTGACACTGGTGTAGTCCTCTTTGAGATGCACAGAGTGGGCCACCGGGAGAGACGGGTAGTTGTTTCCATTGTGAAGCAACACGGCTTTGACGCTCCGGGATGAACTGTCTATGAATAGGCGCCATTCAATAGGATTACATGCGCTACCTATATCCTGGAATAGACTGGCAACATCGTTGCAGAAGCACGCTGACTGAAGAAGTTGGAGAATATTTGATGCTGCTTCCTCTGATCCGTGACTTGTACGCTATCATCAACCAAGTTCCACTGTTTGAGCCTGGATATCAGAAGCTCAGCATTCGATTTCGGAAGCCCGAGGTCCCTAATTAAATCGTTCACGTCTTCCTGGTTAGGGAAGTACAGCTTTCTATCCCCAACTTCATCTGCGGAATCGTAGTCCATATCTCCAGTATCTGCCTCGCTATCTGACTTGCTGCTGTCTCCTGAAGATGGCCGATGCCACCTAGGAGGAGTCGGAACAGGCAGATCGGGGCTGTGTGGTACTGGGGCGATGGAAGAAGGTATGTCCGGATAAACAATCTGAGGGGCATTTTTGCCGGTGCGACGATGTTTTGGGTTTACTATGCAGAAGTAGCAGTTGCTTGAGTTGCTTCCACGGAATACTTTTTCGCTCTTGTCTTTATGAATTGTCCGCACACGTAGCAGAATGAATCAGCTGGATGCAAACAACCTCTTGATGCCATATCAAATAAATAACTTCTCTTCAACTACGAACCATTATCCTTTCAGTCAGCAATTACACGAATTGGAATCTTGGTTCGAGACACCTGTGCTTTTATACTTGTATAGCTACTTTTGGAGCGTTCTCGAACATTCTAGAAAGTTCTGAGAGTTTCTTGAACGTTCTAGAGTGTTCAGGAGAATTGTAGAAACATCTGGACAACTCTAGCAGTTCAGGAATATTCTAGGAGGAAGCTCGGCATTGAAAGCGAATCGAGAATTTTCTCGAAAACACGCGATTTTCAAAATTTTACTGTCCCGGTCACAGAAGCAAAGTTTTTCTGGAATAACAGCGATTTCCTTTCTGTTCTACACCTAACGGGTTAGGAAAACACACTTTCAACCCAGGAACAGAACAAAAGTGAAAATTTGTTACATAGTGCTGCTGATCTTTAATGTAATGAGTGATATTATTATGATTATTATTATTATTATTATTATTATTATTATGATTATTATTTGAGGTTGAAGTCCACGTCCATGTCTGTGTGTCTCTCTGTACAGCAGAACTCTCTGTCTCACTTATTAACACACAGAAATCACATTCTGTAAGGTCGAGTATCTGACGCCTTGTTTACACTAAGTTGTACTTTTTTGGTGCTCAGACAAATACACTCCCTGTTCGGTAATCGGAGAGAGAATCACAGATGAGAAATGGAAAAAGTCGATCAGATAAAGATGAAGTTTCGTCTTAAAACGACTCCGGCGTGTTAAAATCCACTTATACCACTTCAGCGCTGTTATTTCAGCCAAAGTGAAAATATGAACTAATACCAGTCAAAATATTCAGTTTCTCACTCACCTTCTATACCGCTTAATCCTGTATTCAGGGTCTCAGGGGGCCTGGAGTTTATCTCAGGAGACTTAGGGCACAATGCGGGGTACACCCTGGACAGGGTACCAATCCATCGCAGGGCACACACACACATACACACTCACACACTCATTCACACTATGGCCAATTTGGGAATGCAAATTAACCTAACCCGCATGTCTTTGGACTGTGGGAGGAAACCCACCAAGCATGGCTAGAACATGCAAACATGCACACAGAGACGGGAATCGAACCCGGACCCTGGAGGTGCAAGGCGACCACTACTACCACTGTGCAGCCAAATATACACTTTATCTTTTCTCATTAATATCTATTGGTGCAGGTGTTTGTTTACATTGAGACAGTAGCGCATTAGTAGATTATTTTAAAGTAGATTATTAAATCCCACACATAACTGTTCATAACATCACTTTTACTTTTTCTTTTACTCAAATATTTTTATTTCAGCTCATAACACTCTCAGTTTAGATTTTTTACTCGCCCTCACTTCGGACTAAAATCTGTCCAGCCAGTTTTGCGTGATGCTCTGACAAAATTGTCTGACATACAGACAGACATACAGACAGACATACGGATGTACAGGCAGAAATTGGTTTTGGGTCCTCATACAATGAAGCTTTGGTAAAGAGTAGTGAAAGCTAGGTTAAGGGCAGAGGTGAGCATTTGTGAGCAGCAATATGGTTTCATACCTAGAAAGAGTAGAACAGATGCAGTATTTGCTTTATGCTGATGGAGAAGTACAGAGAAGGTAATAGAGAGTTGCATTGTATCTTTGTGGATTTAGAGAAAGCATACGACAGGGTGCCGAGAGAGGAGCTGTGGTGTTCTATGAGGAAGTCTGGAGTGGCAGAGAAGTATGTTAGAGTGGTGCAGGACATGTATGAGAGCTGTAAGACAGTGGTGAGATGTGCTGTAGGTGTGACAGAAGAGTTGAAGGTGAAGGTGGGTCTGCATCAGGGATCGGCTCTGAGCCCCTTTTTGTTTGCTCTGGTGATGGACAGGACAGATGAGGTTAGACAGGAGTCTCCATGGACTATGATGTTTGCAGATGACATTGTGCTTTGTAGCGAGAGCAGGGAACAGGTGGAGGAAAATTTGGAGAGGTGGAGGTATGTTCTGGAAAGTGGAGGAATGAACGTTAGCCGCAGCAAGACAGAATACATGTGTGTGAATTCAATTCAATTCAATTCAATTTTATTTCTATAGAGCTTTTAACAATGGTCATTGTCTCAAAGCAGCTTCACAGAAATGAAAAGAAAATGAAAAGAAGACTTATGGAAATGTATATATGTGTAAGAAAAATGTGTCTAGATAATGAGATTGTCCCTGATGAGCAAGCCAAGGGTGACGGCGACGGTGGCAAGGAAAAACTCCATGAGATGGCAATAGGAAGAAACCTTGAGAGGAACCAGACTCAACAGGGAACCCATCCTCATCTGGGTGATAACGGATAACAGAAATTGTAGAACATCGTGTGTGTTATGCAGCTGAAAGTTCGATATAACAGACGTTATTTAAATTAACACAAAGTCCAGTTCAGCTCAGGGATGAGTCAACAGGTGCAGAGGGCAGATGGGGGTCTGGATCACTGGGAGCTCAGGAGCAGCATGTGTAGCTCCAAACCAACATGAAGAAGAATCCAGCTGGAGCAGGTCCTTCTCTGGATGCCTCAGGAACCTCGCAGGGTCGGCCTCTGTCTACCGAAGCTGGCACAATCTCCAGATGCCTCGGGATGGGTGGAAAAATAAAGAGCAGGTGAAAAGAATTAGCGTGGGTGCCATTCACGATAGATGTACTGGAGTATGAGGTAAAGAAATTAATTATGTGTATGAAAGATTAAAGAGATGCGTCTTGAGTCTACTTTTAAATTGGGAAACGTGAGAGAGAGAGACCCAAGTGAAACGGTGAAGCTACAGGGAGCAGAGGTAAAGAAAGTGCAGGACTTTAAGTACTTAGGGTCAACGGTCCAGAGTAATGGTGATTGTGGAAAGGAGGTGAAGAGGAGGATACAGGCAGGTTGGAACGGGTGGAGAAAAGACAGGAGGCAGAGCTGGAGGTAGCGAAGATGTTGAGGTTCTCTTTGGGTGTGACAAGGATGGATAGGATCGAGAATAAGTTCATCAGAGGGACAACCCATGTTAGATGTTTCGGAGATAAAGTCAGAGAGGCCAGATTGAGGTGGTTTGGACATGTTCAGAGGAGAGATTGTGAAGGATGCTGAGGTTAGAACTGCCAGGCAGGAGGTCTAGAGGAAGAACAAAGAGGAGATTTATTGATGTAGTGAGAGAGGACATAAAGTTAGTTGGCGTGAGAGAAGAGGATACAAAGGATAGGGTTAGATGGAGGCAGATGATTCGCTGTGGCGACAACTGAAAGGGAACAGCCGAAAGACAAAGAAGAAGTGTATGAAACGTAAAGATATTATTGAAAGATGTTGTGGGCAATGTACAGACAAAACCTTTCTTTTATTTATATAGATACTCCACTGTGTATTATACTTTTTCTGTTGTAATTTCTGTTGTACTATGGTTGTGTTCCAGGATTTTTTTTTTACAACAGTATATAGGTTTGATGATCTGTATTGTACTGTACATCATGTTACTATCCTTGCTACTGGATGTTGGAAATTTCCTTCAGGATCAATAAAGTATCTATCTATCTATCTATCTATCTATCTATCTATCTATCTATCTCATCTTCAGTCATTGTGCAGGAACATGGTGCATTTATTAGTACTGTGTAACTATGGACACACCAACATCAATATCAAAAGCACATGTCTATTCCCATCCACACAGGCTTGGTCTGTCATTTGTCATTTTGAAACTGTATAAAGGCGTGTCAGATGTCAGGCATCACGTGTTGTCTGAAGTCTATTCCAAGGTACTCAGGGCACATTGCAGTGGACACGCTGGATGAAGTGCCAACCCATTTCAAGGCACAAGCATAATTATGCTCACACACCAAATTATACACTACTGGCAAATTGTTTACAACACATCACCTAGGACTGACCACAGGGACAACATGCAAACTTCACGCCATAGAATAAACTGTAAGATTCAAACCCCTGACCCTGGAGGTGTTTGGCCACAGCGCTACTCGCTGCCACTGTGCCGACTACAGATGCCATCATGTAAATGTCATATGAGTGACATCTAGGGTGGTCCATATCTGTTCCGTACAGACTGTCTATTTTAGTCCTAGAAGGATCATTACCTGGTCCATTAGGTGGAATTCGTTTGAGATCTGATCGCTTGAGTATAAGAGGTGGAAAACACATATGCAGTTTTTTTTTTATCATGTTTAGTTCAGTATAGAGTCTAGAGGATTGTGTTGTGTTTTTTTTTGTGGTATGTTTGAACTATTTAATAATAAATAAAAAAATTATAATGATATAATAATAATAATAATAATAATAATAATAATAATAATAATAATAATAATAAAAATAATAATAATACAGTGAAACCTTGGATTACAAACATAATTTGTTGTGGAAGCGGGCTTGTATTTTAAAACACCTGTAAATCAAATCACATTTTCCCATAAGAAACAATGGAAAATTTAATTATTTCTTCCAAAGCCCAAAAAATAAATGCATAAAAATGGTTATAAAAATATATAGTACAAATAAAACAAACAACTTTACCTTCAAAAAAAGAAAAAAATTAATCCAAAAATATGAATAGATATGAATAGATAAGTGTTTCTGGTTGTGAGCGCAGTTGGTGTGTGTGTGTGTGTGTGTGTGTGTGTGTGTGTGTGTGTGTGTGTGTGTGTGTGTGTGTGTGTGTGTGTGTGTGTGTGTGAAAGCGACAGGAGGAAGGGTGTGTGTGAAGAGGCACGGTGTCCAGTGACTCACAAAGCACAGGGTAATACAGAAAGCGAGACGGATAATAAACAGTACACGCACACTGTACACACATACACAAACCCAAATTTGTGTTAAATATTTACAACGTTTTACACGCACACACGCATGGTCACAGTGTTAACATAGTAAACAGTACACGCGTGCACGGATGTTGATTATACCAGTAAGGGACGAGCAC
Organism: Clarias fuscus; assembly: GCA_030347435.1. NCBI lineage: Eukaryota > Metazoa > Chordata > Actinopteri > Siluriformes > Clariidae > Clarias > Clarias fuscus. Next base: position 35,588,311 of record CM059214.1, on the reverse strand, counting down.
TAAGACCCAGCAGGGGAGACAATTACCCACAATTCCACAGCGCTAGAGAGAGAAAAACCATTGGCTCAGTTGTGATCACGTGACACTCGGTGTCAAAACAAGAAGTGCATGCGTGCTACATGATACTCGGTACTTGTAAACCAAGACCTGCTCGTTTTCCAAGTCAAAATGTATTCAAAATCTTTGCTCGTCTTGCGGATGTTAGGAACCTCCACCAGAGGTCACTGTCTCTGTGTGTAGTTCTTGTTGGTCGACTCAGTTTCCCAGAAGGCACCTCAGTCAGGTTATTAGTGCTCACAGGGACTGAGGTGCCTCATTAAAGTTTCTATAAATAGCAGTTTGTTCTGGGAAACTGGGTCGAGCATTGTTTGTCAGTATGTTTGTCTGTTTGGTATGTTTGTTTGTTTTTGTAACTACCGTCATGTGGGCATTCCCTTTTGTTTGTTTAAGTTTATATTTTATTTATATTGTTTTACCTTTGTTTGTCTAGGGCTCTACTGTTTGTTCTCTTTATGTTCCTTGTGTTGCTGGATTCATGGAGCTATCCTGTTTCATGTTTAGCTAGGCTGTCTCCTCCTGTGTCCTGTGTAAGTACTGTTCTGTCTTCTGGTTTCGTTTTGTGTAGCCACATGCAGGCCTATCCGCTAGCAGGGTTAGCCGCTAGTAGGCCTTAATTGCTAGTAGGGTTAGCCCTTAGTAGGGTTAGCCTCCTGTAGGCTAGCCTCTAGGGGGATTGACTGCTAGTGGTTCTGGTCGCTAGTAGGTTAGCCCCTAGTTTGGAGTAGCCTCATGTGTGCTTTGCCTTTGTGTTCAGTTCCCCACCATTAGGTCAGTACTAACCCGGTTAGCCACTAACCCCTTTAGGTACTAACCTGGTTAGGTCAGCATCCAGTGTCCCCAGCGTTCCAAGTAGCTACTAACCCAACTAACCACTAACCCAGCCTGTTCCATCTCTTGTCCTGTCTCCAGTCTCTCCTGTCTCCAGTCTCTCCTGTCTCCAGTCTCTCCTGTCTCTAGTCTCTCCAGTCCTGTCTCTCCAGTCTCTAGTCTCTGTGCTCCCAGTCCTGTCTCTCCAGTCTCCAGTCCTGTCTCTCCAGTCTCCAGTCCTGTCTAGCCCTGTCTCTCCCGTCTCCTGTCTCTCCAGTCTCCTGTCTCTCCAGTCTCTAGTTCCCCTATGTGTCTTAGTTAGCTTCAGCTCCATGTTTCCTCATCCCCAGTTCTCTTTGTCGGTCCCCTGTGTCAGCTCCTGGTTCCCTGTCAGCTCCTGGCTCCCATGTCAGCTCTTGTCCCTGTGTTGGCGCGCCGTTCCCTGTCGGTTCCTGGCTCCCATGTCAGCTCTTGTCCCCGTGTTGGCGCGCCGTCCCTGTTTTTCCTGAGCCCTAGTTTTAGTTTGAGTTTGTTGTTTTGGTTCCTTTGTTTGTTTGTGTCTGTTTTTGAGTTCTGTTAAATAAAGACTCTTTTTGTTTGCAAACCCCTCTGCCTTCATGCCTACCTATATGCCCACGGCAACTACATCAGCCGGGTCTAGCCAGCACCACCAGCTAGACCCATGACAGCGGAACACTCGCAAACCACATTACTCGCAATCCAAGGTCTTAAAGAACAGATGTTAAACAACATAAAACACCATTCATACTCATTTCCCAATTGTCCAAGTAATAATGTGTTCAATTAATATGCACAATAAAGTTGAAAATTGTTAAAAAGTAAACTATCTATAATCTATAAATATTCAGTAATCGTTCAGGTATGATTTGGTGGTTGATTTGGCCGGGAGAGGACCGATCGCAGTCCACCATTCCGTGAGACATGTGGGTCAGATGAATGTGCTAAAGGTGGGCCAGAACTGGGCCATAATCATTTTGTTATCTGTGATTAGACAATGTACTTTAGGTTTTCTGTTATTAGAGAGGTAAGAGTTTACAAGAACACAACACAGACACAGAGTGCTTTCTTTATTTTCTTAATGCATTTTAATATCTTAAATATCTTGCAGTTTGCTCAGTGTCCATTATTTTATTTTATCACTTAAATTAATCAGCAATAACACTGAAAGGAATCTCAATTTCTTTGCATTTTAGTTATTTAATTCTTTCTCCTGGGGGTCTTTTTTAGTACACACGCTACGTGATGTATAATCTGTAACACTGAAAAACACACACAGATAAATAGACATTAACAGTCTTATAAAAAAAATAATTAAAGAGTAAAATGAGTTAACTTTTAAGTTGACTTTATTATCAGACAATAAAAAGAATAATGCATGTTATTAAAATGTTAAATAATATACTCACATAAAACCTTGTTGTGAACAACGCGAGTCTGTCTTTTCGACCTTCAGCACATCAATATCAATATCTTCAGTGTAGAATTTAAAACAGCATGTGCCGTGATTCATAGCTCGTGCTGCTTAGGTCAAATAAATAAGATCTTATCAGTTACAAGTTATTTAATAAGTTTATTACAGCTTCAGTAAAAAGCAAATACAAAATACACTCTTTCATTTTATGAACACATTGGAGATTATACATATTTTTCTATGTATTTTTGCATACAGTCCTGCTACTACTAATATGAGAAACATAATGTTTATAGAGAGAATTACATTTTATTACTTATAATCATTACTTTTTGAATAGCAATAAATTATCAATTCATTATGTGTTAATATTAATATTATCATTTATAAGCATTTTATAGATGATTTTTCTTAATGTTCTTTTTAATATTCTTATATAAATGTAAATATAAAGTTGTTTGTGTTAATATGCAATATTAAAGAAGAAAATGTATTTGAATTAATATAAATATATTTGCATTCATATTCATTATTTAAAATATACCATATTTATGATAGCATATGTCATTAAACTCACAATACACTATTGTGAATACAATATATTCTTTAGGAATTGGGTGTCTCTAAAATATGCTGAACATGGGGTTAAATATTTACAATGCTGTTGCTCATAATTAACAATAAATACAGTACTCACGCATCGCATCCATGGAGAGCGCCATGATCAGGACAAAGCCCAGGGACAGAAACACTGCACGAGTCATCTTCATGTCTTCAGCAGATGGGTAAAGATCTGGTCTCTTCTTAACCTGTGATCAAAATTGCTGTGGTCAAGTTTTACTGGCTTAATATATGCAAAGGGTTACTTAAATGTTTTGCCCACCCACGATTCACACATATCTACACACCTCCTCCGCCCAACACTTCCTCCTCTTAGTGGAAACTCATCACAAAATCTGCTGAAGAACTCTAATTAAGATTTATTGTAAAGTTGCTAGAATAAACTTGCTAGTCTAGTAGATGTTGCAAGATTAAGACACAGGATAAGAATTAACAAATACAAATGTAATTGAATTATTAAGGCCAATTAAACACACACACACAAAACAAGAACATGACTCGTCCGTCCATTCTTTATAATGTCCAGGTCAAGTTTATATACTGTACTGTAGTGTAAGACCAGGAAGTGATGAGGAAATGTGATGACAGAAGTCACAAGACAGTGCTAGTGAGCAGGGGAAATTTCTTGAGTCATCAGTATCTTCATATCCCCCTCAATCTCAGTGCCTAACCCCCTCAACACACACACTATACAAATCCCAGCCCACCCACCCTGTGACCAGATTCTACCATCGAGTCTGACAGCAGGCTGGTCTGGATGTTAACGACTGAAGTCTGAATTTAACAAAGTCTTAAAGATTAATGATGTCTTTAGTTGTGACCTAAGACATTCAGATTCTCTGAATTGGACCTTAAAGTCTGTAGGCGAGGTTTTTACTCCTGTGATGAAACAGTAACTTTCAAAGGTTATGCAAGAAACATGACTATTTTGTCTTGGATTCTTGAAATAAATCTTGAAAAAAATCTATGATTTCATTCAGCTTTCATTACAGCACACTTGTGTCCTCATGCTCCCCGAACCATTCTTGCACAATCTGAGCAGAATCTGAGTAATCGGGGTTTCCATTTATTCATATACAGTACAGAGAAAAAGTTTGGACACACCTTCTCATTCAAAGAGTTTGAATTTGTATTATGGCAAGAAAAAAGCAGCTGAGTGAAGAAAAACGAGCGGCCATCATTACTTTAAGAAATGAAGGTCAGTCAGTCCGAAAAATTGGGAAAACTTTGAAAGTGTCCCCGAGTGCAGTCACGAAAACCATCGAGCGCTACAAAGAAACCGGCTGACATGCGGACCGGCCCAGGAAAGGAAGACCGAGAGTCGCCTCTGCTGCGGAGGATAAGTTCATCCGAGTCACCAGCCTCAGAAATCGCAGGTTAACAGCAGCTCAGATCAGAGAGCAGGTCAATGCCACACAGAGTTCTAGCAGCAGACACATCTCTAGAACAACTGTTAAGAGGAGACTGTGTGAATCAGGCCTTCATGCTAGAATATCTGCTAGGAAACCACTGCTAAGGACAGACAACAAGCAGAAGAGACGCGTTTGGGCTAAAGAACACAAGAAAGAACGCAAGAAAGAAAACTCGCTGAATGAGAAGGGGTGTCCAAACTTTTGCTCTGTACTGTATCTTCATATATTTAAACTCCATAGATGTGATGTGCTGGTGATTCAGTACATTCAGGTGGTCATGTGACTTCGTTTTATCTCCACATAACGTTGCTGAGTCTCGACCTGAGCGACTGAAGCGACCCCAGATCATAACACTGTCTCCAGAGGCTCGTACAGAAGTTCATTCCACCACCTCGGTGAACGGACAGTAAACAGTCTCGCCGCGTGTCTCCGTCGATCCCTGAGAGATGGAGGGACCAGTCGAGGAATGCCAGAGAATCAGAAAGAACGTGGTGCGGTTGAGGTCTGCTTAGAGTAGATACTGAAGGTTGAAGTAAGTAGATTAGCTTTGTAGACAAGCATTAGTGTTGAATTTGATGCGGGCAGCTACAGGAGGTGGGGTGATGTGGGAGAATTTGGAAAGGTTTCATACAATACGTGCAGCTGCATTCTGGATCAACTGCAGAGGACAAATGGTGGACGGAGGCAGACCTGCTAGGAGTGAGTGAGACTGAACAAACACCTGGCTTGTGTGGAAATAAATGGATGAATTCCTTTGACATTGTAATGAAGAAATCAACAAGATTGAGTGTAGAAGGAGTAAACATTCAGCGTCAGAGTAAAAGAAGAATGAAGAATGAACAGTACCTGAACTTAAGAACATAACAACAATACTTCTAGTCAGATGTTCAGGAGCTTTTCACAAGTGCAGCTTTGATTCACGTATGCATGGAGTATGGGAGCTGTTTACAAATGCATCCCAGAGAGAAGATGCGAAGGAGTGGCTAGCCGAGCCAATCAATGCACCGCCCCATAGGTTTACAATTAAATTAGATTTTATTCATTTCATATAGAAAAAACATATAGAAAATCAAAACAACTGTCTGGTAAAGCGGTGAATAACATTATACTCACTGACCAATGGCAGGATACTTTTCCTTGGGATCAACACAGGAGATAAAATTCTTTTATTGAAATTGAATTATTACAGTAACAAAGAGAAAAAGATCTAAAACATACAATCCAGCATACAGTATACTGTATGTGTCTTAATCCAGTTGTGGACGCGTCCCGTTTATACAATGAGAAAGACCACATAGACAGTAAACTCTTCACTACTTCCGTCTCACACTGCATGCAGCACCACTTCTATTCTTAAAACTGTGATCTCTTCTTCATATGTCTGCATTGAGCTCGTCATTTCTTCTGTCTCTCTCTCTGCATCTGTTCTGTGAGCGAGCAGAGAACTTTATGTTCATGTAGCTACTGTAGTAAAGTAAAGCATAATTTGTCATCCAGGACATCTTTCTGAAATGTTACTTCCAGCATGTAGAATTAAGAATAATAAAAGTCGGTCTGCTTACTCTGCCCTGAGTCATGATCAGTAATTAGGATCCTGAATGCATTTCTCTTATGCTAAGAATAGTTTCTTTTGGGTTTCTATGCCCCTTTCAGCTGTGACAACGCAGTTAGGTTTAAATACCCTTTCTACTAGGAACAACTACTGGGGTCATGTCCTCTGTGGTTTTGTCTAGGCTTGTGGTTAATTCTTTTCAACTTGTGTCATCTTATCAGCTGTCACATCTCACTTAGCCCTGCCTGAGACTTAGAACAGTAATTTCTTTTTTTTAATCACCACCATTTGTTTTAGCCATGGCCATGAACTTTTTATCCATTCCAGTGCAGAGGACAATGGCACTGTTGCTGGAGGTTTTATTTCAGCGGTAGTGTCATTATGGGCTGGAACCCAAATTATTGCTGTCAGACATAAGACCATTATTTGTTGCACAAAGAACTGATATCTTATCTGACCTAACCTGGGGCCATAATCTTCTCAGTGCTCCTATTCATAACGTGTATTCATAATGTCCTCTCCTTGTGTTATATAACTGTCTTCACATTGCATTGGTGATAAGTCTTTAATCTTTTTTAATATACCGTAACCACCAGATATACATAAGTGTATAAATTTTTTTCTCTTTTCTGTATTGATCATGGTGAGAACTGTAACTGATATGCTTATAGGCTTAAAATCATCCACTTGCGTCGATGTTAAAAGTGATATCTCACATAATACCCTCATCGTCCAGAAGGGTTTGCTTCGGCTTGATCTGTCCTCAACATTCTCTCAGCACTTGGAGGACGAATCTCTTCTTGGTTTTATTAAACCAATCCATACTGTTATGTTCTAAACCTGTGGGGTTACAATTGCGGTTGGCATGAAGGTTTTTTTGTCTTTCATGCATTTGTGATATGTGTGAATGTTCACGTGTGGACATGCCATTAAGTTCCATTCCTTTTGTTCTCTAATTCTCTGAGGAATATGCTAAGCTCTCTTTGTTTCTTTCCAAATTGCTTTAAAAATATTTATTTCCCACTTTTATATCCTTTTAATAACTTCCTGAACTTCAGTCACGTTTCCCTCAACCTCAACATGACCATGATGATGGATCTTTCTCTTTCTAGGCTCTGTATGTTTTTTGCACTCATGCCACACCACGTCTTTAATGCTTTCTCATTTGTCGTTCCAGAGTAAACATTACGCTAGCTATGGTAAGGAGCAATCGTAGCAATTATAGCAATTATAGTCATGAGGCTCTTTGCTTTCTGATAGTACTTATACTTTTTCCTGTTCATGTCTTCTTTCTTTTTTGTGTGGTTATTTATTGAGCATCAAATAAAAAATCTCATTCAAATGTTATTTATCACATACACAGCCATGCACGGTATGATTTTACAATCGCCTTATACAAGCTTCTGTGTAGGAATGAATCGCACTAGCGAGTAGTAGAGATGAAATGCGCCGGAGAAATGAAAATATGAAATAAAATAAAATTATACAAATAGAGAAACATTTAAGTTGAAAAATATACAATATGTATAAGGTTGTTCATAAAATGGAATTGAAATAGAAGTGTATGTGGCTTATAGATTCTACAGGTTAAATTTCAGTGCTGTTAGTCATCATTTGTGTGAAAATAAGCAACGTCCATACAGGAGCAGGACAATGTGCAGAGTCGCAGGAGGTGTGCGGCATGTATGTGCAAATGTGCGTAAGTGTGCAAAGTGATGTGTTACATCCAGACTTGGTGTTTTTGTTTACTCCTGGAGTTTGTGGTGTTCTGCTTGAAAGTTTTGCTTTTTTTTCTTGTTGTGCTGAGCAGAATTGGACCTGCAAACTCTATGCTGACCTCTTGACCTTTGACACCTAAAGGCAGTTTAATTTCATCAAAATACTTAGAAGACATTGCTCTTCTACACGTCTTTATTAGGAGATACCGCATGCACTCTTCTGACAAATGTGGCAACTTGTCTGTTTCCTCTGGCTGTTGTGGTTTGGTTTGTGTGCTTGACCTGGTGCAAAACATGCAGATGTGCACTCGCTATCAGCTCAGCTATTTCCTCTAGCAGAGGAAGTGCCTTTGATATGCACGATTCATTCTGCTTTCAAACACATGCCTACAGTAGCTGCTCACTGTAGATGTCACAGATATATTCAGAATCTGTTATTAGAATTAATTTGCTTTTGCTCTGACCTCATTAAGACAATTGAGGACGATTTACATTTCAGCTATTTGATTTGTTTCTTCACAATCTCCTCATTTTCTAACTGTTTACTTGCCATCCTTCCGCATCCTATCTTGGTTCTGTGACCCATCTGTGTTGGTTATATACCTACTATCTATGTTAGAAGGAATCACTGTCTTTCTTTCTTTCTTTCTTTCCCTGGCCCTCAGATTATCCACAAAGTCAAACTGATTACCAATTAACATTCTTCATTCATCCCATCAGTATTGGTGCATCCTAGGAAAATCCACAAAATCTCTCTCTCTTTATCCACTTCCTTTATTCATGTAGTTGGTTGCATCTTTCTTTTTATCTTGTTGGATTACAATAATTTTCCAGCTGGTAGGAGTCTGGCACGTTAACCTGCAAGTGGGCTTTCAGATTTCTGGCCCTTTTGACAAACCTGTAGGTGCGAGGCCACAGTGCTAACCACAACACCACAAACTGGTACAACCGGTATGTACAGATGTGCCGACACAAATACCATAAACTAAATGCAATATACATACAAGATAATAACATCAACACCTCCAGTCTGACGAAAATAAAGCACTTTCTGAAGATGAAAGATTGATTAAATGAATGCATAGCATAGCATAGCATAGCATAGCATAGCCTAGATTGATAGATAGATAGATAGATAGATAGATAGTTCTTTATTGTCATTGCACAGAACAGGTAATCCTAACAAAATGGAGTTCCATCTACAAGTCCAAATAGTATTGTACTGTATATACTTTAGTGGCATTAAACACAACGCGACAGCAAGCAGGATCCCTGGGCTTTGACTGTGCTTTCTCCATTCATTATTAGGAGTATTAGTAGTGCACTTTAAAAAAATGCTGGGTTTCTGTAAACACATCATTGAGTTGTGGGTCAAAATTCTGGGTTATTTCTGGTATTTTAATCACACTGTTGGGTTGCTTTTTAGTATGAATACTAAAAGTGCTGCATGGTTAAACTCAATGAAAAGAAATGTCTCTGACCTTTTGTCTTCTTTCCTTGTTTGAATGGTTTTCGGAGAGTTGAGCTCCAGACAATCCCCAGATGCTCTGACCTCATGTACCCGCCCAATGCATCCGCACCTCAGAAAGGATTTCCTAAAAACTACTGCTGGCTAACTTTCACTGCAGTGGTTAAAAAAGCAGATTAATTTAATTTGGGTATTTCTAACAGGCAATCTATTGTGTGTACATTATGGGAAGTTGTGCACATTTTGGGACCATTTTTTAAAAACCAATTGATTCTATCTACTAAATCAAATGGAATGTATCAAGCCAGGAAAAGTATTTATTTACCCACTGGTTGGGTCAAATAAAATAAAATAAAATTGTATCTTCTGCCGGAGTGTCCTCCTTGCTTGAAGCCATGTTCTTGTGCAGCGTCTGATAAAAGCTTGGGCTGATGGGACACAGACCTCCTCCTCCTGAGATGGAAACAATGGCAGTTGATATCCCAGGCAGCACCGAAAGGGGGACAAACCAGTTGATGAGGCTACCTGGGAGTTGTGGGCGTACTCTACCCAGGGTAAGAACTTGCTCCATGAGGTTGCTCCCTGGAAGTCATGCACCTCAGATCGACTTCGAGGGATTGGTTCTTCCTCTCTGTCTGGCCATTAGACTGAGGGTGGAACCCTGAGGATAGGCTCGGAGTGGCCCCAATTAATTGGCAAAAGGCCCTCCAGAACTGAGAGGTGAATTGTGGACCCCGGTCTGAAACGATGTCTTTTGGGAGACCATGGAGCTTGAAGACATGGTTGATCATGAGTTCTGCAGTTTCTTTGGCAGTGGGATGAAGTGACCGGCCTTGGAGAAACGGTCTACAACTGTCATGATGCAGATGTGGCCGTTAGAGGAGGGTAACCCTGTGACGAAGTCCAGAGTGATGTCGGACCACGGACGGTGTGGAAGCGGTAAGGGTCGGAGAAGGCCTGCTGGAGCTGTATTGGCGTGCTTATACCTGAGGCAGATGTCACATGCAGCAACGAAGCTGGAGACGTCCTCCTTCAAGGTTGGCCACCAAAAACGTTGCTGAACCTGGGTCATAATACGGGCTGTGCCAGGGTGACAGGACAATCTGGAACTGTGTGCCCATTCCAGGACCTGAGGGTGTAGAGTGTGGGGAACAAAGAGACGGTTAGGGGGATCATTACTGGGATCAGGTTAATGGGAGAGGGCTTGCTGGACCTTAGTCTCTATATCCAGTTTGGCTGCGGTGACCAGGCAGGAAGGGGGGGTGATGGTGTCATTGGTGGAGATGTCGTGAGTGGGTGAAAATTGTCTAGAGAGAGCATCTGGTTTGGAGCTTTTTGATCCTGGACGGTATGAGAGGGTGAAGTTGAATCTTGTGAAAAAGAGTGACCACCGAGCTTGACGAGAGTTGAGCCTCTTGGCGCTCCTGAGATATTCCAAGTTCTTGTGGTCAGTCCAGACTAGGAATGGAACCTCCGTCCCCTCCAACCAGTGTCTCCACTCCTCTAGGGAAAGCTTAATGGCTAAAAGTTCTCGGTCACCGATGCCATGGTTCATTTCAGTGGGAGTTAGGCGGTGAGAATAGAAGGAGCATGGGTACAGTTTGTTATCATGCATAGATCTCTTAGACAGGACACCCCGTACCCCCATACTGGAAGTGTCGACCTCAATGATAAATTGTTGTGATGGGTCAGGGATGGTGAGGATAGGGGCGGACATGAATCGTTTTCTGAGTTCAGTGAAGGCTCTTTCGGCTTGAACTGGGTCTTGGATGAGGTCAGGGCTGTGAGTGGAGCAGCGATGGAGTTGTAGTCCCGGATGAAGCGGCGATAGAAATTTGTGAAGCCCAAGAATCTTTGAACCTGCTGCCATGATCTCCTTCATAGGTAGGGGGGGGGGGGGGGCAGGGAGACATGCTTCACGTTGTAAGTGGGGATCCCTGCTTGACGTTGAAGAGAGCTGGAGCCGTTGGAGATCAGCCGTTGACGTCAGCAAGTGCATGCAGCGTGCTGAGCAGCTCCTGCTGGTGAACTCCAAGAAGTGCACCTTGACTCTTCAACGCCGATTTCATGTGTTCAACATCTGCTGGATCCATTTTGTTTGGCTGGATTATTCTGTCACGAGGCGAGGTGAAACGAGGTGAATCCAAGTGCAGATGAAAAGCAGAAACATTAAACTGAGACGAGGTCGGAAAATGAACGAAACACTTTCGTTTCAAAACTGTCACGGCATGCCCGGTCACGCACACATCTCAAATAAGGTCATGAACACCTGCACACTCCGGCTCCATGTTCCATCCCACTCCTTGCTTTTCACTGCCTCATTTCAGCTCTCCCAACACACCTGTTCTAAATCATAGATCATCACAGCTCCCTATTTAACACTCCTCCAGACAACAGTTCTCTGCCAGATTATTGTGTGCTATCCATGCCCAGTATTCCAGCGTTTCGTTCTGCCTTGACCTTTCGGATCTCGACCACGTTTTGTTTCCACGACCACGGCTCTGCCTCACGTTACGGATTTCCTGACCGTCCGGATTTACTGTTGCCGACATTTGGATTTGTTTTTCGACCACGAGTTTTGATTACAGACTTTCCTCGACTCACGACTACTGACCTCGGCCAGTTCTTCGTCCACGAGCTACTTCTCGCGAACTCCGCGCTTCCGCATTTCTGCCGCAGAGATCATTCAGAGAAACAGAAAGCGCTCACTCACCACTTCCGCATTCCCGCCGCGGACTTCATTCAGAGAAACAGCAAGCGCTCACTCACCACTTCCGCATTCCCGACGCGGACTTCATTCAGAGAAACGGCAAGCGCTCACTCACCACTTCCGCATTCCCGACGCGGACTTCATTCAGAGAAACAGCGAGCGCTCCTCACGGCACTTCCGCATTCACGGATCTCATTGACTAAAAGCGCTGCACTCACTCTCTACAAACGCTCGTTCTGCACTTGGATCCTCCACTGCCACGCCCCCCGTGACAGTATAATCTGGCCATTAATGGATCCAGCAGAGGCAGCACAACTAAGAGGGGCACTAGAAAAGCAGGGGGCGCTCCTGGGTACTCACCAGCAGGATATACAGCAGATAACTAACACTCTTCATAAGGTAACAGAGGCTTTAACTGCTCTCACCTTACAAATAAAGTCTGATGTTGCACAACCACCCACTACTCCCATTCCCCAGGCTCCTCCTCCTGTGTATTCTGTCAGTCATGAACCATGCCTCCCAGCACCGCCTACTTATGATGGAAACCCGTCCACTTGTCGCTCATTTTTGTCTCAGTGCTCCCTTGTGCTTGAGCTACAGGCCTCCTCCTTCCCCACTGAACGTTCCAAGGTCGCCTACATAATCACTCTCCTCTCTGGAAAAGCGAGAGAATGGGGAACAGCCTTATGGGATGCCCAGGTACCCTGCTGCTACACATACAAGACATTCACAGACGAAATGAGGAAGGTTTTTGATCGTTCATTCACAGGACGTCAGGCGGCAGCTCACATACTGGAACTATGCCAGGAATCTCGATCTGTGTCTGACTATGCCATTGATTTCCGCACTCTAGCTCCCTCCTGTGGTTGGGATGATCAGGCACTTTTTGATACCTTCCTCCACGGACTTGCTGATCCAGTTAAGGATGAGTTAGCAGCCCGAGAGCTCCCCTCCAACCTTCAGGGACTCATTGACCTGGCAACGAATATTGACGCCCGCAAACGAACCCGGCAAAAGGAGCATTGTCAGGTACTCCATGTACCCATTTCTAACCCAGCCCCACCTGAGCTCCCCTCAGAACCCATGCAGGTCTACCGCACGCACATCTCTCCAAAGGAACGTCAACGCAGGAAGGACGACGGTGCTTGTTTCTATTGTGGTCAGGTTGGGCATATCGTACGAACCTGTCCGTTAAAATGTCAGGCCCCCCTGGTAGTTCTGGGGGTACAGGGGGGCCCTAGACACTATCCATTCCCTGACCTCCGTTCCCGCTTTCCTGTGACCCTGATATATGACAATCGGCCCCACGTCACGCATGCTCTAGTAGACTCTGGAGCAGACCAAAATTTAATCTCCTCGGTTGTGGTTTCTCAACTCAAGATTCCACACACACCACTTAACCAACCATTTAGCGTACAGGCTCTGGATGGCAGCAAGCTCTCTTCAATCACCCACCGCACTGCTCCAGTCACACTGCAGTTTTCTGGTAATCATGTTGAAACCACCACGTTCCTCATCATTAAGAGTGCTCATGCACCAATAGTTCTGGGTCTCCCATGGTTAAGACTCCATAACCCTCACATCGACTGGGCAAAAAGAAGCATCCTGGATTGGAGCCCTACTTGCCACTCCTCATGCCTCCGTTCTGCCGCCACCAGAAGAGTCTTACCCACCTCTCTGGAAGAGATCCCCGACCTTTCTAAGGTTCCTGCCGAGTACCATGACCTTCGCCAGGTGTTCAGCAAGTCACGTGCCATCTCATTACCTCCTCACCGTCCTTACGACTGTGCCATCAACCTTCTCCCAGGCACCACCCCACCTAAAGGGCGACTCTACTCTCTGTCTCGTCCCGAGAGAGAAGCCATGGAACAATACATCTCTGAGTCACTTTCAGCTGGAATCATCCGTCCTTCTTCATCCCCTGCAGGGGCGGGCTTTTTCTTTGTGGGAAAAAAAGGACAAGTCTTCCAGGCACTCATTAATGATGTTCTTAGAGACTTTCTCAATGTCTTTGTATTTGCATACCTGGATGACATCCTGATCTACTCACGCTCGTTAGAGGAACATAAGCATCACGTGCGTCAGGTCCTTCAACGTCTGCTGGAGAATAAACTCTATGTCAAAGCTGAAAAATGTGAGTTTCACCGTGAATCCACCTCCTTTCTGGGGTATGCCATCTCACCATCAGGCATCCAGATGGATCCAGTAAAAGTAAGGGCTGTCACAGATTGGCCCACACCATCGTCGAGGCGGGAACTTCAGCGCTTTTTGGGCTTTGCCAACTTCTATCGACGTTTTATCCGTGACTTTAGCATTGTGGCAGCCCCACTCACGTCTCTTACATCCACCAAGGTCCCTTTTCGATGGAACCCTCTGGCGGAGGAGGCATTCAAAGGACTCAAGCGGCGTTTCACCACAGCACCCATACTCACCTTCCCTGATACTTCTCTCCAATTCATTGTTGAAGTCGACGCATCTGAGACAGGAGTGGGAGCAGTGCTCTCCCAAAAATCACGGAAGGACAACAAGGTTCACCCATGCTCATTCTTTTCCCGTCGACTGACGCCCCCCGAACGGAACTATGACATCGGGGATCGCGAGTTGCTCGCAGTTAAGCTAGCCCTTGAAGAATGGAGACAGTGGTTGGAAGGAGCTGAACACCCGTTTCTTGTTTGGACTGATCACAAAAATCTCGAATATCTCAAGTCAGCCAAAAGACTCAACTCACGTCAAGCACGCTGGTCACTTTTCTTTTCACGGTTCAATTTCACGCTGTCATACCGCCCAGGATCCAAAAATACTAAGCCTGATGCCCTCTCCCGACAGTTCCCCGCCCCTCAGGATGCATCCACTAGGGAAACCATACTCCCACCCCAGTGTCTTGTAGCTGTAACTCGGCTGGATGTAGAAAACCTAGTTCTGCAATCCCTTGAACAGGAGCCAGGCCCCAGTAATGTCCCACCTGGGCTGCTTTTTGTCCCTGTTTCTGTTCGCCCCCAAGTCTTAGAATGGGGCCACAGCTCTAGGCTAGCCTGTCATCCGGGGGCAACCCGCACTCTCTCACTACTTAATCAACGTTTCTGGTGGCCGACTATCAAGGAAGACGTCAAACGCTTTGTAGCATCCTGTGATGTCTGTGTCAGGAATAAGACAACAAACCTTCCTCCTGAGGGACTCCTCAGGCCCCTCCCCATTCCCCATCGACCCTGGTCTCACATCTCACTTGACTTTGTAACTGGGTTACCGCCATCTGACAATAATACCTGCATTCTGACAGTGGTCGACCGGTTCTCTAAGTCTGCCCATTTTATTCCGTTACCCAAGCTTCCGTCTGCCAAGGAGACAGCTGAAATCCTCATCTCCCAGGTCTTCAGACTTCACGGACTCCCATCAGACATAGTCTCTGACAGGGGACCACAATTTTCGGCACAATTTTGGAAAGCATTTTGTGGCCTCATTGGCGCCACCCCCAGTCTTTCATCAGGATTTCATCCTCAAAGCAATGGCCAAACTGAGCGCATGAATCAGGAGCTAGAAAAATCTCTGAGATGTATGACCTCAAGGGACTCAGCTTCATGGAGCCGTTTTCTCCCTTGGATTGAGTACGCCCATAACTCTCTCCCCACCTCATCCACAGGTATGTCACCATTTCAGTGCTGTCTTGGCTATCAACCTCCACTGTTCCCTACCCAGGAGGCAGAATCTGCTGTCCCTTCCGCTCAAGCTTTCATCCGTCGCTGTAAGAGGACATGGCAACGGGCCCGCGCTCAATTACGACGCTCCGTGACCATCTTTCAGCGCAAAGCTAATCTCCACCGCTCAGCCGCTCCTACTTACCGTGTCGGACAAAGAGTTATGCTCTCCACACGCAACCTACCACTAAAAACAACATCCCAGAAACTTTCGCCTAAGTTCATCGGCCCGTTCACTATCTCTCGAGTCATTAACCCATGCTCAGTCAGACTAGCCCTGCCATTATCCATGCGCCGAATTAATCCCACGTTCCACGTCTCCCATGTCCGCCGACTGGTCCCATGTCCCTTGTCTCCACCTCCACCTCCCCCTCCTCCCCCTCGACTTATAGATGGCGGCGAAGCCTTCACTGTCCGGAGACTCCTCAAGTCTCGCCGCCGTGGACGCGGCCTACAGTACCTGGTAGACTGGGAGGGTTACGGACCCGAGGAGAGATGTTGGGTACCAGCCAGGTTCATCTTGGATCGATCGTTGATAACGGAGTTTCACAATCTCCACCCCGAGGCACCCTCAAGAACGCCAGGTGGCGTTCATAGAGGGGGGGGTACTGTCACGGCATGCCCGGTCACGCACACATCTCAAATAAGGTCATGAACACCTGCACACTCCGGCTCCATGTTCCATCCCACTCCTTGCTTTTCACTGCCTCATTTCAGCTCTCCCAACACACCTGTTCTAAATCATAGATCATCACAGCTCCCTATTTAACACTCCTCCAGACAACAGTTCTCTGCCAGATTATTGTGTGCTATCCATGCCCAGTATTCCAGCGTTTCGTTCTGCCTTGACCTTTCGGATCTCGACCACGTTTTGTTTCCACGACCACGGCTCTGCCTCACGTTACGGATTTCCTGACCGTCCGGATTTACTGTTGCCGACATTTGGATTTGTTTTTCGACCACGAGTTTTGATTACGGACTTTCCTCGACTCACGACTACTGACCTCGGCCAGTTCTTC
Source organism: Clarias fuscus (assembly GCA_030347435.1). NCBI lineage: Eukaryota > Metazoa > Chordata > Actinopteri > Siluriformes > Clariidae > Clarias > Clarias fuscus. The sequence continues at coordinate 35,571,820 of CM059214.1, read as the reverse complement.
GTCCACGAGCTACTTCTCGCGAACTCCGCGCTTCCGCATTTCTGCCGCAGAGATCATTCAGAGAAACAGAAAGCGCTCACTCACCACTTCCGCATTCCCGCCGCGGACTTCATTCAGAGAAACAGCAAGCGCTCACTCACCACTTCCGCATTCACGGATCTCATTGACTAAAAGCGCTGCACTCACTCTCTACAAACGCTCGTTCTGCACTTGGATCCTCCACTGCCACGCCCCCCGTGACAAAAACACTTACCACTGAGCCACCAGCGCTCTATAGAGATTTACTTGGTGGAATTTTATGGTGACGGTTCCTGTTACTTACGTACTTACGATTACTTAAAATATCAAAAGGTTCTGAATACTCAAAAAGGTCTATTAATTTGACCTAATTGCAATTATTTATGTTAACACTACTCAATGTGTTTAATTACTTTGAGCGTTAGGGTTTACAGTGTATAATAAAAGGGAAGCCGATGTCAAATCTGCTGTTTAATCCTCTCACACATTTACTCTGTCCGTTATTTTTTTCCAAACCAACTCTCTTTCTTTAGCCGATGCAGCCGTGTTGCTTTTTTTTTTCATTATTATTGGCTTGAATTCTTCATATGCTGCATTTAAACCTCCAACTCCACGTCTGTGAAGTATGGCGCTCTCTTTTTTCACTTTGATTTTCCATTTTGACTCGTGAAATCGGCGATCCATTGAAAATGTCTTTATGTAGCACCGTGCACGCGCATTAACTCTGGGTAACCAGTAGGAGGTTGATTAAACTTACTCTTCTCAGGGATTTTGGAACTGACATACTCATGATATGCGGGTTTGGGGTAAATCAACCCGGACCGTGTGGAAGGTCAGGTAGATGCCGATGTGGGGAAACAGTCAGAAAACCTGGAGTGGAGTCTGGAGCGGCGCGCGACCAGGACACGAGACACACACGCGCGCGCAACCAAGCGTTTATACAAAGCAGAATATTTTTTGCATTTTCATTCATTCGTTTTACTCATTAGCGCATATGATTTCAAATGTCAAAATTACAGATTTTAAAAACTACTTTAAAAAGTAGAAGTACACAAAAACAACTACTCAATTACAGTAACGCGAGTAAATGTTATTCGTTACTTTCCACCTCTGGACTCACATATATTATATGGTAATATATACACTGAGAAAGCTATTTACACATGAGTGCTCAAATGTAAAGCAAACACAATTATTAATTTACTGTGCATATTTAACTTCATTCACTGATGGGGGAATTGGCAGAATTGAGGGGTTTAAAATAAATTAACAAGACCGAGCAGACGTCTCTGCATTAAACATAAAATAAATAGAAATAAAATTTTTAATGGTACCAATAAAATCAGACTTCATAATTGGTTTTGATACTTTGAGTGTAATTAATAAATTTACTGAATATATTCACATTTTGTAAAATAATGAAACCTGTTTCCTTCCTGGACCGTTTGTCCGCATCACAATGAACTGAAGCTCAGCGCGTCTACTTTCCTTGTTTTAATCTGTAATGTTTAAGTGAAATACATTTTGCGTATAGGCCTTAATAGTCCTTTTTATTTATGGACAGGTGTATTATGTTTGAACTGCATTACTGCGAGACGCAATGACTGATGTAATGAAATGTTTCATTCTCTTTTCCGGTGAAGTGAAGACCTGTTGTTCAGTTGTTCCCTACACCGTTACAGCTCCGTCTCACTCCCTGCGGTTTAGAATCACACGTAGAATGGCTGATCACCCTGTGAACTGTACTGTGCAGGTTACTTTGGGCCGATGGGAATGCACCCTGAGTATCATGAACGGCTTATAGGAGTGTGTGCATGGAGAGTTTGTGTGTGTTTGTGCGTGTGTCTCATATGTGACATTCATGTGAAATGCAGTTCTTATGCACACAAAAAATAAACGACACAGCAAAAATATGTTATATTATATTATGACTTGAATAAATCGGCTCACACCGGAGCGCGCTGTCGTGTTGGAAAAGCCAGCGTTTATCTAGCGAGGAGCCTAAATATTCGTGTTTGTTGCATTTCTGGGCTATTCCAGCTATTATTTCCAGCCGTGGTCAAATAATGGATGAAATAATTATTCCATGCTGGACACAAACAACAAAAAAGCATGATGATTATTATTATAAAAAGCCAGAAGCACTTTGTGTGCATATAAGAATATTTACTTTAAAATATTGTTTTTTTTTGTTCAGTCATGTCTCCTGATGGTGCTCAATGTCGACACATTTTTATGTTTTAACGAAGACATGTTGGCATATTCACGAATCAGGACATTCACATAGTTAACACTATCAAATCTACTATCAGGAAATTTTATTTAATTTTTAAGACCATTTAAACCGAGGCATTGTCATGTCTTTCATTGTTTTCTCCCTGTGAAGACATTACAAAAATATGGCATACTTTTTTATTATGAATTTAAAGCACGATTTAGGACATCTCATTTCATTATAATGAACATAACACAAAACACATACATGCAGATCCATCATGAAAGATCTATTGTAAAACAAAATGAAATAAAAATAAAATAAAGTTTGCTTCAGCATTGGAAAAAGCATGCGTTCTTAATAGCCACATCTGTACATGTCTCAGCAAAGCCAGATGAGAAAAATCAGTTTTATAAAGTTAAGCAATCTGTGAAGGATATTAAACACTGGAAGAAATCTCATTTCCCTTTAGCTTAATCCTGACAAGGCAGAAGTACTGATACTAGGATCACATGGAGTCTCGGGTAGCCTGCTTGGAATACATGTGGTGACTGGGGACGGTTTGATTTCACCATGAAGACGGTCCTGTCCTCGGCTGATGCAGACAGATGTTTCTCAGAGGACTTGTTATCCAGTCACTCAATAGTCTAGGACTGAAATTCCTACAGTTTTGTACCTGAGCCTCTGATAACAAAACCTGACTCCATATGAACTTAAACACGTCTCCTGTTATACTGAACTTCCAGCCTCCTAACACACAGTATGAGTGCAGATCAAATCCCTGCTCTCCGTTATCACCCAGATGAGGATGGGTTCCCTGTTGAGTCCGGTTCCAGGGATCTCAGGGAGTTTTTCCCTCAGCACCGTCGCCCTCGGCTCGTTCATCAGGGACCATCTGATCATTCTGATTTATTTATATTTTCTCACACTCATTTTCCTGCTTTTCACATGATTTTGTAAAGCTGCAATAAGGACTATTATTAAAGGCGCTATATAAATGAAATTCTATTGAATTTAATTGGTTTATTAGTCATTAACATCACTGCCTATTTAATGTTATAAAGAAATAGGCGATTTTTATTGTTCATTGCAAATTTTTATTTATTCAGCATTCAGCATCAATAACATGTTTTACACCGACATGAATGAGAAATGCATTAGATTAGAACAGGACTAGAATTAATAGAATAAAGGTTTAACAGTTTAATAGATATGATTATATGATAACATTTTCTTTTCTGTCTTGTGAAAGGTGCAGAATAGACATTTCTTTACTCCTTATTTTCCCTGGGGTCTTTGTGAGCACACACCAGAGAGCCATCTGATATTGTAACACTAAAACACGAACAGAGACAAACACACAAGTGAGCAGAGATTTATTACACATCATTCAGGAGTGAATATCAATTACATAATTAATGTTAATGTTATTATCTCATAATGAACACTTTAGATGGGTTTAATGTCTAAACTCACAAAAAGCCATGCCGGTGACAGTGTGAATCCGTCTTTTCCACAGACCGGACATGATCAAGGGGAATAATGCCATGGTAGAAATTGAAACAGCACTTGCCAACATCAATGATGAATGCTGATTAAGAGAAGCAAATGATTTCTTTCAGGTTAGACTGTAATTACAGCATGAAGCTACATTCAGACAACAACGTCCAAACGAAAAGAAGGAAAAAGCAGATATAAAATAGAAACTGTTTACATTTTTACAAAATAATGTTTTAGGTGTTTTGGTATTATTATTACTTTATGCTAATAGTATACACACGCGCTCACACACTATGGTCTAATCTCCATGTCTGTGGACGGTGAGAGGAAACCAGACCCAGAGGAAACCCATCAAGTATGTGGAGAACAGTGGCGGCCGGTCAATAAGGGGCGCAGGGGCGTCGCCCCCTTAAAGTTAGTCAGAGAAGAATGTGACGTGAGTCAGGACTTTATTGTATACTAGTAGTAATGATGCGCAATCACATGATAAGTGCCTATTTACAGGCCAGGGTTAAAAGTTTCATTTGAATTTTGTTTGCGCCCCCCAAAAAAATGTTTTGCACCAGCCGCCGCTGGTGGAGAACATGTGAACTCCGCACACAAACCCAAAGCAGGACTCGAACTCTCCACCCTGGAGGTGCAAGGCCACAGTACTAACCACTATGCTAATGTGCAGCCTAATTATTTATTCTTTCTTTATTCTTACTTTAATTAAATAAGTGAAACTCACGTATATTCTATATTTATTACTTGTAAAGTTAAACATGTCAAACCGTTTTGGTTTTGGTTTTGATGATTATGGCTTACAGCTCATTAAAATCGATATCTCCAAATATTAGACTACTGCCTAAATACATACAGTACATTCTGTATTGTTGGGTCGGATGTTTTCCATCTTCCTCTTTACATCAGCTCATAGAGTCTCTAAAGGATTCAGGTCAGGAGAGTTGGCTGGATTGGTTGAATTAACTTTTTGACAACATGCAGATAGTTTTAGATTCATATCCGCCCGGGTGTGCTGCTACATAACGGTACAAAAATATATATAATAAACTTACGTTGGACTTTAGAGGAGAACTCCGCGATAATGACGAAGCCCAAGAGAAAAAGCACACAGCTTGCCTTCATGTTCCCAGCAGACGTGAAAAGATCCGCTCTCTTCTTTCTCTAAGATCTAAATGCAGTGGTTATATTTTGTTGGCTCATTATATATGTATTTATCTATATACAGATTTCTCTCCACCCCCATTACATTTATACACACCTACAAACCTTGCCAACTCACCACTTCCTCAGCCACCAAAAAACTGCTAATGACGCGTAATTTGACTTGATCGGAAATACCTCTAACTGAGCCATCCATCACTGCAAGCTTCGCACGCATGTCTAGGTTATAAAACATCACATGCACGAACGGTGCAGAGGTCAAGGCATGTTCTTAATAAGTAATGAAGGCAGAGTGTAATCCAGGGAATTCATCCAAAGCACAGCAGATCAGAGCCAGACCTAACCCTCATGGGGCCCTAAACAAACGCCTGCAAGGCCACGCCTACCTGTTCTGTACATCATGTTTCATCATGACACACAGTAAGACCTGACACCCCAGTGCTCCCAGTACAATCCTCCCTCTTATAAAACAATGTGTTAAAACCGTCATTGAATAAATAGATTAACAAGCTATAAACAAACAATATATTGAACATTTACAGATTTATTTTAGTCTAGGGATATACTGTATATTCCAACAGCCTTTAAGAGAGTATATACGATATTTGATATGATGAGAATGATACATTTTCTGTAAGCTGTTCATATGAACATAGTTGCTGTGCTTTTCAAGGTCATTGGAGATAACCGACGTGATCTATAAGAAAGGACGGAGCAGACTCTCTGCTGAGGAGACGAAGGTCTTTTGGAGTGCAGGGAGCCCTACTGGAGACGTTTCTTGTCTCTGAGGAGGACGGTAGCTAATCTATCATCAGTGCTGGAGAACGACTCTCATCCCCTGTATGAAACAGTTTCATCTCTGAGCGGCTCCTTCAGTGACAGACTGTTACATCCTCAGCGTCTGAAGGAGCGACATCGAAGGTCTTTTCTCCTGCTGCTATTAGACTGTACGATCAGAGCCGCTCCCCGTGAACCAGATCACCCTGTTCTATACTGTTACCATATCTACTTTTTAAAACATAGTAACAATAATTGATCCTGTCCAGGGTGTACCCCGCCTAGTGCCCGAAGTCTCCTGGGAGAGGCTCCGCCCCCCGTGACCCTGAATACAGGATTAAGCGGTATAGTTGATGAGTGAGAGTGAGTGAGTTAATAATTGCAATATCTTAATAATAAAAATAATAATAATCATCATCATCATCATCATCATCATCATATCTTACAATATCTTACACTTGTGTGAGATAACATCATTTTAAATTGTGCAATATTATTATTATTCTAGTGGAATTTTGTTCGAAAGTGCAGCTATTGTCCTGGATTTTTTTTTCTTTTGCATTTATAAACTGTTCTGCCCCTATTCTCTATTTGCACAATTTCTTTCTTTGATCTTATCCTCTCTTAAAGTGGATGTTGGATATCAGTCTGACAGGTGACAGGGGTCGATGTCAGGTTTCATAATTAGTGGTTTAATAAGTGTTCATTTAAAAGCTCCTGGTTTATTAACAGGGGTTCCGGTCCGTTCATGTGTGTTGTGTAGAGTGAGAGGGGAACAGGGGAACAGTCTTCATTTTTGGCATTCTGCCTGCATCCTTGATCAAAGTGAACACAGAAACGATTTAGCTCATCAGCGAGGAAGGGACTGGTGTTCAGGAGAGTCTACGTAAAAACTCTTTATTTACTCAGGAAATTAATCCTAAGGTAAGCGCATAACCTAAAGCTTAAGTGCTCACCGCTACAAAATATCTTTTTGTCCTAAACTCTATTCAGTTCCAGCATTGGATAACTACCTGATTACTCTGAATCAAGTCACATCAAGTCACATCATGATGGTGTAACTATAGCAGTTCTGCTGATGTTTAGCTTCACTTTTCATAATGAAATGTTTCTGTATATTGCAGGCTTTGCTGGGTGGCGCAGGGAGGAAGTGTGTGTGTGTGTGTGTGTGTGTGTGTGTGTGTGTGTGTGTGTGTGTGTGTGTGTGTGTGTGTGTGTGTGTGTGTGTTTGAGGAAATATTGGGTTGGAGCTAAATGCATAGAAAAGGGCACTGCACACACACACGTCACCATCAGCATCACCTTCTGACCAAATATTCATCATTTTCATAGCAGATAACACACTGTGTGTGTGTGTGGTTTTAGTTACTGTCTGCACAAGCAAATGTAGTTAAATAATTAGTTATTTTTATATTTTTTTAATCTAGGCTCTGGTGAAGAGGGTGTCACAAACTGCTGGTAATGGCTTGTGTTGATAGCCATTGGGCTGAAGTAAGGCGGGCATAGACGCAGAGGGGTCGTGTGAAACATAAAGTCCTTTTATTTGAATAAAAGATAAACTTCAAACAAAAGATGTTGGCTTATGGATTGGATCACGACACAACAACATTAACCAAATGACATAGACAGACTAATATTAAACACAGACAGGAGGACTGACTAAACATGGAGACCTAGCCTACTAGCTGTTATGCACACTAGCTGCTAAGCTAGATGCTAGCTAATCAGACTAGTTGCTAACAGACTAGTAGCCAGAGGTCTAAGGGTAAACAGACTGGGTACACAGCAGACTAGATAGGGGACAGACTAAGACCTAGCAGGTTAGTGGCTAAGCAGGTTAGTACCTAAACAGACTAAGATCTAAGCAGACGTGGAGACTAGACAAACTAGGAGACTACACAGACTAAGAACTAAGCAGGTTAGTATCACCATGTTAGTAGTAAAACAGACTAAGATCTAAACATTCAACAGTGGTACTTACACAGGGGGAACCAAACAGACTACAATACAAACTAATACATTTAACAAAGACAGCGCCACAAAACATATGCCAACTTAACTAAAACAGAACAGAACATAACCAAACGAAAGGAACAGAAAGGATAATGCTCGACCCAGTTTCCCAGAACAAACAGCTATTTATAGAATGTCTAATTAGCTACCTCGGTTCAGGTAAGACCTCATCACCTGACCGAGGTGCCTTCTGGGAAACCGAGTCTACAAACAAAAACTACAAAACTAAACATAGTGCCCTCTGGTGGTGAACCTGCTCTTTTTCCGACTTTTGATGTATGGCTGTCGAATGAAGGGTATTTTGTTTGGTGAGGGGCGGGTAGTTAGTTAACGGGCCGATACTGTGGTCCCTTGTGTGGTCTGCCGTGCGGTAGCTCCGCTGGGGTTTTGGTTTCCCGAGGGGTGGAGTTAAAGGCGTGGCAGAACTCCGGTAGCCACTGGTTCCCTTACCGAGGATTTTGTGCCTCTGGCAGACCTCACATGCTTGGACATACTGCCAGATGTCCTTGTGAGCGGAGGGCCACCAGACATCATTGAGTACCTGTAACAGGATTTTTAGTCTCCCCCTGTGTCCGCCTGATGGGTTCACAGGAACTCTACGATATGACACTTTGTGGTGTTCAAAGGGTCCTGTGACTTTCTGGTGTCCTCTCCAGTGGCCAGCTGAGCTATCTGGCTGTCTTCCTGTTGAACTATCTCACACAGGTCCCTGAGCAGGGTGGAGGAAAACTTGGTGGTAGGTTGTAGAGGGTCCGCCTTTGGAGGCAGCGCGTAATAGAGATGAGAGGCAGCTGAGAAGTCTCTGCGACGTTGACTGTGCTGTGGTACCAGTGACCTTAACTTCTCCTCTACTTCGGTCAGGTAGTCATCAGGCAGAATGCAGCCATGAATCCCTCTTTAAAAGACTCCGAGTCCTTTACCTTGGCCTTCTGCACCTTCCACCAGCTCAGAGCAGGGCGTCGCAGAACTGTGCTGAGGGTTCCGATGGGCTTGACGCTGGGTAGTGGTTTGACCTTCAAGTAGTTCCCACATTGCTCTATAAAGTTGAGCATGTCAGCTGTCTCTGATGAGTCTCCAAATATTGGAAAATCCAAGTGGATGGCCGGACGAGCACTCAAGGAAGAAGTAGCTGGTAGATCCATGGAGGAGTAGATTGGATGAGTGTGCTGTAACAGAAGGAGGAGCATCATAGGTTACACTGCTCACTTTGTGTTGTACCTTTCCCCTCGGTTCCGTGACTAGAGTCCTGGGTGAATGCAGGGCAAAAGTGTCACGACACGCCAAGCCACAGTCACGTCATGATCACCTAAGCACGCCTGTTCCATGTTCCCTGCCGCTCCTTACATCGCACCACCCCTGCTCTCTGCACACCTGGACACTATCAGTAATCAGCTCATACCTATTTAAGCCATGCTCTGACACCGCCACGTCGCCAGATTATTGAGTGCCTCACTAGCCCAATATTCCAGCGTTATTTTCTCTTCATTGTCTACCAGGATCTCGACCACGCTTTGTTTTTCCCGACCACGATTTCGCCTCTCGTTCTAACTCTAGCCCTTTTGATACTTTGTGTTGCCGACCTCTTACCTGTTACCGACTACGAGCCTGGATCACGGACTGCTTCACGTCTCTTCGGCTTCGACCCCCGCCTGCTCCACGACTACGATTAATCCTCGCTCCTCGCCGAGCTTAAGCTCCTTCTCTCCATACCGGCATTCATCGCGGAGCTCTCTCTCTCTCCCCGCGCCGACTCTACGCGCTGCACATACCGGCATTCATCACGGAGCTCTCTCTCTCTCCCCGCGCCAACTCTACGTGCTACCGCCTCAACACAAGGCTCACGCTGCATACGCCGGCATACGGTACATCTCAAGCTGCATCTCACTCGCGCCGGCTCTGCGCGCTTCCGCATTCACGCACCGTCTACGTCACGCCCAACGTCACTCGCCTCGGTGCATTCACGCTGGTACTCCGTGCTTCCGCATTCCAACGAGACTTTTCCCATTCACACAGCAGCGCGGAGCTATACCCACGCCTCTTATTTAAAACCGCCACTTTGCCTGCTTCAGTTATCACAAGCATTCATAAGCGCCACTTCAGTTCTCCCTGGGAATTACTCACTCTATCTGCAATTGGATCCATCACGCCCTCTAGCGAGCCTGACAGAATAATCTGGCCCAAATGGATCCAGCAGAGGCAGCTCACCTGAGGGGGGCATTAGAGAGCCAAGGAGCACTTCTAGGCACCCACCAGCAGGAAATAAGACAGATCACAAACACACTTCAAACGATTACGGAAACGCTGCAGTCTCTCTCTACCCAGATTCAGAAGCAACAATCTCCGGCACCCACTCCCCAACCCCCCCCTCCAACGCTCCTTTCTGGCCCAGAGCCCCGCCTTCCTGCTCCGCCCACCTATGATGGAGATCCAGCCACTTGCCGTTCCTTTTTATCTCAGTGCTCCCTTGTTCTGGAACTACAGGCCACATCTTTTCCAACGGAACGTTCCAAGGTTGCCTATATCATCACCCTCCTCTCAGGAAAGGCGAGAGAATGGGGAACAGCATTATGGGATGCCCAAGTCCCGTGCTGTTTCACCTATAAAACCTTCACGGATGAAATGAGGAGGGTCTTTGACCGCGCCTCTACTGGGCATCAAGCAGCCAGCCAAATACTTCAACTACGCCAGGGAATTCATTCCGTTTCTGACTATGCCATTGATTTTCGGACCTTGGCTCCTTCTTGTGACTGGGATGAAAAGGCTCTCTTTGATTGTTTCCTTCATGGCCTCTCTGACCCAATTAAGGACGAGCTTGCAGCTCGGGAGCTTCCGTCAGATCTGCAGGGGCTCATTGATTTAGCGACCCGCATTGATGATCGTAAGCGGGCACGGCGAAATGAACGGCAGCCCTATCGTGAACCACGCACCTCGACACTTACCTTGGCCACACCTGAGCCTCCCCCCGAGCCCATGCAGATAGGCCGTGCACGCATCTCGCCAAAGGAGCGTCAGCGCCGCAAGGATGACGGCGCCTGCTTCTACTGCGGTCAGATTGGCCATGTTGTGCGATCCTGTCCACTAAAAGGTCAGGCCCCCCCGTAGTTCTGGGGATGCAGGGGGGCCCCGAATCTGTTTCTTCCCCGGACAAGCGATCATGTTTCTCCGTGACCCTGACACATGGCGACCGATCTTATATCACTCACGCGCTAGTGGACTCCGGGGCTGATCAGAACTTAATCTCTTCCTCCACTGCTTCCGAATTCAAAATTCCCCTCGCACCCCTGTGTCAACCTCTTACAGTTCAGGCTCTCGATGGCAGCAAACTCTCCCCCATTACTCATCGCACCACCCCCGTTACCCTGCAGTTTTCAGGCAACCACACTGAAACTATTACCCTCCTAGCTATTCAAAATGCCCATGCACCCATCGTTCTGGGTCTCCCTTGGTTAAGACTGCATAACCCTTACATTGATTGGGTTAAAAGAAGAGTCCTGGATTGGAGCCCCACCTGCCTCTCTTCATGTTTACGTTCTGCCCCTATGGGCCGAAGTTCGCTCACTCCACAAGAGGAAATCCCCGACCTAACCAAAGTACCCACAGAGTATCATGACCTTCGACAGGCTTTTAGCAAGTCACGGGCCACCTCCTTACCCCCACATCGCCCTTATGACTGTGCAATCGACCTCCTCCCAGGCACCTCACCACCTAAGGGTCGACTTTACTCCCTCTCCCGTCCTGAGAGAGAGGCCATGGAACAATACATAAAGGAGTCACTCGCAGCAGGGATCATCCGTCCATCATCCTCACCAGCGGGGGCAGGATTTTTTTTTGTGGAGAAGAAAGATAAGTCCCTCAGACCCTGTATTGATTACAGAGGGTTGAATGAAATCACGATAAAGAACCGCTATCCTCTTCCTTTGATGTCGTCTGCCTTCGAACTTCTCCAGGACGCCCGCGTCTTCACCAAGTTAGACTTGAGGAATGCCTACCACCTTGTCAGGATACGGGAAGGCGATGAATGGAAGACAGCTTTTAACACACCCACCGGCCATTATGAGTACCTAGTGGTTCCGTTCGGCTTAACCAACGCGCCGGCAGTGTTCCAGGCCCTCATCAACGACGTCCTTAGGGATTTTCTCAATGTTTTCGTCTTTGCTTACCTGGACGACATCCTGATATTCTCACGCTCGGTAAAGGAGCACAAGTTCCACGTGCGCCAGGTTTTGCAACGGCTTCTGGAGAATAAACTCTACATCAAGGCAGAGAAATGCGAGTTTCATTGCACTTCAACCTCTTTTTTGGGATATTCTATCTCCCCTGCAGGCATCCAGATGGACCCCACCAAGGTGAGGGCGGTCACTGATTGGCCGGTACCGTCTTCAAGACGCGAACTCCAACACTTCTTGGGATTCGCAAACTTTTATCGACGCTTTATTCGAAGCTACAGCATAGTGGCGACCCCACTTACGGCACTCACGTCTTCCAAGATCCCATTCCGATGGAACCCCCAGGCTGATAAAGCCTTCAAGGATCTCAAGCACCGTTTCACCATAGCACCCATCCTTATATTTCCTGACCCCTCCCTCCAGTTCATTGTGGAAGTAGATGCATCTGAGACCGGAGTAGGGGCCGTCCTGTCTCAGAGATCCCCGAAAGACAACAAGATTCACCCTTGCTCCTTCTTCTCCCGCCGACTCACACCCCCCGAACGTAACTATGGCATCGGGGACCGTGAACTCTTGGCGGTCAAGCTGGCCCTTGAAGAATGGAGACACTGGCTGGAAGGGGCGGACCATCCCTTCCTCGTGTGGACCGACCAAAAGAACCTGGAGTACTTAAAAACTGCAAAGAGACTCAACTCACGCCAGGCACGATGGTCACTTTTTTTTTCTCGTTTTCGGTTTACCTTATCATATCGCCCTGGTTCCAAGAACATCAAGCCTGACGCCCTCTCCCGGCAATTCTCCACCTCTCGGGACACATCCACGACGGAGGCGATCCTCCCTCCTCATTGTCTTGTGGCAACAACCCAACTTGACGTAGAGCACCTGGTTCGGCAGACCCTTGAACGGGAACCTGGCCCAAGCATCGTTCCAACCAACAAGCTTTTTGTCCCAGCTTCCGTGCGACCACAGGTGCTAGACTGGGCCCACAGTTCCAGATTGGCATGCCACCCTGGGGCGGCACGCACCCTTTCCCTCCTACAGCAACGCTTCTGGTGGGCTACCATGAAGGAGGACGTCAAAAACTTTGTGGCCTCTTGCGACACCTGTGCCAGGAATAAGACAACTAACCGCCCTCCTGAGGGTCTCCTCCGACCCCTCCCCATTCCCCACCGCCCCTGGTCTCACATTTCCATCGATTTCGTCACTGGCCTACCACCTTCTCAAAACAACACCTGCATCTTAACCATCGTAGACCGTTTCTCTAAGTCGGCACATTTTGTCCCGTTACCCAAGCTCCCATCTGCCAAAGAAACAGCCGAACTCTTAATTAATCACGTTTTCCGACTTCATGGACTCCCCGTCGACATTGTCTCGGACAGGGGCCCCCAGTTTTCTGCCCAGTTCTGGAAGGCGTTTTGCAACCTCGTCGGCGCCAACCCCAGTCTTTCATCCGGATTTCATCCCCAAACTAATGGCCAAACGGAACGGATGAACCAGGAGTTGGAGAAATCTTTAAGGTGCATGGCCTCTCGAGACCCTTCTTCCTGGAGTCGCTTCCTACCCTGGGTTGAGTACGCCCACAACTCGCTCCCTACCTCGTCCACGGGCATGTCTCCCTTCCACTGCTGTCTGGGCTATCAACCACCCCTCTTTTCTGCCCAGGAAGAGGAGGTAGCAGTTCCCTCAGCCCAAACCTTTGTCCGTCGCTGCAGAAGAACATGGCAGCATGCCCGTAATCAGCTACTACGCACTGTAAGCACCTTCCAGCGCCAGGCGAATCGTCATCGGTCACCAGCTCCCAGGTATCGTATCGGCCAAAGGGTCATGCTGTCTACACGGGACATCCCACTCAAGACCATGTCCAGGAAACTCTCACCAAGGTTCATCGGACCCTTCACTATCACCCGGGTCATAAATCCATGCTCTGTCCGACTAGCTCTACCTCTCTCCATGCGCAGAATCAACCCTACGTTTCACGTTTCTCAGATTCGTCGTCTAATCTCGTGCCCATTATCTACACCCCCCCAGCCTCCCCCACCCCCCCCGACTCATAGATGGGGGAGAAGCCTTTACCGTTCGCAGGCTCCTCAAGTCTCGCCGCCGGGGACGGGGCCTTCAGTACTTAGTAGATTGGGAGGGCTACGGCCCCGAAGAGAGAAGCTGGGTACCTGCTAGATTTATCCTAGACCGATCTCTGATCTCAGATTTCCACAGACTTCACCCCGAAGCACCTGTAAGAACGCCTGGAGGCGTTCGTAGAGGGGAGGGTACTGTCACGACACGCCAAGCCACAGTCACGTCATGATCACCTAAGCACGCCTGTTCCATGTTCCCTGCCGCTCCTTACATCGCACCACCCCTGCTCTCTGCACACCTGGACACTATCAGTAATCAGCTCATACCTATTTAAGCCATGCTCTGACACCGCCACGTCGCCAGATTATTGAGTGCCTCACTAGCCCAATATTCCAGCGTTATTTTCTCTTCATTGTCTACCAGGATCTCGACCACGCTTTGTTTTTCCCGACCACGATTTCGCCTCTCGTTCTAACTCTAGCCCTTTTGATACTTTGTGTTGCCGACCTCTTACCTGTTACCGACTACGAGCCTGGATCACGGACTGCTTCACGTCTCTTCGGCTTCGACCCCCGCCTGCTCCACGACTACGATTAATCCTCGCTCCTCGCCGAGCTTAAGCTCCTTCTCTCCATACCGGCATTCATCGCGGAGCTCTCTCTCTCTCCCCGCGCCGACTCTACGCGCTGCACATACCGGCATTCATCGCGGAGCTCTCTCTCTCTCCCCGCGCCAACTCTACGTGCTACCGCCTCAACACAAGGCTCACGCTGCATACGCCGGCATACGGTACATCTCAAGCTGCATCTCACTCGCGCCGGCTCTGCGCGCTTCCGCATTCACGCACCGTCTACGTCACGCCCAACGTCACTCGCCTCGGTGCATTCACGCTGGTACTCCGTGCTTCCGCATTCCAACGAGACTTTTCCCATTCACACAGCAGCGCGGAGCTATACCCACGCCTCTTATTTAAAACCGCCACTTTGCCTGCTTCAGTTATCACAAGCATTCATAAGCGCCACTTCAGTTCTCCCTGGGAATTACTCACTCTATCTGCAATTGGATCCATCACGCCCTCTAGCGAGCCTGACAAAAAGGGTGTGATGTTGCAGAGGTACAAGCCTGTAGTGTGACATAGCTTCTTCAACTGGCTCTCCCACATAGCATCTCAATGCAGAAAACAGTCGGTGACTGCTCCCTCTAGCTTTTCTAGGGCCACTTGAAAGTAGTTGGCTAAATAGATAGGGTTTTTGCATAGGCTTAAACACTGAGACTGTGGCTGAGTCCCGAATATTAATTGGAAGACTATTCCATACCTTTTGGTATGAGATCTGCCCCCTACCCTAGTTTTCATAATACACGGCACTGACTAACAGCCTGCACCACTTGATCAAAGTAGATGTGGCGTGTCATAAGACACTAGCAATTCAATCAGGTACAGAGGCTCGAGATCATTTATACATCAATAGGAGTATTTTTAAAAATTATGCGAAATTTCACAGTGAGCCAATCAGGGCTGCCGGACTGGAACGCAATTTCAGGCCTGGGAAATAATACGCCAACCCAGGCCATCGTATGCACCCAAATCAATTTAGAAAACACGGAAAGCCTTATTTCTAACCTAATTTCCCTCTATACAGCTCTGGGAAAAGTTTTTATATACTTGATGGACTTATACATTTGTGGCCAAAAGTTTTGAGAATAACACAAATATTAGTTTTCACAAAGTTTGTGGCTAAACTGCTTTTAGATCTTTGTTTCAGTTGTTTCTGTGATGTACTGAAATATAATTACAAGCACTTCATACGTTTCAAAGGCTTTTATCGACAATCACATGACATTTATGCAAAGAGTCAGTATTTGCAGTGTTGGCGCTTCTTTTTCAGGACCTCTGCAATTCGACTGGGCTGCTCTCAATCAACTTCTGGGCCAAATCCTGACTGATAGCAACCCATTCTTTCATAATCACTTCTTGGAGTTTGTCAGAATTAGTGGGTTTTTGTTTGTCCACCCGCCTCTTGAGGATTGACCACAAGTTCTCAATGGGATTAAGATCTGGGGAGTTTCCAGGCCATGGACCCAAAATTTCAACGTTTTGGTCCCCGAGCCACTTAGTTATCACTTTTGCACAATATCCTTGCCTGTGAAGCCATTTTTATGCAACGCAATGATGGCTGCATGCGTTTCTTTGCAGGTCACCATGGTTAACAATGAAAGAACAATGATTTCAAGCATCACCCTCCTTTTAACATGTCAAGTCTGCCATTCTAACCCAATCAGCCTGACATAATGATCTCCAGCCTTGTGCTCGTCAACATTCTCACCCGAGTTAACAAGACGATTACTGAAATGATCTCAGCAGCTCCTTTAATGACAGCAATGAAATGCAGTGGAAAGTTTTTTTTTTTCGGGATTAAGTTAATTTTCATGGCAAAGAAGGACTATGCAATACATCTGATCACTCTTCAGAACATTCTGGAGTAGATGCAAATTGCTATTATAAAAACTTAAGCAGCAACTTTTCCAATTTCCAATATTTATGTAATTCTCAAAACTTTTAGCCACGACTGTATAAGTATTTTTCTTGTATCTGTCACTTCTTCTCTAGTTACAAACAGAAATCTCCACGTTGGTGTAAAACAACCCCCTCATTACATCTTGATTGTTCAGAATTTCAATAAATATGTATTTATCTTCAAATGTCTAAGATGTCTGCATGTCACTATTGCTCCTGTCTCCCTGCTCCCTACGGTACATCTAATATCTATTTGTAGTTCAAATGAAAAAACATGCAAAGAAAAAACTACAGTCATTTACAGATGAAACTGACTGCATTTGAAGCCTCGAATAAATCTGAAATTGTGCAACATTTCGCTCCTTCTACATTTGAAGTGCTTTCTTCTTGCATGTCCTTTTCCTTTCAGAAGCTTACTTCTAGCTGCATGTGGTCCCATGACTAGAACTTCTATATTGTCGGGATTCAGCAGAAGGAAGTTAATCAATGTCCAGTCTCTTATTTCCTGCACACATTGCTCAACTTTATTAAGCTGTTTTTTCTCATCCGGTTTTGCTGAGACGTATAACTGTGTGTCATCATCAGTGAAAACTAATACCATGCTTATGAATTATGTTGCCCAGAGGAAGCATGTAAAGAAAAGAAAAAAGCAGTGCGCCTAAAAGTGAAGGTCAAATCAAACAAGCAAAGAGACACAACCCTGATAAGAAGGTCATTTACTTTATTAAGAAGTGCTGTCTCTGTGCTGTGATGAGGACTAAATCCTGTGCTCTACATTTTGTGTATGCTATTTCTATGTAGCTATGAACATAGCTGCTGTGCTACTACCTTTTCTAGAATCTAAGTGATAAAGCGGAGGTTTGATATTGTAGTTGAACAGCTGACAGGGGTCGAGGTCAGGTTTCTTGGTTAGTGGTTTAATAAGTGTTCATTTAAAAGCTCCTGGTACGTACACACTCCTGAGTTACGTTTATTAAAAGCGGTTCCGGTCCGTTCTCATGTGTTGTGTAGCGTGAGAGGGGAACAGGGGAACAGTCTTCATTTTTGGCATTCTGTCTGCATCCTTGATCAAAGTGAACACAGAACTGATTTAGCTCATCAGGGACATCAAGGTTTTTTTTTTTTTTTCTAAACTCTATTCAGTTCCAGCACTGTATAACTACCTGATTACTTTGCAAAGCAGAAAACGCAGATGATGGGGTAACTATATCAATTCTGCTGTATGTTGCAGACTTTTCTGGGTGACGCAGGGAGGAGGTGTGTGTGTGTGTGTGTGTGTGTGCGTGCGTGCGTGCGTGTGTGCGTGTGTGAGAGAGAGAGGAAATGTTGGGTTGGAGCTAAATGCATAGAAAAGAGGCAACTGCACACACACACGTCACCATTAACACCACATTCTGACCAAATATTCATCATTTTTATTGCAGATAACACAGTGTGTGTGTGTGTGTGTGTGTGTGTGTGTGTGTGTGTGTGTGTGTGTGTGTGTGTGTAGTATAAGCACATGCATGATATTTAAAATAGGTAATTAATTAGTTATTAATTACTGTTATCATTATTGTCATTATTGTCATTTATATTATAAATATACTCTTCTCAGCAAACTTTTATTTATTAAGCATCCAGCATTAATAACAAGCATCAATTCAATTTTATTTGTATATTGCTTTTAACAATAGTCATTCTCGCAAGGATCAAAAGAAAAGTATGGAAATGTGTATGAAATGTGAGAAATTGTTTACAAGTTAAAATGATCAGAGTGTCTGTGATGATCAAGCCGAAGGCGCCGGAGGAAACAAACAACATCACGTTATTGTACAGTTCATTCAAGTTTATTAGATTGTTTCAATTGATTAGATTTGCATTCCTGTCTTGTTGAAGCTGCAGCATCGATCTTTTTATTTTGGGGGGTTTTTTGCTAACACACAGCTCACGGTTAGGTGTCTTAACACTAAAACACAGAAACAAACACACAAGTGAACAGAGATCTATAACACATTATATGGGTTAAATATTAGATTTATGTTAAACATTATGCCTGGGACACTCACATGAAGCCATGCTGCGGACAGCGTGAATCTACCTCTCGCACGTCCAGGACATGAGCAGGAGGAATGTTGCTGTGGAAGAAGTCGAAACAGCACTGGGGAACAGTCAAACTGAGGGCTGAATAAGAGAGACAGATGAGTTATTTCAGGGTAGACTGTAATTATAGCTTTAAAAAATCTACATTAAACACCCATTTAAAAAGCAGACATTATACAGAAAGTGTTAGAAATGACAAGAGAAACACCGTAAACATGCGGTGAATGATTTACCTAATAAAATAATGCTTCAGGTTTTTAATTTTTTTATTATTTAGAATATTATACTTCTACTACCACTACTAATAGTACTAATGATCACTGAACCCTATCCCAGAGGGCTCGGGTACTAGGCAGGGTACAACCTGGTTGGGGTGCCAGTCCATCACAGGGCACACAATGACTGGGAGGACATGTAAACCATCTACACTGGTGGAGTGAGTCTACAGTGTTAACCACTACGCCTATTTATATATTTTAAAAATAATAATAATAATAATAATCAACAAATGTTATTATTATACATATGAAATTTGCATTTGTGAATGTTTATACAAGAAACTATACAATTAACTAAATATTTAGGGCCCCTAGGGAGTCTGGAGCCAAACCCAGGGAGCTCATGGCACACGAATACACCCTGGATGAGGACAGGGCTTGAGCTCACACAGTTAGTTCCAAGTCACGGAAAACTTGGAAATGCTAATCAGCCTATACTGCATTTCTTTGGACTCCAGAACAGACCAGAACCTAACAGACTGTTAGAGGAGGACCTGAAGGAAACCCACAACACAAAGCGAGAACATGCAAACTCCATGCATACAGACCGGAGGTGAGATTCTAACCACGTTCCCTGGAGGTGTGAAGTGGCGGTGCTTACCACTAAGCCGCTGTGCCACCTAGTAATAATTATAAACTGAATAAATAAACCGTGCGCGACTAACGAGGAGCTCCAGCCTCAGACTGTATATCTACAAGAAGAATCAAAAACTGGCAGCGCCTCAAAAGTGTTAATGTTCAATTAAAAGGCAATAAGTATAAATCCGCCCGGGTGTGCTGCTACATAACTGTACAAAAGGATATATATAATAAACTTACGGTGAGCCTCAGAGGAGATCGCCGCGATAATGACGAAGCCCAAGAGAAAAAGCACACAGCGTGTCTTCATGTTCCCAGCAGACGTGAAAGGATCCGCTCTCTTCTTTATCTAAGATCTAAATGCAGTGGTTATACTTTGTTGGCTCATTATATATATATACATATATATATAGTGTGTATGTTTATCTATATCCAGATTTCTCCCCACCCCCTCCACATTTATACACACCTACAAACCTTGCCAACTCACCACTTCCTCAGTTCAGTGGATAGCCACCAAAAAACTGCTAATGACGCGTAATTTGACTTAATCGGAAATATCTCTAACTGATCCATCCATCACTGCAAGGTTCACACACACACACACACACACACACACACACACACACACACACACACACACACATCTATAATCTTTACAGTAAGGGTAGGGTATGATAACATCACATGCACAAATCCCATGCAGGTTTATCAAGAGATCAAGGCATGTTATTAATAACAAATTAAAGTGATCCAGGGAATAAAGCCAAAACAATGCAAGGGTCAAAATACATAACGGCAGATGAGAACGAGAACGAACCTTCCTGGGGCCATAAACAAAATTCTGCTAAGGGGCCCTCCTATGTGTTCTCTGTGCTGTTTATCAATATACATGACTATCTATATTCGTATTCAGGTTGATCCTGGTGTTCATGCTGGACGTCTATAATTCCTGTGTAGCGCCCCACCTCACCAGATACCACATACACTCCCTTTGCTGTTTCAACATGAGCTTCACATTTGTTTATACTGGTATAAGAGTGATACATGGGATGTGAGTGTAGTGTGAAAGGAGCCGGGCAATTCTTACTAATATAAAGTGATGAATTTGTCTTGGAATCTTCAAAGAAACACTGAAGAGTTCTAATGGTGCTCAGCTTATGGGTTTAGAGGGAAATTAAAATGTTGGGTTTGGTCCTCTCTTTGATTTTCACTTTTCTGGTTGCTCTTTGTAGTCTATCATGAACTATATCCCAGGTCTTAACAAGGACAACAGGTTCATATCAGTGTGCATTGCTCTATTGTTTCTACAGAAATATTGCACGAACATCACATGAGCATCTAAGACTATTTATGAAGAACTTTGAGCAGCCCATGACTTCTCCTGAAGGGTTGATTTGCAGTCTTGGGTGTTATTCTTCTCTCTTGTTTCATGTTCAATCTATTCTCATAAGTATGAGCATTAAAATAAATCAACATTATCTGCGCAAAGAAGAAGCTAATCAGATAGCTGAAAAGAGAAGCGACAGCATGCTAGCTAATAAAATCTCATCATAACGAGAAGCTGTACATACAGAGAAAGATGAAAAGCTAAACGTTGAATATCGATACTTTGCTAAACATTTCATTGCTGTATTTTAGTAAAACCTTAGGTGTAATCCAGCTCTCTGTGGAATCTTAATCTTAATCACCTGCGGCCGGCTCATCTCGAATGTGGTTTACTACCATGAGATACACTGACATAGCGTGAGCGTGAGAGCTGTGCTCATGGGAGGTACAGATGTGTTACAAACCGTTACAATGAATAAAAGCTTTGAACAGAATCCTGTAAATTAATATTTATTTGCAATCTGTTACAATATATATATATATATATATATATATATTTTAAAAGCTTTATGAAAATGCTGTAACTGAATTAGGACAGGAGCTTTAGTATCAAAAAATATTTAGCTCTGTCTAAAGCATGTGCACGAGTGTTAAATGCTCACCATAGCATCACACTTTGTGTGCACTATAGTATAAACTGTTTTTTTTTTTTATTGATTCAGAGATGTGTGTGTTGTTGAGTTCAAGTTTTAATACAGGAAGCACAGAGTTGAGTTCTTTCTCAGTAGAATGTATAAGGGGAGAGTTGTGAGATGTCGAAGCATTGTACAAGCGATAAAAACAGAGGAGAAGAAGCACTGGGAGCGCTGGCTAACTTCACCATCAGGCTGTAGAAATCAGTGACAGTGGCTTTATTCTACTTAAGATTCTTGGGTTGTCCTCTGACCAGAGACGTGACAGGAGCAGCCAGTGAACCAAATTCTTAAATAATCCTCTGTAGAAGTTCTATAAATCTTAGGAAGCCTTGCAGGTCTTTGATGTTGCAGAGATGCGGTTAAGGGCGTTTCCACACTGGGGTCCGGGAACCGTCGATTTTTGTCTGTGAGCATGCAATCGCTCCAAACTCGGGAACCAAACCCTGGACTGACCGCAGAGGTGGTCTCGGGAACAATTCCTGCGGGACATAAGTGCGCGCTCGTGCTTCGTGCTCAAAAGAGGAAGTGACGTAATTACAGTTTACATCTCTGTGAAGTAACGCCGAAGTACAGTGTTTACTCGAAATGTAGACAGACAAAAACATCCGAAGATAATCGGACACTGCCCATAAAAACGCAGATATTTACAGACGTATACCAAGCATGGAGCCTGGTCCATCAAATTTAGATGGAGAAGCGCCGACTACAGATACAGAGGAAGGAACATCAAGAGATCGAACAGGACGCTGATGCAGACGATGGACCAACTGTTGTCTTCATTTCATTAACACACACCCTCTTACCAAGTAAATATAAAAATATGCTACATTTTAATGTTATTTTTCTCCTATTTGACAGACACTTTTATTAAAAACTTATTTGAATTAGATTTTAATTTTAAAATGTTTAATAAAACATTTTGCACTCTATCCAGTACTTTGTCTCTATTCCAAATCCCCCACACTCAACTTGGATTTTACAGTATACATTTATTTTTACATTTACAAAAATACAATATAAACACACAACATGTTAAACACTAAACATTGACGCACGGTGAGGTTTTAAATTAAGTTTCAGCTCCTCAGCTAAGTTTGAAAAGCTACACATAGCAAGGTAAGAAAAAAACAGCACAAGCATCTCTCTTGTAGGAATGTTGTCTTCTTAATAGGAGAATTTAGTAGCCATTCCTGGTCTCTCCTGGTCACACGCTGCCATCACACACCACCGCTCTCCTGAACCCAGATGATCCTGAGGAGAAAATTCCAACAACGGAACATTAACAGGTGTCTCACAGCTGCCGTTTCTTCGTCTTTCTCCGTTTCTTCCAACAGAAAACAAACCAACTACGTCACCGACTGTTTCCTGTTTTGTAAATACGCAAGTGTGTCCGGGATCGAAACCGATGTTACAGTGTGAACGCAGACCTGTGGGGGGATTTGGGAGGGGGAGAAATCGTGCTCGAGTTCAGAACGGAACAATCGTTCGCAGTGAGGAAACGCCCCAAGGTTAAATGAGGGCTGTATATTCACACTTGCACCTTCAACTTGATGTACAAATAATTGTCCTAAAGCTTCTTTATAGGCAGAGACATTAGAAGAGAAGCATTTGATCATTGCAGACAACGACCTGAGTATTGCATTCACAAATGCTTGGAATCGTTTCCCAGACCACAGGACACTGTGAAATATTCATAATGACCACATGTATAACAGTTTGAGAGCAGAATGAGATAAATCCTTTTTGCAGCTTTGTGAAACATTTTCTGCCAAACTTGTCTGGGTGATATCAGTGCAAAGATTTCTTTTGTGAACACATTTTTCTGATTTAGCAAAAAGCTATAAATCCACCATTCACAGTTTTATCACCATTGATAAATCACCCTGAAGCTGGATTTGTGGTTATTTAATTCTGCAGTTTAATATAAACATGTGTTGTTTTGAGTTTTACTCTACAATACAGTGGAACCTCGGATTGCGAGTAACTCAGTTTACGAGTGTTCCGCAAGACGAGCAAAGTTTGTAATAAATTTTGACTTGAAAAACGAGCATGTCTTGGTTTACGAGTGCCGACTTTTTTGACACCGACACACACACACCGACACACACACACTCTCTCGCCTTTACACCCCCCCTCCCCAGCTTCACACAGACACACACACTCTGCTCTACACAGAAACTCTGCTCTATCGCGATTCTTTTCAAAGGTAAGGTGCTGGTTCATTTGTTTTTTTATTTTTTTTACTTTACAGCAGTGATTCTGTCACACGAGTGTCATTAGAGAGATTTTCTTTTTTTCCCGTTAAAACAGTGTTTCCATTGTGTGCGTGTTTGTAGTAAAACTTAAAAATCGAGGTGGGGGGGCTGTGTAAGACGAGGCAAGGGAAGGGGCTAATTCCACACACACACACACACACACACGCACACACAAATACACGGAGCCTGTGCGCACAAATGAAAACACTTATCTGTTGGGATTTATTTCAACTTTTTTTTAAAGCTAAAGTGCAGGTTAATTTGTTTTATTTTTACTTTATATATTGTATTAATTATTTTTCTGTATTTATTTTTTTGGGCTGTGTAACGAATTATTTGAGTTTTCATTATTTCTTATGGGAAGATTTGGTTTACGAGTGTTTTGGAATACGAGCCCGCTTGCGGAACGAATTATGCTCGTAATCCAATGTTCCACTGTATAGCAAACGTATGCGCTGGTTGTGATTTTGTAGTGAGTCAAAGACAAAGTTGTAACAGACAATTTAATAAATTAAAATAGATTTTGAGGTCAAGATGACAAAAATGTTCTTCTTGATGTTTGCTTTATGTACAGACTACTGTGTACTATGGAATAAACCAGTGTGCATGGAGAGATGGATGGTGGTTGACACATACTTACCATTAATAACAGATCTCTGTATAGGAATAGTATAGTGGAATCATCTAAAAAATGCTGATGAGGTGATCATATTATAGGCACTTTATATTACTTCACAATATTGTTCCTGAATCTCACTACTTTGCGATCAGTCTGACAGAGGACACATTTTCTCTAAGTACCCACACAGCACGCACTAGGCAACATCCACACACAACAAAGCAAATTCAGCATTGTCTCAGGCCCCGTTCATCCCAGCTACAGCATGTCTAACCACCTACTCAAACCACTTCTGCAGCATATGAGCCACATCCACAAGTGGCTTGTTCATCTTTCCCCTTGGGACAGACACTTTTACATTAAAAACCTAGTTTCCAACTTGATCTATACTGTAATATAACACTGCTACTTTATCTACTAAAATCTCAAATGTAAACCTGTTATTTTACCTGCCCTGGCAATACATGCTCGTACAGTGGAACCTCAGATTGCGAGTAACAAGGTTTGCGAGCATTCTGCAAGACGAGCAAAGTCTTGGTTTACGAGTACCGAGTATCATGTATCACGCATGCGCTTCTTGTTTTGACTCCGAGCGTCACATGATCAGAAATAAGGCAATGGTTTTTCTCTCTCTTACACTGCAGAATTGTGGGTAATCGTGTCCCCTGCAGGGTCTTAGTGCTCGTCTCTCACTGGTATAATCAACATCTGTAAAATATCTTTTATTTTGTGTGTGTGTGTGTGTGTGTGTGTGTGTGTGCGTGTGTGTGTGTGTACAGAACGTGTGTACCGTTTATTATGACACACGTGTGCATGCGTGTAAAGCAAAAGAAAGTCTCATTAGAGAGTAAAGATCCATTTTCTCTCTCTGTATCAGCTTGCACTGCACTTTGCGCACACGTGTGCACACATTGGACACCTGCCCCTTCACACACACACACACACATAAACCCTCCTCCTCTCGCCTTCACACACACACACACACACAAACACTCTGCTCTACACAGAAACTCTGCTCTGTCGCAATTCTTTTCAAAGGTAAAGTGCAGGTTAATTTGTTTTATTTATTTATTATTTTTTTGGGGGGATTTTTCCCCGATTTTCTCCCTAATTTAGTCGTGTCCAATTCCTCCCCGTCACTAGGGGGCTCCCACATTAAGGCTACTACTACCACTCAACCGGGAGGGCCGAAGACTATCACCTGTTTCCTCCGAACCACGTGACGCCAGCAGACCGCATCTTTTCGAACTGCTCGCTCGCGCACCGTTGGGGGCGGAGTAACACACTCGGAGGACAGCGCTATCCACTCCCTCCGTTGCGTGAGCTCACAGACGCCCCTGATTGGTGATTAAGCCGTGATTAATGTGGGAGCACTAAGTACCTCTCATCCCTCCCCTCTCGGCCAATCAGCTCTCTCTAGACCTCCGGCTGCGAGAGGTTACAGCACCACCCGGGATTCGAACTAGCGATCTCCGGATGATAGGGCGAGCGCTTTTAACCACTGCGCCACTCGGAGGCCCAATTTGTTTTATTTTTACTTAACAGCAGTGATTCCGTTAGTCTGCGCTCAGTCGAGTGTCATTAGAGAGATTTCTTATTTATTTTCCCGATAAAACAGTGTTTCCGTTTGTCGATTCCGTCTCTGTGTGCATGGAGTTTGCATGTTCTCCCCGTGCTTGGTGGGTTTCCTCCGGGTACTCCGGTTTCCTCCCGCAGTCCAAAGACCTGCAGATTTATTTATTCCCAAATTGGCCGTAGTGTGTGAATGAGAGTGTGAGTGAATGTATGTGTGTGTGCCCTGCGATGGATTGGCCCCCTGTCCATGGTGTACCCCGTCTCATGCCCTAAATCCCCTGGAATAGGCTCCAGGTCCCTGCGACCCTGAATACAGGATAAAGCGGTATAGATGGTGAGTGAGAGTGTTTCAAACAAACATATGTTAACAATATTCATTGATGATTCTACTTTATTACATCATCTCATGCTAAACGTTGAGGTCCCTCTACATCTGGGCATTTTTACCATAAGCACATCAATCATGTGTAGTTGAAATTACATTACTTCATTATAGCAGTGAAGACAATGGTGGGTTTGGGGAACACTGTGCAACATCTTCGCTTTGATCTTCTGTCTTCTGGTTCCTCTTTCTAGTCTAACATTAGCTACAGTATTTCCTCTTTCTTAACATGATGATAGGATTACATCAATGTGTCGTTCTCTTTTATCTCCAATTTTCTGTATAAATATTGCAGAAGCTTTGCATAAGAATCTAATTATAAACCCACACCAATCCATTTGATCAGACAGTCTTTTTTAATCCTGGATTTTTGGTTTACAAAAAGGGTTAGTCTACTTCTTGTTTAAAGTTTAATCTCTTCTCATAAATATTAGCATCAAAAGTTTAAAAAATTTGGTTGAAATCAACAGTATCAATTCCGCTTAATGCAGATATGTTTCACTTTGACTTGTCAGATCTTGTTTCAGTAATTGGGAGTAAGTCATCAGGTTGCACAATTTTGAGAAGTCTTACAGTCATCATAAGGAGAAGCTGTACATCCGAAGAAAATAGACAGCTAAATGTTGAAATGAGGAGTGCCGTCACAGCCATATTGACTGCACTGATTCTAACCGAGGTTGCTGCAGAAAGCAGGTTTCAGTGGAGGTGAATGTGAACGTTGATTCACGTGACACACAGAGCGGTTATCATTTTTCGAGCTGCAGTAGAAACCCTGTTACCTGTTGGTGTTTATCAAACATAATAAAAAGTTGTGTTTTACCATAACTTTTATCAAACACTTTTATCATTTTATCAAACACTTTTTTGCTATCTAGCAAAACAAATGTAGACCAAGAAGCACATATCCAGCTAGGATATCAACAGAGCTGTTATTTCTGACATTGCCAGGTTGCTGGTCCCACAGGTCACTCTCATGGAGTACTTTCTTTCTTTTTTCATGTCCATGACGATAATTAATCCACTGACAGTACCTTTAGGAAGGTCAGCTACAGTGCCTTGTAAAAGTATTCATACCCCACATTTTTTCATGTTTCAAAGACAAAAGTAAATGTATTTTACTTTACAAGCTCCTGCGGCATCCTTCATTCCCGCGCCGAGCCCGCCTTCGCGTCCCCGCCGCCGAAGAGGAAAAGGCCGGGAGGAGGACAATGTTAAGGCCGCCGATCCCAGCTGGGAAAGCCGCCCGGCCGATGGACGTCCGAGCAAGACTCCCGCCTGAGGCCGCGCCCAGAGAGAGCTGGGAGGGGCCAGGCCGGTCAGCGACAGCAGAGAGAAATCATCCAGGGAGCGTGCAGGAGCGCTGCCTCGCGTGCTCCGTTCTGCCATTCCGCCCACCGTCACTTTCCGCCAGCCGTGTGCCCGCATGCCAGCGGGGCACTGCCTCGGACCACGCACGGGCACACTTCATCCCCACCCTTTCTCTCCGTCCTCCCTCCTTTAACCCTTTCCTTGCCCTATTTATTCCAAATAAATTACCCTTTTTCCCTAAGATCTCGCCTCGTGTCTGTGTTTCACGGTGCTGCCCGTGCAACAAAGGGTCAAACCCGTTACAAGTGGCACAAAATTGTGAAATGGAAGGAAAATGATAAATGGTGTTCCAAATGATTTACAATAAATATCTGAAAAGTATGGAGTGCATTTGAATTCACCCCTCTGAGTCAATACCTTGTAGAACCAGCTTTCACTGCCGGTGCAGCCGCAGGTCCTTTGGTGTGTGTCTCTATCAGCCTTGTACATCTAGAGAGTGAAAGTTTTGCTCATTCTTCTTTGCAAAATAGCTCAAGCTCGGTTAGATTGGATGGAGAGTATCTGTGAACAGCAATTTTCACATTCTGCCACAGATTCTCAAGGGAACAGCCAAAAGACAAAGCACAAGGTAACATCTTTGCAATATCATATATTTGACCTTCTGCCTTCTGGTTGCTCTTTGTATTATACATGAGCTATATCTCAGGTCTTGAAAAGGGCAACAAGTTGATATTAATGAGCTTGGTCCAATGTTATATTGTTTCTATATAAATATTGCAAAGGCTCCATATCAGAATCTAAGACTATTCACAATATTTACAAATTTCAGGCTTGTCATGTCAGATCTTGTTTCAGTAACTGGGAGTAAGTCATGAAGTTGCACAACTTTAAGTGGTCTTGTGTGTGTGCATGTGTTCAAATTTGTAGTGATACGTCAGAGATACACAGGCTTTTCTGCTGGAGAGAATAAATTGGGTGTCAATTGCATAACAATGGTATGAAAATATATGTGATGTTATGACCTTACTAAGACACCAGGTATAGAAGGAGAATTGAAGAGGATCAAGTCCTGAGAGACACCAGTGAAGAGTCTGCGTGGGGCAGATGTGGTTTATGAGTGTTCCGCAAGACGAGCAAAGATTTTTAATAAAAATTTGACTTGAAAAACGAGCATGTCTTGGTTTACGAGTGCCAAGTTTTTTGACACCGACACACACACACACCGACACACACACACACACTCTCGCCTTAACCCCCCCGCCCCTCCCCGGCTTCACACAGACACACACTTTGCTCTACACAGAAACTCTGCTCTGTCGCGATTCTTTTCAAAGGTAAGGTGAAGGTGGTGGTTCATTTGTTTTTGTTTTTGTTTACTTTACAACAGTGATTCCGTTAGTCTGCGCTCACGCTAGTGTCATTAGAGAAATTTCTTTTTTCCCCGTTGAAACAGTGTTTCCGTTGTGTGTGTGTTTGTTGTGAAACTTAAAAAGCAAGGTGGGGGGAGGGAGGAGGGGTTTTACTGTGTAAGATGAGGCAAGGGAAGGGGCTAATTCCACACACACACACACACACACACGCACGCACACAAATACACGGCGCCTGCCGCCAGTGGCTCAATTATTCCCTGATAGAGGTGCAATGCCTTTATCCTGTAGTGCTCACTTATATTCAAGCTGCAACTAGCTTTCCATCCGAAAAGGGCAAAGGATGCATTTATGGTGTTTCTGCTCACAGACAGAGCACTAGAGTGGGCCACTGAATTGTGGCAGCACCTTTCCTCTGAGCAGCCCTTGGAATGAAGCAGGCCTTATGGCCATGTATAAGCTCCAGACAGGGAAAATCTCCTCTACCTCATAAATGCTGCTTCAATGCCTAGCCAGTCGCTCACACAAAGCCACGAAGCCTCACCTCTGCCAATGGAAACAGAGCCTGAGGTTTCAATTCAATTAAATTTTATTTGTGTAGCGAATTTAATAATTGTCAGCATCACAAAACGGCTTTACACAATCAAAAGAACTATTTAAGTTTGTATGAAATGTGAATGTGCATTAATCCAAAATGGTCAGATAGTCAGATACTCCCTGATGAGCAAGCCGAGGGAGATGGTGGCAAGGAAAAACTCCCTGAGATGGCAGTAGGAAGAAACCTTCAGAGGAATCGGACTCAACAGGGAACCCATCCTCATTTGAGTGAACAGAAAGCAGGAATGGATCTGCATTCATATTGTGTGTTAGGTTTCAGGCAGTTCAGTATAACAGTTGTGAACAGATGTTAATTGATGTTAATATGGAGTCCAGGTAGTTATTGGAGGCTCAGGTAGACTTGTAGGAAATTCCAGTCCTATACTATCGAGCGACTTTAGCCAAGTCTGCAGAGTCAAGTCAAGTCAAGTCAATTTTATTTATATAGCGCTTTTAACAATTGACATTGTTGCAAAGCAGCTTTACATAATAAAAGAAGTAAGTTTGTATGCAATGTGTATGAATCAAAATGATAAGATTGTCCCTGATGAACGAGCCGAGGGCGACGGTGGCAAGGAAAAACTCCCTGAGATGGTAATAGGAAGAAACCTTGAGAGGAACCAGACTCAACAGGGAACCCATCCTCATCTGGGTGATAACAGATAGCAAGGATTGATCAACATAATAACGTGTACTGGAAGTTCAGTATAACAGGAGATGTGTTTAAAATTAAAATTAAAAGGAGTCCAGTTTGTTCTTGGAGGCTCAGGTAGACTGTAGGAGATTCCAGTCCTGAGCTATCGAACAACTGCAGTCACAGGTCCCCAGAGAATCAATCGATGACAGGACAGTCTTCATGGAAACCATCCCCAGCCACCACACGAATCCAGGCAGACCACACGGAGCATCCATGCGACGAGATCTCCAACCAGAAGCAGGACTCCAGGACGGGTTAGACGTGTCCAGAGGGCGGAGGGGTCTGAATCACTCAGGAGTGACATGTATAGCTCGACAGAGAGACAGAGAGAGGGAAAGGAGAGAGGGAAAGGAGAGAGGGAAAGGAGAGAGAGAGAGGAGAGAGCAGAAGAGGAGAGAACAGAAAATAAGGAGAGATGGCAGTTAGGTCTGGTCACAGTGTATAAGGTGAATGTATATTTAGTGCAAAGTGCAAGCAGGGACTCCGGCAGGACTAACTATAACAGCATAACTAAAAGGGAGAGCCAGAAGGAAACACAGACATGAGGGCTCCCTGTGATGTAAAGCAACCAATCACCTCACCGTCAACAAACCTGAGTGATCAATGAGAGTGGGGAGGACAGCATCTAAACATACCAGTTCACCAGAATACTCTACGTCCATGAGTCCCCCAGATCTGCTCCTTTATCTAAGGCAAATCTACATACAAAATGCTTGGCTAAATAAATAGGTTTTTAGCCTAGACTTAAACACTGAGACTGTGTCTGAGTCCCGAACATTAATAGGAAGACTATTCCATAACTTTGGGGCTTTGTAAGAAAAAGCTCTGCCCCCTGCTGTAGTTTTTATAACATGCGGTACTGACAGGCAGCCTGCATTCTTTGATTGAAGTAGGCGTGGCAGATCATAAGACTCTAGCAGTTCACTCAGATACTGCGGCGTGAGACAATTTAATGCTTTATATGTCAACAGTAGTATTTTAAAATCAATGCGAAATTTCACAGGGAGCCAATGAAGTGAAGATAAGATAGGGGTGATGTGCTCTTATCTTCTGGTTCTAATGAGGACTCTGGCTGCTGCATTCTGGACTTATTAAAGCTTGTTTATACACCTAGTTGAACAACCAGACAGTAAAGCGTTGCAATAGTCCCACCTTGAGGTGATAAAAGCATGAACTAGTTTTTCTGCATCATTTAGTGACAATATATTCCTTATCTTGACAATATTTCTGAGGTGAAAGAAAGCTATCCTGGTGATATTGTCTACATGAGCTTCAAATGAAAGACTAGAATCTATAATCACACCAAGGTGTGATTCTATGTACTAGATAGAAGAGAAATGCCACCTAAAATTACAGTGTGAACTAAAATCTTGCTTCTAGCTTCATGCGGCCCTATGACAAGAACTTCTGTCATATCAGGATTAAGCAGAAGGAAGTTCATTAGCATCCAGTCTCTTATATCCTTTACACATTTCTCAAATTTAGCAAGCTGGTTTCTCTCATCTGGTTTTGCTGAGACGTATAACTGTGTGTCGTCAGCATAACAGTGAAAATTAATATCATGCTTACTGATTATGTTTTCCAGAGGAAGCATGTAAAGGGAAAAAAAGCAGTGGGCCTAAAACCGAACCCTCTGGGACACCAAACTCCACTTTAGAACATGCAGAATAATCACGATTTAAATCTACATACAGATAACGATCAGTCAAATAGAATCTGAGCCAGGAGAGGGCTGTTCCCTTAATTCCTACTACATTTTCTAATCTGTGAAGGAGAATACTATGATCAATTGTGTCATTGAGGTTGAGTAACACAAGCATAGTTACACAACCCTGATCAGGGGCCAATAGGAGATCATTTACTACTTTAACGAGTGCTGTCTCTGTGCTGTGATGAGGCCTAAATCTGTTCTGCTACTATCTTTTCCAGAATCTTAGAGATAAAGGGGAGGTTTGACATCGGCCTGTAATTGGACAGCTGACCGAGGTCGAGGTCATACTTCTTAATTATCGGTTTAATAACTGCTAATTTAAAAGATTTTGGAACATACCCAATGCTGAGTGAAAGAATTAATTATGTTCAACAGGGGTTCTGTTATACCTGGTATCTGTTTGAGAAAATGTGTCGGTACAGGATCTAATATACAGGTGATCATTATACCAGAGAGCGCGTTTCTTATCTCTAATCAATTTCCTTTTAACTGTAGCTACGTTATCTGAGGTATAACGAAATGTTGACTCTAAATGTTCAGTCGCCTGATTCAGTTATGTGAAGTCAGATGGCGATCCAATCAAAGTCTCTGGAAGATTATTGATAAAGCTCTGTGCGGTATTTGATGTAAATGTACGTTTAAGGTGGAAGCGCGGTGCTGTGCTGCATACATTATTACTATGACACGCTTTAATCGAGACAAGGTAGTGATCTGAGATAACTTCAGACTGTGGAATTGTGGTTATATTTCCTATACTTAATCTGAAGGATAATATTAAATCTAAAGTGTGACCTGCTTTATGAGTGGGTCCTACTACACACTGATTTACTCCTACTGAGTCCAGTATGGACATTAATGCTGTTCTCAGAGGGTCTTCTGGATTCTCAAAATGAATATTAAAATCTCCGGCAATTAACGCTTTGTCTACAGAAATGACTACATTTGAATGGAAATTCACAGAGAAATTCAGAGTACGGCCCTGGGGTTCTGTAAATGATAATTAGCGGGATCAACTGAGCAGACTTAATATTTGTAGCTACACTTTTTATGTTACTATAGAGAACTTCAAATGCATTAAATTTGTGTTCATGTTTTTGTAAAAAAAAAAACAAGAAAGAGCAGTACCAGAAATGCCCAGAGAAGAGAGACGAGAAATAAGTAAATCGTGGGAGACAGTATCGAAGGCAGAGCTGAGGTCCAGTAGCAATAGTATAGACAAGGATCCAGAATCACCAGTAAGCAGTAGATCATTCACTACCTTTACAAGTGTAGTTTCAGTACTATGGAGGGAGCGAAAACCTGACTGAAAAGGGTCGAAGAGATTATTATCAAGTAGAAAGGACTGGAGTTGTGTAGCAACAGTACTTTCCAGTAATTTAGATATGAATGGTAAGTTAGAAATGGGACGATAGTTAGATAGAACTGAGGGGTCGAGGTTGGGTTTCTTAAGCACAGGTGTAACTGCAGCAGTTTTTACTGGCAACGGAAATGAAGCAGAAGTAAGAGATGCGTTGATGAAATGAGAAATAGGTGCAGAAATAGCAGAGTGGCAAAGTTTCAGGAGAGAAGTAGGAGCAGGATCAAGGTGACAGGAAGAAGAGTTGGATTTCAGGATTAGCTTAGAGACGGAGTCTGGGGTCGTCAGAGAAAAACAAGATAGAGACTGAGATGATGGAATTGTTGGATGGCTGAGCTCTGTATTAGTAGGGAAACATTGGTGGACGGCATTAGTCTTCTCAAGCAAATAATGCAGAAAAGAGCAGCAAAACTCATTAGAATCTATAGTATCCTGAGGTGTGTGGTTGGTAAGTTTATTTATCGAATTAAATAATGCTTTTGGCCTGTTGCTCAAAGATAGAGCGAGCTGAGAAGAGAGCGGATTTATAACATTTGAGATGATCAAGAAAAGCCAAGTAATGAACATTAAGACCGGTAACCCTACCTGGACATCCAGCGGTTCAGCGACCATAACCTGCTGTATGCTATTTCGCCACGTCTCATTGGGATGAGGCCAGAGCAAAATATTTCTTCGGCCTTCGCTAGTTTAAACACCTCTGTAAAGTTATGCTTGCTAACCTCTGACTGACGAAGGCATATATCGTTAGCTCCAGCATGTACTCCAGCATGTACAACTATCTTAGAGAACCTACTCCTTCCTCTATATACCCACCCATCACACGGCGTAGTGATGCCCCCATGAAGACAGAGTGGTGAACTACTCAGTGCCAAGTGTCTGGGCAATCGAGCGCTCCACACTAAGCATACACTGGACCCTTGTATGAGTTGGACCATCCATAAAAGAGGGGTATTGTAATGACACGGTCTCGCAGTGGGCAGAACCGTGTGAAAACATTCAACACAGTTTAGAGCCTTAACACACTCAGCCATCACCACCCTAACATTTTGGTCCTAAATTCTTTATGCAGACAGATGATTATTATGATTCTGGTTTGTAATATTGAGTGCATTTATCTACATCCATCCCATGAACATTCCTTCTGAGGAAGAAGTGACTTATGCTAACAGATGTGAATCAATTACTTAATGGTGGTGAATTACTCAATTAGGTGGACTTAGAACATCACTTTAATGTTGGTTTTGGAAAGTCAATGCCATTTACGGCTTTCGAACTACTGCTCCGTCAGTATGTAAAGGTGACTAGCTTTGTATTAGATACTCTAAAGGTGATTATCACACAGGCTGCCCTGCTAAAAGATCTTGAGCTATGTCGACCGCGGATCACAAATGACATAAAGTACTTGTTGCAGATGTTTTATTTAACCTAATAGTCCAATTTCTACAGTCATAAAAAGTGAAATGACCGAAGTGCTTGTTACAGTCATCATCTAAATTTTGTATTTCTGTATTTTCTGTGGAAACTTGGATTACGAATATAATTCATTCCAGAAGTGGGCTCGTATATCAAAAGACTCGTAAACCAAATCGTATTTTCCCATAAGAAATAATGGAAACTCAAATTATTCGTTCCACAGCCCCAAAAATACATAGAAATAATTAATATAAAATATAAAGTAAAAATAAAACAAATTAACCTGCACTTTACCTTTAAAAAAGTAAAAATAAAGCTTGACAGATAAGTTTTTGTGAGTGCAGGCGCTGTGTGTGTGTGTGCCCGTGTTTGTGTGTCTGTGTGCGAAGCTAAAGTAAGAGGAGAGGAGGAATAAGCCCCTCCCTTCTGCCTCTTCTCATCTAATACACAGTAACATTTTCTCCTCTCTTATTTGAGTTTTACACATGCACACACACAACGGAAACACCGTTTTATCTGAAAAATAAACAAGAAATTTTGATGACACTCGACTGAGCCGTATTACTCATAATCCAAGGTTAAAATTAATATGCTATTAATTAATACGAGAAATAGTGCTTTCGGATTGTAACATTTACTGTTTTTTTTTTACCTCTAATGAAAGTCTATACTGTTTGTTGAGCTCTGGCTCTGGTAATTGATTTTGTTGGGTCTTTCTTTTTCAGTTTAAGGAATATATAGTGCTGACAGAAAGATTTAGACCCATCACTCAGAACATGGTTAAAGCTTCTTTGGTAGCAATGACAGCTTTGTGACAGTTTGTGAATGATGCTACCGGCTTGGTATACCTTTCTTTTGAAAGTTTCTTCCATTTTTCTTGTCAGAACCATTGAAACTCAAACATGTTGGATGGGTAGTGTCAGTGAACAGTTATTCTCTACAAAGATGCTTTCAAGAGTTAAAGAGATAAACAGACTTTATGGTCATTGTAGTGACACAACAAAATTAGTTTGGTAGCTCTCAGAGAGCAGCAGCAATAAGAAATGTAATAATAAAAAAAATTTTTAAAGAATAAACACAAAGTAATGGCACTTAAATATAATAAATATATAAATATAACAATATACACAATGGGATGTATGTGAAGTGGATCTGGAACTGGAACTTGGTGCAAAGAGCAGAGTGCAAACAGTGCGGGCACGTTTGTTCAAAACGTTGGTATCATGTCCAGACTTAGCAGGATCTCATGTGCCGTTTAGTGAAGTCTGGCCGCAATACCATAGCTGGAGTGATGGCTGTCCTTCTGTATGTCTCTCCCATCTCAAGGGAACTCAGGATCTCATTTATAGTGACCCTTGGGACATTGGTTCTTAATCGTCATTCCCGATTGCTCAGTTTGTGATCTGGGAAGACTGTTGGCTGTTCCTTTTGAAGATGCTTTGGGCACTTTCAAAACTGCAGAAAGTTTCTTGTATCCTCTGGTATCCCCAGTTTGATATCTTGCACAATTCCGTTCACAGGTCTACAAATTCTCTCAACCTCATGGATTTGTTTTCATTGTGACATACGCCATTCATGGTACAGTGGTGTGCTTTCCTAATTATGTCCAATAAATTCATTTAGGCACAGGTGGACTCCAATTAAGCTATAGAAGCTTTAATGTCTCCTAAACGCTTGAGCGGAATATTTAATTCGTCTGTTATCTCTTCTATAACAGATAAACTTTTGCTCTTTGCAATTGCAATAAGAACTTTGCTTGATGTGGTTACACTTTCCACCCACCAAACCAGATCAAAAATATTTTGATTACAATAGTTTAGTCTTGATTAAATTTACCATATCAAAACCTCCTTGACATTTAAAGATTTAGAGATGATTTTTAAAAATGTTTTTCCACATTTTAAATGAACAATATGGCTTTTTATATTTAATTTAAAAAAATTTGAATAAAAGTCCCAAGTTCAGTATTACATTCTGGCTGGAAATGAGGGGAAACAGCAAAGGGCAAATTATTATATCTATAAGTAGACACAAATGTGTAAGTGTACCATCACTAAGGACGTCAGGAACTAGACAGGAGAGCTTATGTGCTAGATTGACCATTGACATACAGTATTGTCTGCTCTGAAAGTATTTGAACAGCAAGGCCACTTCTTTTGTTTCTGCTACACACTGAACACATTTGTGTTTGAGATTTGTGTTTCAGAATTCTAACTTTTATTTCCTGATATTCATGTCATGGTTCTTCCTTTATTTATACTTTTGACTTTTGTGTTCTATAAGACTTTTATATTGACATGTGGTTCCAGACTCTAGTTCTCAGCATGCTCTTCACCAGTCATATGGTCCTAATTGAATTCACGTCCATGACGTTCTGGGTGAGTTTGATTTGTGTTAAAATACTACAGAACATGGCAGTGTTTGTTTCAACCCACTCATTTTTCAAATTATCAGATATATTGAAAAAAGTGACCAACAGGTGTCTCTTGTTGCCCAAATGTTCCCAGTTGGATTGACTGTTTGAACAATTAATGTTGCTCTGAATGTCTACACTTGATTTGACCTGTTAAGAACACCCACTCACTCATCGTTTATACCGCTTTATCCAGGGACTCAGGGGGCCTGAAGCCTATCCCAGCAGACTTAGGGCTCCTGAACAGGGTGCCAATACATCGCATACATACACTCACACTCCAGGCAATTTGGAAACAGCAATTAGCCTAATCTGCAGGTCTTTGTACTGTGGGAGGAAACTGGAGTCCCCGGAGGAAACCCACCAAGCACGGGGACAACATGGAAACTTCGAGGAATCGAGCCTGGCCGGGAATCAAACTTTGGAGGTGCAAGGCGACACTACACCACCGTGCCAACTGTTAAGAACACATTTGTTGTTAAGAAGGTTAAACCAAAATGTAGACCAGTGAACTGTCTATGGGAGAAAGTCATAGCACAAGATGGAGCCTCTCATCAGCAGTGAGAATCAGAAGGTCAGACTGGATTTTTCAAAGAAATACAAAGATGAACCACAAAAGTTCTGGAACTGAGATAAACCTCTACAGAAGTGACTGAAAGGCCAAAGTGTGGAGAAAGTAAAGAACTGTTCATGGTCTGAAACATACAAGCCCATGGATTTAACAGGTCGTGTCAGGGCCTGCATGGCTGCTCCTAGAATGTTCTCACTCACTTACTCACTCACTCACTATCTCACTATCTCTAACCTGTATCCAGGGTCGCGGGGGCCTGGAGCCTATCCCAGGAGACTTAGGGCACAAGGCGGTGTCAGATCTACTAAGAACTACAACTCCCAACACCGATGCCACGGTTCACCTGAATACTAAACACCTGAAGCTAATTACAGAACTAATAAAAGAGACTCACACACGTCCGGTGGTTGCGAAGTATACGCCCCCTGTGATTAGCTCCAGAGTCGTTACCAAGCCTTTTCTGAATACCTGCCTTTTGATATTGACCCCGTTTGTGTTTTCGTTTCTGAGTTTAGCCTGATCCCGTTTATGCCCGACGCACATCTCCTGACCCTTGCCTGTTTAAACGACTATCGACTTTGGATTCTCTTGACTGGTTCGTTTGATTTGTTCAGAAACAATAAATATCTTAACTGCACCTGCGTTCTCCAAGTCTGTAACTCTGACAGGCGGGGTACACTCTGGACAGGGTGCTAACTCATCGCAGGGCACACACACATACACTTACACACTACAGCCAATTTGGGAACACCAATTAACCTAACCTACATGTCTTTATACTGTGGGAGGTAACTGGAGCACACAGAGGAAACCCACCAAGCAAGGAGAGAACATGCAAACTCCATGCACACAGACATGGTAATAAAACCTGGCCGGGAATTGAACCCGGACCCTGGAGGTACAAGGCGAAAGTTCAAGGCGTGCTGAATGTTCTCTATAATTTTTTTTGATAATGGAACTCAGGATTGAGGAGCAGAATGAAGTCTGAATTCTACTTAACCATTCTGTCTAATACTTTTACAGAGAAATCTATCCGATCTAACTGGGAAGAAATTCATCATGCAGCTGGACAAGTGAATCAGCAGAGCTTGTGCAGCTTTTCACCTCCTGAAGAAAACAAGCTTGGAAAATCATCACAACAGGAGAGTACAACTGTTTGGTAACAGCTTGATGCTGTTATTGCAAGCCAGGGAAATGCTACCAAATATCAAGTGTTACTTACCTATTTCATTTTATTTACTCTCCAGTTCTTACAGCCATATTTGGTTTACCACATCTGGATGCAAATATCAGAAAATGAAAGCTGAAAATCTTGTCAATCATCTCGTAGTTTTTATCTCAAACCCAGTTGTCCTTCAGCATCAAGTGAAGAGAGAAATAATTGCTTTTGCTGCTCCGGTACTTTCAGAGGGGACTGTGAAAATTATCTTTTAATATCCTTTGTGGGATGGGAGGAAATGTCTTTTCACGTCGTGGGGTCTTACAGTGTGAGATGAGATGGAGCTGTTGTTAAAGGGTTTACCAAATGAGCGTTTGAGACACAATGTACAGTCGTGGCCAAAAGTTTTGAGAATGACACAAATATTAGTTTTCACAAAGTTTGCTGCTAAACTGCTTTTAGATCTTTGTTTCAGTTGTTTCTGTGATGTACTGAAATATAATTACAAGCACTTCATACGGCTTCAAAGGCTTTTATCGACAATCACATGACATTTATGCAAAGAGTCTGTATTTGCAGTGTTGGCCCTTCTTTTTCAGGACTTCTGCAATTCGACTGGGCTGCTCTCAATCAACTTCTGGGCCAAATCCTGACTGATAGCAACCCATTCTTTCATAATCACTTCTTGGAGTTTGTCAGAATTAGTGGGTTTTTGTTTGTCCACCCGCCTCTTGAGGATTGACCACAAGTTCTCAATGGGATTAAGATCTGGGGAGTTTCCAGGCCATGGACCCAAAATTTCAACGTTCTGGTCCCCGAGCCACTTAGTTTGCCTTATGGCACGGTGCTCCATCGTGCTGGAAAATGCATTGTTCTTCACCAAACTGTTGTTGGATTGCTGGAAGAAGTTGCTGTTGGAGGGTGTTTTGGTACCATTCTTTATTCATGGCTGTGTTTTGGGCAAAATTGTGAGTGAGCCCACTCCCTTGGATGAGAAGCAACCCCACACATGAATGGTCTCAGGATGCTTTACTGTTGGCATGACACAGGACTGATGGTAGCGCTCACCTTTTCTTCTCCGGACAAGCCTTTTTCCAGATGCCCCAAACAATCGGAAAGAGGCTTCATCCGAGAATATGACTTTGCCCCAGTCCTCAGCAGTCCATTCGCCATACTTTTTGCAGAAGATCAATCTGTCCCTGATGTTTTTTTTTGGAGAGAAGTGGCTTCTTTGCTGCCCTTCTTGACACCAGGCCATCTTCCAAAAGTCTTGGCCTCACTGTGTGTGCAGATGCGCTCACACCTGCCTGCTGCCGTTCCTGAGCAGCTCTGCACTGGTGACACTCCGATCCCGCAGCTGAATCCTCTTTAGGAGACGATCCTGGCGCTTGCTACAGCCACAATATCCTTGCAGTCTCACAAATGGCTTTCTTTGCAGGAAGCCATTTTTATGCAACACAATGATGGCTGCACTCGTTTCTTTGCAGGTCACCATGGTTAACAATGAAAGAACAATGATTTCAAGCATCACCCTCCTTTTAACATGTCAAGTCTGCCATTCTAACCCAATCAGCCTGACATAATGATCTCCAGCCTTGTGCTCGTCAACATTCTCACCTGAGTTAACAAGACGATTACTGAAATGATCTCAGCAGCTCCTTTAATGACAGCAATGAAATGCAGTGGAAAGTTTTTTTTCGGGATTAAGTTAATTTTCATGGCAAAGAAGGACTATGCAATTCATCTGATCACTCTTCAGAACATTCTGGAGTATATGCAAATTGCTATTATAAAAACTTAAGCAGCAACTTTTCTAATTTCCAATATTTATGTAATTCTCAAAACTTTTGGCCACGACTGTAGTTGTGTTCTTACTCAGATCTCATTAAATTCATAGAATTCTCTCAGTTCCCTGATAATCAAGATTAATCATAACATGCAGTGAAATTCAGAAATTCTGTGCATAAACTTTGAGGTTTTTTAAACCCTAGTTATCACCACATTACTGATTAATTTAGTTATTTGCTCAGAACCGTAAATAACACTCAGACATGAATGACTAAAACAAAAACGTCTCATGGCAAAATCACTGACTCATAGCCCACACTGATGAACCACATGCAGTGACATAAACGGTTTTGTCTGTCAATACATGACCAATGCATTCTCCTGAACATTACGAAAAATATTATGGATAAAAAAGAAATAATTTATGATACCTTTAGTATTAAACTATATGATGCCAAACGGTTTAATATGTGTCTGTTTACTGATGTTGTTTCGTGTTGCTCGATCTGCAGGTAAAGGATCTTTTCAGCTAAACTCGTCTGCCGTCACTTCAAGAAAGCCTGCGTGAGAATGTAACTGCACCCTGAGTCAGCATCAGTGAGGGCGCCACCAACAGGTCAAAAGAAGACGCTCGTGAAATAAGAAAGAAATAAGGAAATGGACCGTGCTGCAGCTATCTCCATCTGTGACTTAACGGCTTTCCCACATTTCCAAACATTTTGCAACATTGCACTCCTCTACAAACTGTCTAAGACCTCCCAGTATTGACCTGCCATCTGTTCCATCCGCTCCCGAATCTACTACACCTTCAAGTCTGTTGTGAATGTCAAAATATCAGCAAATTAAACCAGAAAAAGGCTGCTGTAACCAAGAAGAGCATCCGTTCAACACCACCAGTAACGACACTGAATCTCTCCAATGACAGAAACTTCAAAGCACTTTTGTAAGTCGTTCTGAATAAAAGCATCTGCCAAATGTAAATGTGTGTATTTGCTCTTGTACACAAGTGCACTGTAAGGATGCCTGATCCTGCTGTGCCCTGATAAGCTTGGATTCACTTTTGTGCTGTATTATGGAAATGTATTTTGTTAAAAGAGAATTAGAATAATAAAAATTAACCAAAGGCTGGACTGGGACAAAAAAAACTTAATCAGCCATGCCATTTTTGGTCAAGTCAGCCTACTATAGCAATCCAGAATCGGTCCAGTTGGACACCAGCCATATACTGTAAACCCTACCATTCAAAACACACACACACACACACACACACACAGTGCCATGCTGACAAAATTAAATCAGTGGACTTATCACACAATCTCCCCAAAATACAAGCACTTTCGACACAACTGCAGCCCAGAAACCCGCCGACCCACCAGGAACGTGGCCGGGATGCCAGACGGCCTGTTCCTGTTTAGAATAATGGCTGAACGGTCATGAGTATATGGGCTGCTACTTGTCATCTACATGATCTCGATCATGCATTTTGTATCCAGTTAGCGCTCATCCTTAGACAGTAACCAAGCCAGTATTCTTGCTATGTTAATTTAAACAACATGTGGTTTAAATCTCTAAATGTTTTTCTGTAAACTTGGATTGTACATTTTACTGTATAAGAGTAAAGAATTATCAAATGTCTTTTCCTCCTATACTGGCTTTAACCTTTGAAATGAGAGCAAGTTAAATGTTGACTAAGCATGCATTAGGCGAGACTTGGTGGTTTCCTTTCCCGCTTATCTACTACACTGCAGCTCAGAAGAGGCTTAGCAAACTGGTTTATTATCGACATCTTGTATCAATCCATCTCCTCTCTGCAACATAACAGGTTTACTTATTTACTTGCTTTCCACTCCCCCCAAACCCACTTCCCTTTGCTTGGTTTAAACTGCCACGTCACTTTTCTTGAGAACAAAGTGAGATGTCGTGTCGTCTGAAAGGCACGAGAGAACTTCAGGCCTTTGGCTTTAGCTTTAATGGAACTCGAGCGTTTCATGAGTATTTGATCAGTAAAAATGAAACGAGGTTATAATTAGATTGCCAGCTAATCGGGGAAATGTTTTGTTCAGCCGTACAAGTTTTGCTCTTAATCTTTAACCTCTGCCATTTCTCATGGAGAATCTGTGACCTTGCAAGTGACAGTTTCCTGGAAGTTTATTTAAGCTTTTAAACAGTTTGTGCCACGTGGACGGGGTCGTAGTGATGATGTAAATGTGCACGCTGGTCTGGATTCACACATCATGTAGATATAAATACAAGCATTTCAATATTCACAGTTTTAAACAATATTATAGCACCTGTCTATTTGCGACCAAGGCGTCAGTAGCAAGTCCTATAACTTGGACTAAATTTTCCAGCATTTCCTGCAGATGCTCAATTGGATTGAGATCGAAAGACTCTGGAGGCCGAGGAAACACGTCGA
Source organism: Clarias fuscus (assembly GCA_030347435.1). Classification (NCBI taxonomy): domain Eukaryota; kingdom Metazoa; phylum Chordata; class Actinopteri; order Siluriformes; family Clariidae; genus Clarias; species Clarias fuscus. The sequence continues at coordinate 35,528,782 of CM059214.1, read as the reverse complement.
ACTCTTGTTAACGTTCCCCAAATCGTTCCTGAACAACGTGTGCAGTGTGTCAGGACGCATTGTCCTGCAGAAAGAGACCACAGCCGTCTGGGAACACCGTCTCCATCAAGGGGTGAAACTCGGTTAGCAGGAATGTTTAGGTAGGTGGGACGTGTCAAAAAAAAAAAACTGTTAAATGAATGGCAGAAGCCAAAGTTTCCCAGCATCACACTGCCAGCTCACCTTCTTCCCATAGTGCATCCTGGGTCCATCTCTTCCACAGGTTAGCAACACACACCTAAACACAGCCATCCACATGATGTAAAAGAAAATGTGATTCATCAGACCTTCTCCATTGGTCTACTGCAGGTCCAGTTCTAATGCACATGTGCTCATTGTAGGAGCTTTTGCTGGTGGACACGAGTTCCTTGCTATCAGAGCCAGTGTTCACTTTTTCTACAGTAGCTCTTCTATGGAATTGGACCAGACGGACTTGGCATCGTTGGTCATTTGGTGAATCCTGACAGCTGCAGACGTTTCAAAAGAGCTGCTGGTTTGGAGTTGCTCTGACCCAGTCGTCTAGACATCACAATCTGACCCTTCAAACCACTGCTCTGACCCTCGCTCCAATCCCTACACGGCCGTGATGTTAAAGTCACATCTTAACCTGGAACTCTTTGTCCTTTCTTGTCAGACAAGCTCAGCTGTGGTTTATAAAAATGACTTTTGAAGAATGTTTAAATGTCAGCGAGTTTGGGGAAAGCAGTGTCAGCGATTGACGTTGTCTTATTACAGACTGTAAGTTTAATATAGGTGTGTAGGAGTGACCGCTTGATCTAATCTTCACACATTTTGTTATTCACAGGAAACCTGAATGAGTTCAGTGATCTCAATTTACTGTCATCTGCTTCATGACGTTCGATCTCCAAGTGCAGAGTGAGTTCACAGCACATTTTTATTACTTTATTTATTACTACTTATATATTTTTACTTTATCTATTACTACTAGTCATTATAAGTAATAGTCCAATTAATTAAACGTCTTTCTGTCTCATGTGTGGAAGTTTAGAGTCTCCAGCGTCGGTATCAGTGTTAAAGCTGTGACTTTAAGTTTGATCTCATCTTCAGGACGAACGGGTTTAGCTTTTACAGAGTCTCAGTGAAAATCTAAACAGAACTGAAAACTCATTTAAAATATAATTATATCAATCAATCAGTTTTTTTACCTAAAGGTCAGAATTGTTCCTCATTTTCATTATAATTAAAGTTAATTCGCTGCACTCAGGCATGTTTTTACAGTCTTTGTCTTTAGACTTGCAGCGTCACTCTGTGGCTGATTAACACACAAATTATTAATCAGATGAAAAAGCAAACGAGTTGGAGAGCTGAAGAAGAAATCTGATCATCTGCTGTCTGTGGGACGCGTCGAGTCACAACAACTTTCCACAAAATTCATGTAAAGCTACTGTTTACCACATTGCGTTTCTGATGAGTCACCCACACACACACACACACACACACACACACACACACACACACACACACACACACACACACACACACGACAGCAGTAATCTGTTTAACGAGTTTAGAAACTGAATTCAGTTTGGCTCAAAAGGCAAGTTTATGGTTGTTAAAGTGTTTTAAAAGACTAATATTGTAATTAAAGCACATGATGATCAGATTTAAGATGTAAATAAAGAAAAAAAAACAAGTGTGAGGAGGAAACAGTCAGACTCATGAAGAGACGTGTCTTCTGGTTGGATTTAAAGACAGAAAAAATCAGGACGCAAATCAGGACGCATTCATCAGGAGTAAAGCGTAAGGAGTAAGGAGACTGCACACACACACACACACACACACACCCACACACACACACACCCACACACACACACACACACACACGCACGTCTCTTTATTCAACATCCAGAACAACCACTTTCACAACATCACCGGAGCGAGCCGTGAATAAGAGCTTAAACTGGAGCGAACGTCCAGGCGAAGGACAGAACGAGAGACGAAGACCAACTGAAAAGAGGGACACGGTGTGAAATGAGACACAGACGAGATTCAGGTGTAAAACTGATCAGAAGTGAAACTCGGACACGTGCGTGTGCTTATATCCTGTACACGTGGACGTGTATCACAGCGGCTGAGCGGCGCTGGTGTCCAGCGACTCTCTAGCGCCACCTTGACAATAATGAGGCAGAATGAGAAACACTTGAAGCTTCATAAGACATTCATTTAATATCTATAACATACAAAGTGCTTTAAGCTCGGACTTGAACAGAAGATCTGAGGCTCTCAGGCGATGACGCAGCTTCAGGCGTCTCTTTAATCAACATTCGACTAAACTTTGGGAATTTAAAAGACAAAATGTATTCTTTAGGTCAAGTTTAAGCATTCCGATTCGTCTCCACTGTGTGTATAAAAAATAAAATAAACCCAGGAGGGAAAAACCTTCCTCTGCTCCCTCCCGCTGGACTCCCCCTGACATTCGCTGTTCTCTGGAGGGGGCGTGGCTCAGGAGGAGCTCATTTATATAGACACTGAGGAGGGGAGTGAAATAGTGCGAGTTTAACGTGTGAAAAAAACCTTATAACCCGTTTATAACACGACCTGAAGCTGAACACTGAATCATCATGATTAAATAATCAACAAAACACAAACTGGTCTGAGTTCATCAGCATCAGAAATAAAACAATACATCATTTACATGAAACTAATAAGAGTAGAGTTTGATATTTTATCTCTGTAAATGAGTGACACGGCTGTGACCTGAACATCTGATAAACTCTTTACTCGTGCTATTATCTGCCTCTGCGGAATTTTATGCGTCTTTTTTTTATCTTTTCACACCACGAATCACACAAATGAAATAAAGCATGAGACTCAGATGAGTGGTTCAGTGATCTAACGATCGTGATAATAATAACCTTCGTCGCTATTTTAAAGCTCAACATCAAACCCGTTGTTGAGAATGTGGTGAAATAATTAAGCAATTAACTGATAGTTTGTTTCATTGTTATACCGTATGTTATGTTCTGTCTGAAATGTCTTTGTGCCACTTTTGGCTTTTAGCTTGTGAGAAAGATTTCATCTCAATGTACCGAGACTGTTTATAGTAAATAAAGGTAACACTGAGACATGTAATAAAATATCATTATTTAAAATGTTATTGTTAATTGTATACATTTATTTCTCCATAGTGTTTAGCACTGACCTCCAGGGTCCGAGTTCGATTCCCACCTCAGGGTCTGAATGCACGCGTTGTGGACGGATGGAAATTCACTTCTACAGCATTTGGATTCATTCAGAGTGACTTATAGAAGTGTTTTGCAGTAATAATACACATTGTAGCCTTGTGTTATACCTATAGGAACATTTTAATTAAACTGTATTAAAATGATTTTGCAATTCAATAGCCATTTTAAATAATATAAATCATTTCGATACATGAAACATGTTCATTAACGTAGCACTTCCTTGTTACCACCAGATGGCGATAAAGTAGCTTTTTTTTTTTCGAAAGCCGTTTTAAACTGTCCTTTTTTGTTGTTTTGGCGCCGCCTGGTGTAGAGCTGACGCATCAGCAGCCGTCTGTTTATTAGGCTGTGTCGGAAATCACAGCAAATACACTACATAGTGCACGCTTTTAGAGATTTAGAATTTCTCTAGTCAGAAACATCTAACAATATAATGTAATATAATGTAAGGCATTTTCTATAGTTTAGAGTACTTTGAAGATGACGATAGCGCCCTTTATAGTTAATAAGGTTTATTTGTGTGTGGTTTGGGACACAGCCATGGTAGACTCGGTGAAAAGGGTGCATAAGGCCTTTTATTTTATGGAATTTGTGAGTGAATAAAAATTCAAACTTAACGTCAATTTGTACATAAAATTAATATATTTTCTGCATCTTTTTTTATTGAGACAATGCAAATAAAATACAAAACATTAACAATAACAACAACAACAATAAAAACATTAATTATAATACATCAAACACAAAGGACAAGGAACTATAAATTGACAGTTCAAAAAAGGGTAAAAGACACGAGAGGATCGATATGATAATTAGTGAAAGAAAGACAAAAGGTGGCAGGAGACACATTACTTCCATTAAAAATAATGTCATAATAATATAGAAGTCTATTCTTCTTCTTATTAAGTCAAATTAGTTTAAGAGACTTAATAAGCGACGTCATTTCTATAATGAAAAGAGGGAAATATGACTGTTCCTTTCTAATTCTTTGTTTATGTATAAAGGATTTTGCATTTAAAACAAAATAATTAACTAAAAATTCAAGTGGTTTATTTTCCAAATTCTCATAATAAAAAATTATATCTTTAATACTAAAGGAGTGAGACATATTAAGGTGGTCCAAGAGGTGGTCTTTTAAAAGAATTAAGTTTTTTTTTTTTTCTCACACTCAAAAAACAAATGAATCAAAGTTTCATCTAATGTACCACAGAAAGAACATTTATTCTCTACCTCCCAATATCTAGATAAAACTGACAGGGTAGATCTTGTGGAGAATCTTAAAATGAACATCTTTTATTTTGTCAGAGATGCAGTATTTATTAGGTATAAGCCAGGCTTTATGCCAGTTAATATCATGAATATAAGACCTCCAATGAAACTTCCCCCTCGGAGTAATTCTTCTTTGAGTTTGAAAAAATTGCGAATGTGTTTATTATTGCATTTTTTATCAGTTATATCAATACCATCTAACATTAGTTTAGATTGTCTGATCTCATATGAACCGAAGGCCGGGTGACTGTTAATGAGAACAATTAAACCGGGGCGAATAGCTCTCATTAACAGATTCAATTCTTTAGTAGTAACTGGAAGTCCACAGAGATTCAGGAACTGCTCGTATCTCAACATATTGCCAGATTTGTCAAATAAAGAAAGAATGTTAGAAATGTTACTGTCGGTTCGACCAAAATAAGTTCATTGTTCCAAATGGGCATTTTGTGAGGAGAGAAGTTGTGTGAAAAACAGTTTCACTGCTGGTGAAATCTGGATAAATTAATTGGTAATTTAGAAGGGAATAATAACATTTTAAGACAAAGGAGAGAGCACCTATCATGTTAAACATATTATTTGGAATAAAGAGACATAAGGAATTACCATGTGTACGACATCGTTTAATCCAGTTAACTCTAAAGGTGTTAATGGTGTCAGCAAAGTCTAAGAAATCAAGACCCCCTTGAGTTTCACATCCAGAAAGCACATCCTTTTAAGTTTATGTGGTTTATTCTTCCAAACAAAATCCAGGAAAAGTTTACTGATATCTTTTATAACTTTATCATTAATAAAAAGAGAGAGAGGGAGAGAGAGAGGGAGAGAGGCAGATGGGTAAACAAAATGAGAAAGTCCATCCGCTTTGGATTAAAGGCCTCCAACCACCAAACTCAGATCTCTATGAAGCCAGCTATTGAACATTACTTTCGATTTAACAATCTTTCCATTAAAATTAAGATTTTGCCTAGTTACACTATTTTTACTTAATTGAATACCTAAATATTTAACTGTATATTTCACTGGAATTTTATTAAAATGACAATCATTACAAATGTTAAAATGTTTTGTGTATTAGTGCCAGCAGGTTAAACCAATGATTAGCAAGAGAGGCGCCATTTTGAAATACGAGCGCTGTCGCTAGGAGACGAGAGAGAGAGAGAGAGAGAGAGAGAGGTGGGCGGGGCATACTGAGTGCCGAGATAAAACCTGCAATTTGATTCATTGATGTCATTTAAATATTTGAGAATTTTTATTAAATATTTGCATTTAAGTATTATGTGAGGAATAAGGTAACCATGAGATGATAATTAATAAATGTAAAATAATAATAATAATAATAATAATAACAGTCAAATGTAAAAAAAAAAAAAAAAATCACCATCCAATCAGAGGTATCCTCGTCATGGTGATCTGCTAGCCAATCAGAACTCGAGGAGGCGGGACTAACGGAATACGGGTAGGACACCGCAGTTCCGTCGGCGGCCGAATCACAACGTCTGAGTTCACGCGCCAAAACTGAGTAAAGCTTAAATAAAGCATGGAGGTGAAACTGGACGGACCGCTCCGGAAAGAGCTCGCCGACTCGGTCGCCTCCTGCCGGGTGCTGGTGGTCGGAGCGGGCGGAATCGGCTGCGAGCTGCTGAAAAATCTCGTCCTGACCGGCTTCAAAAATATCGAAGTGGTAAGGAAGGGTTTCTTTGTGCGGCCTAAAACGTGGGTCGCGTCTCAAATCACACCGAAGATAATGTATAGTGCACTACGTTACTCCTGGAAGCGAGACTGTTCCTATCCTAAGTGGTGCACATGGGTAGGGGGTAGGAATTGATTTGTGATTGAACCCAACTTGTTAGCTCTTTTTTTCCCCCTTTTCTTAGCATCACTAATTAATAAACATAGAGCTATTTATTTACACTTCGCTATTATTAAATACGTTTTTACTCTTGGTTTTGTTTTAAAAGCTGGTAGTTAATAAACAAAAGTCTTCTGTTTCGTTTAAACCGGCATTGATTCATTTAAAGCTAGCTGGCTAACGCTCCTCTTTATCAACTCTCAGAAATCATGTTTATATTAACATTTTTTTCTTCTTTCTTAAGAGTAATTAAATGTTTTTATACTGAACACTGGAATAATTTAAATCTGAACGTTAAACCTGAGACGTGTGTTCTGAAACAGCTAAGCTAATGCTAATAATAAGTTAGCTTGTAGGCTACCTGCACCATTGAAGAAAAACAGAAATATAAATATAGTGCTGTTTTATTAAACTCTTACAGCTTGAAAATACTCAAAGATCTGTGCACGAGACAAATGCTTTACTTTTAGATTCATTTTCTTTGCTATTTATATATTTATATAATCCTCTAACATGTGAATAAACAATAATGTAGTTTATATACTCTGATAAAATTACATCAGTTTTTTAATTTAAAAAATCTGCCGATTATGTGAGGCTGAGACGGTGAAGTCACCAAACCGACTGAAGTCTCGTGTGTAGAAGAGTGTAGAACAAATGACAGGTGTGTGGGTGTGTGAGCTTTAATCTGTTCAATCTGCTGTCTGGATGCAGATCGACCTGGACACCATCGACGTGAGCAACCTGAACCGCCAGTTCCTCTTCCAGAAGAAGCACGTCGGGAAATCCAAAGCGCAGGTCGGTCTGTCCGTCCGTCCCGCTCGCTCGTGTCTCTCTGCTTGTTTTTCATCTCCACATCTGTTTTGCGTTTGTTCATGTGTTTTCCATTTTGTGTTCCAGGTTGCTAAAGAGAGCGCGCTGCGCTTCTGTCCTTCTGCGAACATCACGGCGTATCACGACAGCATCATGAAGTGAGTCTGAGGAGGGACTTCACTCACATCTGTTTCACACCCATTCCTCTCACTTAACCGTGCTCCAGTGTGTGTGTGCTGATCACTCTAAACACAAAGCAGACGTCCTCACAGGTCTGAGACCCAGCGCGACCGGGTCGGGTCTCGCTCCACAGCCTCAGGCCTCACAGTATCTGCTGCTTCTGATGAATAGGAGTGAAGGAAGTGCTGCAGGTTTCTGTTTTCCCTCTCAGTTTGTGGTTCGACTGCATTTCAGTCTGATGTCCACATCCTTTAACTCGGGTAGGATCTCCACAGGTCTGCGTCGGGTCCGTTCCAAGGTGTTGGACTTGGAAAACCTGTACTGTAGACATTATTCCTTATACAACTCATTTGTACTTGGAGACGCCCACAAAACTCCTTATACGGTCAGATGCACGGACCTGCGGAGGCACGCGCGGTAAAGTCTGCAGGGGAAAAGCGGAAGACGTTTTAATTCATCTGTACAGCAAGAAAAATGTTCAACAATGTAACGATAAGCTAGAATTAAATGTAAACTGTAGTATTTAATAGAAAATACTCACACAATCAATTTACGAGTTCATCTCCAGAGCACACGGCGTTGCAGAGTGACGGCGTATACAGTTTAAAAAGAAAAATCTCAAATTTATTAACTTTTGTTTTTACATGTGAATCTGTCTGTTGATGAAACTGAAGCATGTGTGAACAGATAACCTGAGACGCTTTTAAGAACAAATTGTTTTGATTTTTGTTACTCACCACTTTGAAAATCTTTATATTCATTCAGGTAAAGTTCACCTGTTTATAGCAAAGTGCACTAAAACCTCTATAAAGGGTGTTTTTGTGTGACGCGTTCTTATCTGTTCCTCATAGCCCAGACTACAACGTGGAATTCTTCAGGACGTTCCAGCTGGTCATGAACGCTCTGGATAACCGGGGTGCGTTATTAATTTTTTATTACTGCCTCAGCACACATTCCTCATTTTGTCGTTACTCAAAACTCAATTGCGATTCGTTCTTCTGTCTCCAGCGGCCAGGAATCACGTGAACAGGATGTGTCTGGCTGCAGATATTCCCCTGATCGAGAGCGGGACGGCGGGATACCTCGGGCAGGTCACCGTCATCAAGAAGGTGAGGTGATGAACTGAGAGAAACGGCATTGATCCATGAAGTGAACCTTAATCTCATGTATAGTTATTTCGTATAAATCTATCGTTCTTGCGGCATGACATTTGTTTTCTCGCCTGCAGGGGGTGACAGAGTGCTACGAGTGTCAACCCAAACCCACGCAGAAGACTTTCCCCGGCTGCACCATCCGTAACACCCCCTCCGAACCCATCCACTGCATCGTCTGGGCCAAATACCTCTTCAAGTACGTCTCCTGTTCAGAACACCTCATATAGAGGGTGTGAGCGTGGTGGTGTAGCGTCCATCAGACTTAGAGCAGCGACTCTCAAAAATATTTCCCCTCCAGGAGACTTTCCCAATGTTGACATTGTAGAAAATCACATGGCTTTGTCAGGAAGTTCCTTAAAAGTCAGGATGGTGTGTTGTAGGGGAAATGATCGAGTGGAATCCTTCTGCCATACTGGAGGTTTGAAATGCTTTTCACTGGCTTTGAAAAACATAGTAGCAGGGCATCAGTTATGGGAAGGTGGACTGTATCAGTTTATGGACTTCGTAGGAGTTTCTTATCTCTCTGTAACAATCTAACACTGTGCTGAATTCCATGTTCCAAAAATTCCAAAATGAAGGCCGTAATACAAGTCCTGTAAAGTTGTCCTGATGGTGAATAATTCTCATTTTGGGTAAATCCTCAACAAAACAGCGTTCACAGCCCAAAACAGCTCTGAGACAAAAATGGCATTCGGGATCCCCCCTCCCCCCTTTGTGAGACTTAAGAACAAATCAGACTTATGAACATATTCCCGGAACGGAACTCGCTCGTAAGTCGGGGACGACCTGTAATTATAATGTATAAAGCAGCTCTGCCGATTGTAAAGAAGCGCTTCGTCGCAGAATGAACTGTGTGGACCAAAAGGTTTCATTCCAGCAACACAATTAGAGAAAAAATAAATGTTTATGGTATTTAGTGATATAATCTGCTATCGGTTTCTAAAATGATTGATTTCGTTAGTGTTTTTAAAACTCCAGACGATGTGTTCATGTCTTGCCGTCTGCGTCCTGCGTTGTGGTGATGTGAAGCTCTAGTCTGTGTGTAAACAGTGATGATGCTGTGATTCTTTTCTTTAGTCAGCTGTTTGGAGAGGAGGATGCAGATCAGGAAGTTTCCCCCGACACGGCCGATCCCGAGGCTGCGTGTAAGTGACTCCATCGCTTCTGTATCGCTCAGTGTAACGTAACGTTATAACGGTGTTTAATCTCCACCTGGGTCTCGGTTTTTATTATATTTATATGATACGGAAAGAGAAGGTTTTTGTTTGATGTTAAACCACGTCCTGATTGGTGTGTGTGTGTGTGTGTTTTAGGGAACCCTGAGGAAACGGCAGCACGAGCCCAAGCTTCGGATCAAGACGGAGATATCAAACGCGTCTCTACTAAACAGTGGGCTCGCTCTACGGGCTACGACCCCATCAAACTCTTCAACAAGGTGAGAGTAATACAGAAAGAGCTGAACATTTAAATTTAGTCAGGGTAGGAGAGCTGACTCGCCTCGTCTTCATCAGCTTTTTAAAGATGACATCATGTACCTGCTGACCATGGACAAGCTGTGGAAGAAGAGGAAAGCGCCGGTGCCGCTGGACTGGGGTGAAGTGCAGGAGCTTGGTGAGGACGCCATAGTCTGCATCTGGACATCTACTTTTAGACACTAGTAGACCTTCACTGCATATTTAGTGTGATTAACGTGTGTGTGTAGTGAGCGGTCAGGACGAGGTGTGTGTGGCAGGGCTGAAGGATCAGCAGGTTCTGAGTGTATCGGGTTACTCTCAGCTCTTCCAGCACAGCGTCGAGACGCTTCGCTCACAGCTGGCCGACAAAGGTGACGGAGCCGAGCTGGTCTGGGACAAGGTCAGTGTGACGCGCACACACACATCGTGATCACTCTGTCTCTCTCTCTAACATGCACTCCCTGTGACCCACAGACTGAGCACACACATGACACACACGTGGTTGTTCGTGTCGATGCGGTTTGTTTTGATAAGATCACGTTAAACTCGACCCTCTCTGTTTCCAGGACGATCCTCCGGCGATGGACTTTGTGACGGCGGCGTCTAACCTGCGCATGTACATCTTCAGCATGACCATGAAGAGCCGCTTCGATGTTAAATGTGAGTGTGTGTGTGCGCATGTGAGCGCTGCGGCGTGGCGTGCACTTTCCTTTCTTTCTCTCTCATCTGTTAACCGTGAATCAGTGTTTGCGTTCGATGGTCCAGATTTCACAATAACATCGTCTCTCAGCGGGCGTGACCTTGTCCTCAGTGTTGTGTCCTGTGGAGATGTAGCTGACTGTTCTCTTCTTCCTCTAGCCATGGCCGGTAACATCATCCCCGCCATCGCCACCACCAACGCCGTCATCGCGGGCCTCATCGTGCTCGAGGCGCTCAAGATCCTCAGCTCCGACATCCAGCAGTGTCGCACGGTGAGAGACGGGGCGTCTCCAAATACTTAAAGTTTCATTATTAAACAAAATAAATAAACTATGGGGAGGAAATCAGAGCTGTGTTTATTAGTGAGCGTAAGAGCATTCACACACCCACACACACAAAAGAAGGAGGGGGGGAATCTGCTTTAAAAAAAGGATCCCCTTGCACATGTCGATCAGACACAGTTCAGATCTAATGTGATGACCACAGTGTTGCTTAAAATAAGGAAATAATTAGAAACTTGGACAATGTAAAGTCTGTTAAAAACAAAATATTGCTGCTTTAATACAAAGTGCTTAAAGTTTCATCGTTAAATATCTAATAACATCTCCTAATAATCTAACGTTTGGGACTCTTTCCTTTCTCTCTCTCTCTCTCTCTCTCTCTCTCTCAGATCTTCCTGAACAAGCAGCCGAACCCCAGGAAAAAGCTGCTGGTACCGTGTGCGCTGGATCGCCCCAACCCAAACTGCTACGTGTGCGCCAGCAAACCCGAAGCCACGGTTAAACTCAACGTCCACAAAGTCCTTGTACAGACTCTACAGGACAAGGTGAGGCATTACACACCCTGCAGTCTGTCACCTAATGTTTAGTTCTCCGTTTTTCTGCACAGTGGATTCAGGTGGATTGGTTTTGTTTTACTTTGTATATTCACGTAAAAGGTGTGTGAGACTCACGACTTGAGAACGAATCAGACTTATGAACGTGCCCACGGAGAGGAACTCATTTGTAAGTAGGGGACGTAGTCTACAGTGAAAACACTTCTACTTGTATTTATCGGTCAGATCCTGAAGGAGAAGTTCGGCATGGTGGCACCGGACGTGCAGATCGAGGACGGCAAGGGGACGATCCTGATCTCCTCAGAGGAAGGAGAAACCGAAGGTGAGCCTGAGGTTCGAGGAGACGCAGATCACTGACTCAGATTCCTCGTCCACTTCAGCGTTTTATTACGTTTTAGACCTGATTTAAAGTCCGCCTGAGTACACCAGTGTCTCTCTCACTCACTCTCCCTCTCCTGTCTGTAGCAAACAACAGCAAGCTCTTATCAGACTTTGGGATTCGGAACGGCAGCCGGCTTCAAGCCGACGATTTCCTGCAGGATTACACACTCCTGGTCAACGTAGTGCACTGGTACGAGTGTGTGTCTCTCAAAGGGATAATGCTAAACTCAACAAGTGCAGCGCTAATGATCGTGTGTGTGTGTGTGTGTGTGTTAGTGAGGAAATGCCGAAGGATGTCGAGTTCGAGGTTGTGGGCGATGCCCCTGAGAAAGCTCCACCCACAAGTGCTCCAGAACAAGAGAAAAACATCACCAATGGCAACAAAGACTCCGCCCAGCCCTCTACCTCAACAAAAGGTAAAGTTAAACGTCTTAAACACCACGTGCAGTGTGTTAAACCTCATATGCAACATGAGTGTCGTGACTTCTGTTTCCTCTCGTACTCAGCGGCGGCCGACGAGGACGACGACGTTCTCATCGTAGACTCGGACGAAGAACCTTCCTCCAGCACCATGGACGTTTCCACGGAGACCAGCGGCCTCAAGAGGAAGCACCAGGACTCGGATACGAACGAAGCGGCGCCCAAACGTAAACGTCTCGACCCTCAGCCGGCTGAAAACAACGACGATGATGACATCATCGCCCTAGACTAGCGCGTCCTGTCGTCTTCCCTCCGCGCAGAGGGACTTCTTCTATTTGTATTGTTCATACTGTTCCCATTAACAACCTTGTGTAAATACATGTGTACAAAAAACGCTGAGCACTGCATCGGTCTTTTTTTTTTTTTTTAACCCCCCAAACAGAACAAACGGACTCTCAGACATGTTTATCCACAACTGTTCTCAGATTGTTTTTCAGAAATGCTTTGATGAAAATCTTTCAGAGAAAGCATTAAGGTTATTACGATGTATTTGCTGTTCGGAGGAATAAGAGGCTGAAGGAAACGCCTTGTGTGTTTAATCATCAATGTTGAAGACCTTCCATATTTATTATATTTGATGGACTTGCAGAAACAACCTGATGCAGGTGTTCATTTCACAGTATTTTTGTCCTGTCCAGTAAGCCTCTCTCCAAACATAAAATGTTTTTGTTTATTCATGTTTTTTAATACAATTTGATGGCAGTTATTTATTCTCCCTATGAGTTGTCTTGTGTTTTCTTCCTCTCAAACAAGATTCTCAAGCTCGGGTGTTATAGATCCTATTTTAGTGTGATCAGTTCCCGGCTGTGATCAGTATTTATAATAACTAACTGCTACTCATAAATATTGTACAGGTATCGTACTGCTTTATGATTCCCCTCAACATTCTGGATTGTCCATCAAACAAGTCAAACATCGTTCTCTTTCTTCTGTCAAGTCAGTACTTAGAAACTGGGACACAATAAATCCTGTCCTGGAGACATTACTGGAAAATGCAGTATGCTGAATTAATAATACCTGCCACAAAGGATCCTCTGTATACAGTAAATACTAACTATGAATCTTACAGGGTATTTTTCCCAACATTTGTTTTTTTGTTTTTTTTTGTTTATATAAACAATTCTAAATCATCCTTTAGGTCACTTCAGAGGAGGTGTACAGTATTAGATCAGATTTAACCCGAAAGCTACTAAAGACGTGCGTTTATTGCACTTGAATCGATCTATTCTGCTTTTACACTGAGAAAGAACGAGACGTTTAATAAACAGCCGTTTGTCTCGATGCAGGACGAACACCAAGTATCTGAACGTTTGTGTGTTCTAATGTTTACAACAAAGGTCAAAAGTCCACTCCGTGTGCTAGTACACACAGGGTTCATCCAAAGTGGCTCCGGGTGAGATGATGCGAATCACCCAGTTGGCTCGTATCCGGGCCGTGACGTGAGATAAGATGATGTTTGTTGTCATTCCTTTCAGTCTATTTTTGACCCTGTGTATCTGTGAACACATTAAATACAGTGAGTGTGTGTGTGTTTTAATATGTTTGTGTGTGTATATTATATATGGGTCATGCTACAGAAAAGGTGGAATTTGGGTCATAAAACTCTTTCACATCTAGAACTTCTTTAAGAGCAATAACTTATAAACTTTATGAATCTACGAATAGTGTGGCACGTTTTATACATTTAGTAACCGGTGTTACGTCTCCACATGTTAAGTCCAACGACAATTTGGAGTAAAATCTTAACTATTTACAACATGGCTTCAGTATGTTCCAAGACCACGTGGTTTTCAATCGTGTCAAAATCAATTAATTATGAAATGTAATCAGTCATAATTATAAAGTGAGTGAGACCAGTGGACACCTGACCACACGAAGCGAGACAGCTGATAGGCTTCATAGTGTTATTCATCAGTGTTTATAAGGTGTTGACGTCAAAAACGTTATTTCATTTTATTCTTATTCTGTATATTATGTAAAGAAGTGTGTGTGTGGTTTTATTTTATTTTTTATTGTAGGTCAATAGCAGTCGTATAAGCATTTCACTTCGTATCATACTGTGTATGACTGTGTATGTGACGAATAAAATTTGATTTTTTTATTGTCCCACTTTGACGTCTGATCCCTTGAACTTGGCCTTTGTTTTGCTCTAATTAAATGTTGAACTTCACACAACGCGTTTGTCTCTACTGCACGCGCACGCGTCTCCGTTCTGTTCAGTTTAATGATGTTCGCGTCAGTTTTGTTTGTAAAATGACCCGTGTTTTATTATATGGAAACATTTCGGATATGCGTGTAGAATGTGTTTGTGTTTACTCACACACACACACGCGCGCGAGCGCACACACACACACACACACACACACACGAACGCCCCTCAGAGACGAACGCTGATTGGACGACGGTGCTGCGCGTCCAAATAAAATGTTAATTTGTTTAAATAAATAAAGGGAACGCGTCACATATTGATGTGTAATTACTTTCAAACGGTTTGCTCGCGTATTGAGAACAATACAACACGGAAATAAATAAGCCTACACTTTGGGTTACGTAACGCGTGACAGCTGTAACTCCGCCCCCTCTTAGACAATCCACCAGTCGATGTTCAGAACGTCGTCCCTCCAATGACGTAACCGTCGCGAGCTGTATATGGCCGGCGCAACATTGTATCGTTCGGTGGAGAAGCTGCAGCCTCGGGTTTGCTCGCGCTTCCGTGCGCGTGAGTTCACTGACGATTTCAGTTTAAATAACAGAAGACTTTTGATTCGGCGTTTGATTGAAGTTCATCTTTAAGCCTGTAGTAGAGCAGTAAGCTGTGTGAGTGTGTGTGTGTGTGTGTGTGTGTGAGTGTGTTTAGTCATGGTGCTCCTAGCAGTGTTTACTCGGCGGCTCCACAGGCACCTGGTCCGGCAGGTCCGCTCGGTTCCGGTCCGCATGTGTAACCTGTCCGCGTGCTCGAGCAGGTTCGTCCTGTCCCAGAGTAAGTGTGTTCCTCTTTAATCACTGCACAGTGTGTGTTTATGACTTTGAATGAGACGTGACTGTAGGTCTGTCCTTAACAATGTTCTGCTTTATTTCAATGAGAAAAGCTCATATCTACACACTTCCACGCAGAAGTGTGTGTGTGTGGTTTGCAAAATTATTAACAAATGGTAAAAAAAAAAAAAAGGTAAAGAGGTTTTTTTTTTTTTTTTTTTTTTTTAGGATTGTGAAACTTTATTAATTCTTTATTCTTCTATCAAAACTTCATCAGATCTGGTTGAATAAAAACAAACTGTGTGTGCAGGTAGGAGTGCAGTTAGCTGTCACGTGATCTCATTGGAACTACAGTCTGTTCTTGGGAACGAATAAATAAATGTAACTGTCCAAACTGCTGGAAGTCATGGAGAGATCTCAGGCATTGATTGATGTGTGTTTATTTATCATGAGAAACCAACATGCTTTAAAAACCCACTCAGATGACATCAGGGCTGCTGTGTCGAAGCCTCAGGTCGTGTGTGTATCAACTTGTCTTACATGAAACAGGAAGGTTTTCTAATGACGACTAGCACAGGAAAGAAAAGAATAAAGCCACGCTTGTAGTTTTCTCGTATTTAATAGCGTATTTGAAACGGCACAATATGTCTGAACGTCACATCATTAAATCAGATGTGAGTGTCGTGAGCAGTGCAGCGTTCTCAGCACGTCGCAGATTAGCATTGTGTTAAGGTGCTTTAATGATCAAAGCAAAATTCTTCGAGCTTATCTAGAAACAAACACCGATAGAGACGGAAGCGTATCAGCATCCATTAGGTATCTGATGATGCAATGAGCTCTGAATTGATAACGCGGCTTTAATACTCGCCTACTGTACTGACAGGAGACGGAAGGGGACATGACACACCAGGCTTTATATAACAGGCTTTTTAGGCTTTTATGTCACATGATGCAAAACCTCATATTTAGATATGTTGCTCAAACTAAAATAGAAAGCTGCATGTTTGCAGGTCAAAGATGATTAAACAGGTTTATTCTGTTTGTACTCATTTTCTATATATTTACGTAGAGTTTACATCGCTTCCAATCTTTTTCTGTAAATTCCTGAATCATCATATGCTCGACACGATGCTGATGTAATTGAAATGCATAATCTAAGAAGAGATTAAACATGTTCAGATTGGATTAGTTAAACTGAACAGTGTCTGTAAACAGACCTATAATCAATATTTATAGGGTAAAGGGGCAGTTTGTAATTGTTGGAGCCCTCTGCTGGCTGCAGGAGGAAGCGCTGGTGCAGAGAGAGAATCCATTCAAAACAGCTCCGCTCAACTGACTCCGCCCCCACACCGTCAAAACAACAGTCTGTGAGCTTTCCTTTAATACGGTAGGGTCGAAGGACCTCGGTACGTCCAGTCACCTCGAGTTCTGTAAATAACTCCAAGATAAAAGCTGAGCTTGTTCATGGTGTCTTGTTTTTGTGAGAGAAATCTCTTGAATCTGATCGGATTTGGTCATATTTATTATGGTATTTATTATGCATGTTTATCTAGAATAGCTTGCGTAAGTATTTCCTCGTGCCGGTTCACCTGGTCAGGCCATGATGACGCCCCTTTCTGGTAAAATTAACTCCATGATTGAATGTGTTCATTCCCGTGAAGTTGCTACGGCACTCTTACGAGGTCAGATTTGGTCAGATGTATGGATCATTTATAAACACGACTGAATGGCATGTGATGTACATATTCTGTATACAGATGTAGAATATTCCACCATGTGAAGTGGACGTACCAATCACAACCGTCCGGGAAGTGACGCTTTAAAAGTGAGTCATGATGCATGGGTACTTTTTTTTTTTTTTTCTCTCATCTTGGGAATTAAAATGGTATCTTGTGTAAGAGTAATAAACATTAAACTTTAATTACATAAAACTGTAATGTTTAAAATAAGCAGAAAGTCTAGTGTGTACACGGGGTTAAAGACCAACTTGTGAAATAAGCGCGTCTACACATGGAGTGTGATCTGTTAACACTGTCGACGACTTGCCAGTTTTTTTTTTTTTAGGATATGTTCGAGGTGTTTGTAGTAAAATGTACAGAAAATGTCTAATGTTTAATTATCGCTACTGGGGATTTTTTTTTTTTCCTCACACGTCTGCAACCTAATCAGAGGTTAAGTCCCGCCTTCGTGCTCTGGGATTGGCTCACATTTCACTCTCCGTCTAATCGATCTGTCCAATCATGGATGAGACTTTTAAACGAACGCGTCATCCTGCTAACAGATTGACACACGGGCGATTGGAATAAAGTAAACTCCTGCTGGTGACGTTTGTGCAGAATATTATTATTTTTCTTTTTGTTTGAAAGCTACTAGTTAGGGTTAGTCACCTAGTTAGTCACTAGTCATCTGTCACGCTCACTAGTCATGGAGGAAGTTTCTGAGACAGGAATGTTTTTGAAGTGAAAATGAGATGATTAAAATTCTCAGATAATTGAGACTGAGCTCTATCCTGACACCTGCTGGACAATAATTATTACTACATCACTCATGTCAGCAGTGTGTGTCTCTTTATGTAGCTGTTTACTGTTGTCTTCTACATTAGTGAGCAGAGCAGAGACGAATCATGACAAAATGTCCATCAGGACTGAGATCACGATTCTCTCACTTTTTTTTTTTTTTTTTTGTCTTCCAACAGAAACATTGGTTGCACTTAAGAAAGTAAAGGGATGTCTGTCTGCACGGGACGTTCACGCTCCTGTATAAACAGAAAACTCACCCAGGATTATTATAATGTAAATAAAGTGAAACAACGGAACAGTTAAACAATGGAATATTAACAGTAATAGATAAGAATTACTAATAAGCAGCACTTGTGCATTTTGGACACTCAGACAAATACAGAACTTCATCACGTGTTAGTTTATATTATTATTATTAGTGATTATTATTATTATATGGTAAATGTAACGGTGTAGTTTTTTACTAAATACTGAGTTTACAGTGTAGTTTATTGTTGTCAGAGGGTTTATTGCTAAATTTTCTTATCTGACATCATTAGATTATTAGTAGCAGAAACGAGTACATATGAGAAAACTACTACTGTAAAATAAAATAAACTAACAGTACATTAATGAGTGCATTAATAAGAGTGCGCACACACACAGACGCACACAGACATCTACTCTCACTCTGTGTAACGGCTCGAATCAACACGCAGCTTTAATCATCTGATACTTTAACTTACAGACCAGTTAGACCTGCACGTGTCTGTCTCTGATCAGTAGTGTGCGTTTTAGTTTTTACTGTGTGTGTGTAGGTGTGTGTGAGAGACATTTACCACATACTGATAAAAATAACAACCGAGGAAAATGTCTCCCCTCGTGGGCCGGGCTCGCACACGGTTTCGCGCAGTGGCCGTACGTACGACATCATCACACACCGCGGGTTTTGGTGTAGTGTTTACGTTTCCAATCTTTCCATGAGAAAATGTAACGTTTAATTTTGGGAGGTCCTCGCGGAACCTCACCTCATCTCACCGTGAGTCAGACCGCGTGGGTGAGGGAGGGGAGGGGAGGGGTGTAACTGGAAGGAGGGAGGGGTGGGTGTAACTGGTGACGCGCCTATACACACTGAGCCACACGTAAAACATTAAAGGGAGTCAGATGGAAACGGGTCGTCAGAATGTAAAAATAAAAGCTTCTGATTGGTTGTAGTTCAGCGAGCAGGGTGTGTGTGATACTGATCACGTGCAGGATATACAGTTTGAGCTCAACGCTGTGTGGGTTTAAATGAACAAAAATAACATCCGGTGGAAAACAGTTTTGTCAGCACAGTTTTGGTGTTACAGTAAACTGAAAGGTAAACGGTGATGTAATGCTGCAGGTCCGTCACACACGTTACTGCAACATGTTTAGTGAGAATCTCAAACCCGCAGGATTAATGGAGCGATGCAGTGAAGGTGTTCTGCTTGTATTTTGGAGCTCAGGTGCTGATACGAAGTTTGAGATGCAGGAAAGAGTCGCGGCTTCGCGCATGAAGTGGCGAGAGATCAGCGGCTCATTAAAACATCTCATCACCTTTCTGAACTTTCACCCTTAAAACCCGAGCGCCCAAGAGACAATAAATTAGGATTTTATGGAAGGAGTCTCCAGTGTCCGAGGAAAAGCTGAATGTTTTCATGACTTAACAAAATTAAAAAAAATTGAGGGGATGGTGAGGGCGTGTCCAGTCTAATGTAAATGTCTTTTCTTTGATTAATTATTATTTGTGATTACAGACGCACTGCTGTGGCCTAAACGGGATAAAGCGCTGAACGATGTGTTTCCCAGCCGCGTCTCCGGTTCTGTAGATGTGAAAATCTCACTGTTATTTGTCTGTATGTCTGTAAGCAGGCTGTGTGTTAGAAGGAGAGTGTTTTTTTTTTTTTTTTTCTCCCTTGTCCTGCTGCCCCTTGAAGTGGTTTGGAGGCGTGACCTCGTGGACTGTTTGGCCCGTGAGCTCACTTCCTGCTCACATTCCCGAGGCTCACATTTAATTCAGTGAAACGCCTTTGGAGCTCTGGGTCACATGTGTGTATAAGCTCTCAGGAACAGTGTGTGTGTGTGTGTGGAGACGATATGCACTAGCGTTGGCTCGTTTCTTCCTAAACTTCTCATCTTTCCGTCTCGAGGGAACAGGAAATGTAAACCTCCACCAGATTTGGTTCCTGCTTGGGTTTTTTTTTCCTCCTGCCCGCGTGGAGATGACGTGTCGTTCCTACGGCTTTCTTTAACGGGTTCTTCGTGAGTCACATCACTGGAGGAGAACTCTTCCTCTTTCTCCCTTTCTTTTCTGCTTTGCCTTGGTTCCTGTCAGTGTTTTATTTCTTAAATCATGTGTGATGAAGCGTGCGGAGCTGCAGTGCGTCTTCCACAGCGTAGGTCTTTGGTGTAGATCTTTTTTCTTTTTGTGGTCAATCCGCTTCATTTCAGTTTTTCTTTTCTCTGTTGTAACTGGACGTCTGGTGTATTTTCTGTCCTCAGTGCACCCGATGTGGCAGGAGCCTCTGGAAGTTCCCGGGGGAGACCGTCAGTCTCCCATCGACATCAGCTTACGGAAGAGCGTCTTCGACCCGACCCTGAAGCCGCTGGTGACGCAGTACGACCCGAGAACCTGCCAGCAGATCTGGAACAACGGCTACTCCTTCCTGGTGGAGTACGACGACACGACCGACAAGTCCGGTAAGAGCACAAGCTGGTCGTGTTGATGACACTAACGGGAGCCGATCGTTTAGTAAAGTCACTGCGCCACGAGCTCGATTAGGAAGAAATATAAACATAAATATAAACATAAATATAAACATAAATATAAACTGAATAAACAGCGAATGTTAAATATCCGTTGAAATGTTTTATCAGTAATATTCTCTTTAAATCCTAATAGTACAATGTTTCTAATGCTTCCTGTAAGAGCTGATGTCACCATCAACTGTTACAACTGAATATTCAGAAAGTATTTGCCCCCTTCCAGGATCTGTCACACTGTAATGATCGAGATCAAACACATTTTAATATTCCAGATTTTAAATGATGATTCCATTTATTAAGGGGAAAAAAGCTGCCTTGACCTGCCTGGTCATGTGTGAAAAAGTAATTGCCCCCTTGCTAAATCATGAGTGAACTATGATTTTTGGAAGTTGTAGTTAAATGGTCTGGGGCTCGGCAGCTTCACGACCTGGAACTGATGGAAACATTCTGAGCTCAAGCAGGAGAACCTGAAGGAGAACGTCTGACCATCAGGTCGTGACCTCCAAAACACACCGGCAACTGACAGGGTTAAAAAAAACAAAAGTGAAGGTTTTAGAGGCCCAGTCAAAGTCCAGATTTAAATCTGATTAAGATCCTTAAACAGACTTCCAGTGGAGCTGAATTTAAACACGTCTGTGGAGGGGAGCAGCCGACAGCGCTGTGAGACTCGAACCCAGTCACTACAAACACCTCACTGCAGCTGCCACCGCCACAACCAGTTAGCAGGGTTTGGGGGCAATTACTTTTTCACATGGAGCCAGGCAGGTTTGGCCGTGTGTAGAGGTGTATGTAATTGTGTGTGTGTGTGTGTGTGTGTGTGTGACAGTACTGCGCGGTGGCCCTCTGGAGGATCAGTTCAGGTTGTGTCAGTTCCATTTCCACTGGGGCGAGAACAACACCTGGGGCTCGGAGCACACCGTGGACCGACACCTCTACCCCGCTGAGGTACACGCCCCCGAACCCTGCGCTCTGATTGGTCACTGCAGCTTGAGGAGTTCTCTAGAACAGCAGCTCTGACTGTAGTGCTCTCATGCACTCACTCTAACTCCTTATCGTTTCCATAGTAACAGTTAAAAAAAGAATGTAATGGTTTGATGTAGTGTAATTTTCGTTTATGGAAGGAGTCTCCAGTGTCGGGTGTGGGGGGGGGTGAGCTGGAACGGTTCTGATCTTCAGGATGGAGGAGTTCACACTGCATCAGCCGTGGTTTTTATTTCCTCTTTTTGTTCGCTTGTTTTTTAATTCTTTGTGAGAGAGACAGAGATTTGACTTGGACACAAAACACACGAAGGAAAGAGTGTGGCAGAAAGAGCAGTGTTTAACCTTTAAACAGTGTGTGTGTGTGTGTGTGTGTGTGTGTGTGTGTGTGTGTGTCCGTCCGTGTCCATGCTCTGTTTAGAAGTGGAAAGTTCTTGGTGAAATGCTTTAACCTCCAACAAGGACACAAATTCAACACACACGCCACATAACCAATGTCTTTTGTCTTCTCAAGATTGAAGCTTATAAAACTTCTAGGCCTCCCTGTGTGTGTCTGTGTGTGTCTGTGTTCCAGTTAGATTCAAATTTATTTTTTAAGAATATGTAAATGAGTCGGGTTTAAATCCAGTGTGTATACAGTTTCACACACACACACACACGCTTGTACAGTTCGAACAATGAACTGTAAGTGCAAGTACAATTATTACTGTGAGCTCTCAATAAGTCACTCTGATTCTCTCTAGTGTGTGCCCTAGCACCGCCCCTAGCACCGCCCCAAGTCTTTTATTTCACCAGGTGAATAGATTCCAGTGAATAGTGTCTGTGTTCATGTATTGTGTCGAGCTTGAGTTGTGGAGTTCTCTCTCTGTCTCTCTCACTCACACACACACACACACACACACACACACAGTTTGTAATGCTACACCTGTGCAGGTAAACTAAAAACTGATCTGATATGTTAGATCTGGGGTAAAGGGGAACACTGTGGTGGTGTGTGTGTGTGTTTGCGTGCAAGTTTGTTTTCCAAAGCAACACACACAATTACAGTGGAACCTTGGATTACGAGCATAATTCGTTCCGGAAGTGGACTTGTAGTCCAAAACAAACCAAATTGAATTTTCCCATAAGAAATGATGAAAACTCAAATTATTCGTTCCACAACCCAAAAAAATAAATACATAAAAATAATTAATACAATATATAAAGTAAAAATAAATCAAATTTAACCTACACTCTAAAAATGAATCCCCACAGATGTGTGCGCGCGCGCGCGTAATTTGACACCGACACACACACACACACACACACGCGCTAAAACGGAGCGAGATGTTGGTTATACCAGTAAGAGACGAGCACTAAGACCCAGCAGGGGAGACGATTACCCACAATTCCACAGCACGAGAGAAAAATCATTGGCTCAGTTGTGATCACGTAAACCAAGACTTGCTCGTTTTTCAAGTCAAAATTTTTTTAAAATCTTTGCTTGTCTTGTGGAATACTCGCAAACCGCGTTACTCACAAACCGAGGTTCCACTGTATTCTGAATATAAAATTCTTCAGACTGTTCAGTTTGATTCAGTACCGAGCAGTTCTGCCCCAGCGGGTCGTCAGTGTTTTTAGATGATCTGATTTCACGCCGTGCTTCCTGGAGCGTCTCAAACGAGATGGACTGGCGTGATGGATCTCCCTCTGCACCACATGGTCAGGCTCCGCCCCCATCAACAGCTCAGCAGGGTTCAGATCCGGAGACGGCGCCGCCCGATCCGTTACAGTCAGAACTCCGGCTCACACCAGTCGTTTGTGAATTGTATGAAAATGTGTTTCTTTTTGGAAAACAAACATTTACGATCCAAACTGTCGCCAGATTGTTTATGTTTCTGTAAAGGTTTGAGATCCTGCAGGAGCGAGAGGAGGAAACGTCTGTGAGGTTTTTACATGCGCGCTGTATATGACGTGTACAGGCAGGTAGACAAAAAAGACTGATTTTAAAAAGACTTGAGACTTCTCTCTCTCTCTCTCTCTCTCTCTCACACACACACACACACACACACACACACAGCAACATTCTGGAGTAGGGTCTCTTCACATATGAGGTCACAATAGGGGGAAAATCTAATCGGGACAAAATTGGAAAAAGAACAAAAAGCAGTGTGTTTTTTTTTTTTTCTCTGCATGTTTTTATTTACACTCACTCTGGAGACTCATTGGAGTGTCTGCAAATGACTAATAGACCTAACAAATGTAAGTGTTAAACAAGGACAGAGACAGACACTGGTGTTACATACATTCCTAGTCTCCTGAAAGAAGGTGAGACATGCTGTAATCTATATAATGTATTTACTGTATACACACACGCCATCACAGATAGGCACTGCACACACACACACACACACACACACCTTTATATACAGTACGTATGTAAATAACTCCTCCTACTCTCCTGCAGCTTCACTTGGTCCACTGGAATGCAGATAAATACGCGTTATTTGAGGAAGCCATCATGGAGGAGAACGGACTGGCTGTGATCGGGGTCTTCCTGAAGGTACCGCGTCTGAACCACACCCAGACCACACCCGTTTCATTTGTTATATTATTATAGATGTAATTACACTCTACTGTCCTCACGGGTCAGAAAGCAGGAGCAGAAAATTATTTCCTGTCTGTGTGTAGATCTGCATCGTGGTTCTGTTTAGTGCTGTTAGTAAATGTGAGGCATACGAGGGGCGTTCGAGTCAAACTGGGACTTTTACAAAACCAGGATTGTACAGAATAACAGAAGACTGAGAGTAAACACTCCCTTTATGTCTCTATATAATCCCCTGATACACTAATGCACTTATCACAGTGTGTCACTAGAGCTCAGTACGCCGAAGTCACGATCGGACCGTCTGTCTGATTCACATCTGAAACGCCGGCCTCCCAGGAACTCCTTTACTGACTGAAATTTTGTGTTTTTTTTTTTGTTTTCTCCAAATTCCCACCTCTATTCTTTGCTGCTCATCAAAAACACACACCAGTTTAAAGTGAACAGTGCTGAGTAACATGAGTGGAGTCTCTGAGTTCAGGGTCGTGTTCAGTGGCTCTTCATGAATTACAGCCTTTTGTGACGAGACATTAAAATGCTGGAGTCTAAAATTGCCTCTGTGATTTTTGTCCCTTGTTTAGGTTGGGAAGAGACACGAGGGTTTGCAGAAGCTGGTGGACGCGCTGCCTGCCGTCAGACACAAGGTGTGTAGTGCTGCTTTAAAACCGCGAGGAGTGCGCGCGGGGGGGGCTGGGGGGGCATGCGAGATGCTGAAGAAATGAAATCCTAATTCTAAAGCGTTTTAAATACTTTACGTTAACGCTCTTCTCTTGAACTCTAATGGATCAGACTCGGGTTAAGAAGCGAAGCCGGTTCTGTTTCTGTGGCTCGGCGTGACACGGACTCGAGCTGCGCGTGTTGAGTTTAAATAAAACCGCGCCCGTCCTGGAGCTCAGACTGGCACATAGTTAGTGTTCGATTGGATAATTACTGCAGCGACCAACACGGTTCAGATGTTACCAAACCCTTTAACTCTAACTGAAGCATTGAGCAGCTTCTTGTCCACGTCCTCCTGTCCACGTCCTTCTGTCCACGGTACACGAGTCCTTCATCACCAACACGAGTCCTCCAGCAGAAATCTGTTAAACTCTGGACAGAACGAATGTTGTGACATGACGTACGATCAAAACTAATGGCGATCCAAAGGGATACACATGCAAAAGTATTCACACCCCATTGAACAGCCACAAGCGTAAGTGTGTTTTATTATGATTTTATCTGACAGACCGACGCGGAGTGACATCATTGTAAAGTGGAAGGAAAATGATAAATGGTTGCCAAAATGTTTTACATATGCACACTACACTTTTCAGGGTTTTATATGTATTCACCCCCTTCACTCTGATCCCCCTACCTGTAATCACCTAATTAGTAAATTGAGTCGACCTGTGTGTGATTTAACCTCAGTGTAAATACAGCAAATGGGTATGAATACTTTTGCACAGCATTGTACAGTGTGTATTTGTTTTTGTCCTGGCAGTACACACACACACACACACACGCACGCGCACAATGTGCATTTTTATACAGTTGTTGTTATCTTTTGTCTTCTTTCTGTCTCTGTTTTTCTTTTCCACTTTTCATCGTCTGTCTCCGCTACTCTGTAAACCCCCCCCACCCCCACCCCCCCGCACCACACAGGACAGCGTAGTGGAGTTTAATAAATTTGACCCGTCCTGCCTCCTGCCCGAGGACACAAACGAGTACTGGACATACGCGGGGTCCCTGACCACGCCCCCTCTGACCGAGGCCGTCACCTGGATCGTCATGAAGCAGCCGATTGAAGTGAGCCACGATCAGGTGAGGGCGGAGACGCGGACACGAAACTTCTCAACCCGTCTCCTCTACAGGACGTGACCTTTAAATCCTAATCTCATGCCAGTGTCCCGGCCGAGCTCCACCGTCACCAGTGTAGAATTAAAATACTTCAGTTCTGTTCAGAAATAACAAGCTGGAGTTTAATTACAGGTTTTGTGTAACGGTGGTAATTAAATGTCTCGTAATCGTCCCGCGTGTCTGAACCGCCTCCTGAACTCTAACATCTGGTCTTATTTTTATAAACTTTTTTCATTTAGTGGTCAGTAACCTGATCATGTGTTAGTTTGTTAGTTAGTTTGTTTGTTTATTTGTTTGTTTGTTTTCCCCCATGCAGTACTTCTCCATCTCTTCTCCAATCAGTTACACACACTCGCTCTCATTTCTCTTCTCTTTCTTTTGTCTTTTAAAACCACAAACGGTCGACAGATATTATGTTTCCTATAAGACGTTACAGGAGAGAAGGTATAAAAAGTAAGTGCCCCCCCCCCCCCAATCCAGTTCTCCCAGTAAACGTCAGCAGCTTTAAAACTAGTTCTGCGAGTTTTCAGAAAGAAACTTTGCAATATTTTTTTTTCCTCTTCAAAGACACGTGAAGAAAATTGTTCAGTAAAGAGTTTAAAACGTTAAACTGAATTAAACAGCTGTTCGATGAACCAGGAGCTCGTTAAAGAGATTTAAAAACAGAAATAAAGACCACGTGAGCGACACTGTGTCAGTGTCATTATAGAGAACAGAAGATCCCATAATGCACTGCAGTTGATCAAAGTGTTTTCTGATTTCTCAGCTTTAGGGATTAAAACACACGTGTGTGTGTGTCTCTCTCTCTCTCTCTCTGTCTCTCAGCTGGCCGTGTTCAGGAGTCTGTTGTTCACCTCGGCGGAGGAGGAGGTACAGAAGAGCATGGTGAACAACTTCCGGGTCCAGCAGCCTCTGAAGGGCCGCACGGTTCGCTCGTCCTTCACCCCGTTCCTCCAGAGCGTTCCTCGCGCCGACCCCTGAACCCTCACCCTGACCATGTAGAGTACAGATGATGTCATCAGTCTCATCCCTGTGATACACGGCACATCACACGTTTCCGGCTACAGGTCCCTGAACTCTGTCCGATCCTGAGCGCCGCGTCACAGAAGCACACGCGGAATGTTCAGATACGTTTGATTAAATTTCAATGTTAGGAAACGCCGGAGCTTTGTTTCTACTCGACTCTTTGTGCAGCTTCTGTTCAAAGGTTTTTAACTTCTTTTTAACATTTCCTGTGCTCTGGGTGGAGCTCTCTGTCCTGACTGTCTGTACTGTTACATGTTTGATCAGAGAGCAGCACATGTCCACAGTGTGCGCGGCGTGTGAGTGTTTCTGCTGGTTTTACTCATTTGTAGCTCTACAGAAACATTACACATCATTAGTTAGAAATCTCTACAGAGACTGGGGGGGGATAAAGACCTCATCCGCGCGTGAACCTGGTGATTCGCGGCTAAAACGGAAATGCAATACGGATTTAATTAAGGACTTGTAATTCATCCGTTTTTCTCCTGCAGTCGCGCGTCACTCGCGGTGTCTGTAGTCCGTCCCAACGTGAACGTCCTCTTCATACATACAGAAGAGATAAACCTGACCTCCTCATCACGTCCTCATGTCTCATACAGTTTTATTAACTGTCGCACAATTTTAACTTTAAACTGCACAATTCCTTCAATGATTTCTTGTTCGTGAACTGATTTAATCTTTCCGACGGTGTGAGATGGAGATGATCACTTTACATCCGCGTGTGTGAGTGAACAGCTGAGATTATAGTGGTGTGGATTCACATGCAGAACCACTAGGACACAGACCGAGAGCACGTTCACGTTACAGGACTCGCTGTTTCTGCTTTGTTTTGTTGTTTTTCCTGACCAGTCACATTCAGAATTGGAATTAACTGTTATCTGACCGTAATGCAGAATGAGCATTTTATCTGAGCGTTCTCTTTTAAGTCACATGACCACGTATCTGATGCTATCCGATCTACGGTAGGACCGCATGTGGATCGGATGCGATCGGTAAACAATTACACAAATCTCGGGTCTGTTTCAGATTAGCGTGAATGTGAACTGGGTCTGTAATGTGAACGCTGGTGATGCAGGACAACCCGTTACCTGGTTTTATAAGATTTTTGAGTATAGAAACCTCTATAAATATCCCATATATATATATACTGGGACATTAGTGTACGCGTGTTGTTTTTCTCAACATAAATAAGCAAATGATTTAAATTCGTTAGATTAAAGGCTCGGTAAAAAGAGACCAACTATCATAAATCTATCATTATGAATTAGCGGTGTAGTTCTGATCATTAATTATGAGAATACACCATTTTGCTAGTTTTGCTTTTTTATTGTTAGATTTGCAATAAATTAAAGTTTCTCTGAAGGTGAGATTAGTTAAAATCCTAATAATCATTTATGGAACAAACATGGACACAAAGATTGTACTGTAAATGTAATTATAATGTTTTTTAGGTTTTTAAATTTTCCTGTAACTTTGAACAGTTATAAGGTGATAAACACCGCGAGGACGTATAACGTTAAGCTTAATGTTCATTCCTGATGTAGATGATGACGTTTCTCTTAAACAGTATCTACGGTAGTTAAAATGCTGTCGCGTGGCACAATGCAGCTAATTGTTCTAGACAGATATGATTTAATAATCTCGAGCGAGTTCGTATCCAGACGGTAACGTTAACATTACAGCACAGCAGCGTTCCGGTCCGTCTCTATCGTCCTCCTACTTTATATCGTTTTCGGTACTTTTTCTTCTCCCTGCATGTGTTCTACAAGTAACCTATCTATAATAATCTGTGTATAGTTCATGAGATTTAAATATTCATTATAATGTTTAACACGTTCAATATTCTCAGTTTCTGGTTCAGATTTGACTGGGTCTGCAGTAGAGTAGCGTCTCCAGCGTGACCGAGCAGTGAGAGCCGTGCTGCTGTTTCTGTTTGTTTGTTTGTTTGTGTTTATTGTTTTTAAATATATAAAATGTGCTTCGGACTGTCCACCAGAGGGCGCTCCAGGGCAGTGCCTCAGGTCCTGCGTGTGATTCCGATTCCAGTCCCGACCTGCTGCTGTTACACACTGACCAGTTAAACCACAGCAGGAATAGAAACGCGTGCTCAAAACTATCAGCACCCCGTCCCTTCTCCCTCTCTTACACACAGACTGGAGTGCAGTAGAGACGTGATGTTATGAGTATTTTCACGTGATTTCAGTCTGTAGGTTTATTACAGATCCGATATATAAACTGTTTCTGTATGTTTCATATTAATGACGAGGTTTAGTTTAAATTCACCAGACGGCGCCTTCAGCCTGAAGCTATAAAGAGCTCGAGTTACTGTTTTAGACTTTAGAGAAACTTTCTCCTTTCACCCAACGTCACTTTAACGTGTGCTGGAACCCGGATGTACAGGGCGGCGAGCACGAGGACGGGGAGCACGAGGACGGGGCCGCGCGAGCGGGGTTTTGATTCCTCTGCTGTGATTGGTGAAGGTTATGGGCGGGAAGTTCCGCAGTGATGTGAGACAAACCCTGACCTCGGATCAGTTGTGTGTGTCGCGTCTCACTCCGATCACGTGAGAGCTCTGATCCCGCGTCAGCGCTCGCTCTCCCAGTCGGCTTTGTCTGGCGCGCGACGCCGTCCTGCTTTGTGCCTGAATAACGGCGTGTCTGTACAAGCCCCGCCCCCTTTGTGCCTCAGTCTGAAAAGGCCAGCTGGTCCTCTGGGTTCAACATTCAGTTCCAGCGTTACTAACCAGACTGGAACACACACACACACACACACACACACACACACTTTGTTTTGCTACAGGGCAGATGGTGTGTGTGTGTGTGTGTGTGTGTGTGTGCGCGCTGACTGCACATGATCAGTTTCTCTCTTATCTTTTTTAGTGAAGTTTACCTCAGTATTATTTTGAAGTATGCAGTAAATGGTTGTCACTTTTCTTGTTTTCTTTATTTTGGGACTGGCTCACACTACAGTTTAGATGCATTATAATAACAAATGATTAATGTGTAAACAATGATTCAATCTGGCAATCCTGTGTAGGTTTTCTCTTCTTTTTTCCCCCCTTTTTCTTTTAAAACCTTGTTCATGTTACTTCATGAGGAACAAAAGAAACACTAAAGTGCTTAAAGTTCGGCTCCGAGCTTCAGACATGAAAAACCTTTTGGGTTCTTTGTATCACAGTGACCTTAAAGTCTCAATGAGCCCTCAGGTTTTTTATGTGTTTGCACCAGTAGGGATGCACTGATCTCTCTCTCTCACTCACACACACACACACACACACACACACACACACACACCTCAACATTGTTTGATCAGTTTATATTCCAAACATGTCACACTTTTTTTCTTTTTTAATAAATGTAGTGTTGCATTTCGTTCTGTAGTGTGTTATGTTCTGTGTAGCGGACAGAAATTAAAGTGCACATGAAAATGTTTTCGACCTTCTTATGCAACTCTTTAATTCTTCGTTTGGTCTTGGCTCAGATGTGTCTCTTTAATTAAATACATAAAGTGTACTAATGTACGGTATAATCCTCTTAACCTGATTCTGATGATTATTAGATATTTGCTTTATATTTTCTTTTGTGCTTTCTCATTGGCTGTTGGCTCTGTTGTACATCTGATCGCATTAAACATTTTAATCAGTAACAGTTGGACACGTTAAGGGATCTGGAGTTCGATCTAAAGCTTATGAAGCAGAAAAAAATGTAAAAAAGGTTAAAAAGAAACAATGTCTCTCTCTAAAGAATTTGTCTCAAGCGCCAGAGATAAAGATCCTGATTAAAAGACGAAAAATAAGAAGAGGTCAATCGGTGCACCCCTATGGCGTTAGATAGCACATGTCACTGCTCGTTTTTGTCTGTCTGAACGCAATCACGCACAATCCTTTTTTAATATTGCTACCTTTGTCTAACCCAGTGTGTAAAGTGTCCTCAATGTTAAATGAACATGTTTATAGAGTTGTGTGCTCACGCTGTCAGGAATCCAGAGTGGGAGTCGAGGTTTCCGGGGCATGAGAAGGAGCGTTTTCCCAGCATGCTCTGTTGTAGCAGGTGCTGACCGGGTGAGATCCAGCTGCACTGGGTCTCTCTGTATGAGATTTTCTCTACAAACACACACACCCCTGACATCTACACTACACACGCCTCATTCATGCTGTATGGAAAAGAAAACTCTGTGTAGTAAAGATTCTTTGATGTAAAGGATGAAATAAAATCTAAACAACTCGAGCCCCGTTTCCTCCTGGTGTGTTTCCTGCTGCGTGCGGGCCGCTGTGAATCAAACACCGTGAGATAACAGGGTGATTTTATTAACTGTGGAAAATAACAAGCCTGGCAGGATGGAGCGCCTCGCCTCCGTCAGTCGAGGTCTGGGACGAGCTGAGCTGAGGACGAAGCCTTTACGCTCCCGTATGGAGTCGTATAAAAGTCATCAGTAGAAGAACAAATGTGAAGAAATAGAATAACATTTGATGAATCCAGGGGAAAGAACTTTGTAGAGCAGTTAACAGTTGTGCACCTTTTTTTTTTTTTTTTTTTAAAGCTAAAAGTACCTTAAATTGAATAAAGTCTAATGTTAAATGCTAATCTGGGCGACATTAGCGGTTAGCGCTTGCCCTTGTACCTCCAGGGTTCGTGTTCAATTCTCACGTGTGTGTGTGTGTGTGTGTGTGTGTGTGTGTGTGGAGTTTGCAGGTTCTCCCCGTGCTGGCTGGGTTTCCTCCAGTTTCCCGACATCAGCAAACAGGCTTAATATCTGATTATTTAAATTATATATTATTTTTTAAATACGGATAAATATCACACTTTACGTGTTAATTGAGACCAAACGCCCCAATGACTCAATAAAGATTCACTCCTTTTACTGTGTGTGAATGTTTGTGTGTGTGTGTGTGTGTGTGTGTATGTATGAATGTGTGTGTGCGTATGCTTGTGTGTGTGTGTGTGTGTTATTCGGCCGTGACCGAGACTAAAAACTCTCCAGTTATTTAATAGCTCAGTCTGAGAGTCAGCGAGTTTCTCTGTTTATCAAAAATCCTGTCGTGCAAGTCTTCAGTACAGTAGGTCATGAGTCAGTGGGCTTTGAACATACACACACATGTTGTTACCAGATTTCATTGGTGACCAATTGAAAGCCATAAACATGGACAAGATGCGACAGTGTGAGGAGTCCAGTTCAAATCTCACTGTGAGCACTGATGTGAAGTTTGGTGGCTTCAAACTCCAGGAACAAATACAGTACTGGGCATGTATGAGGGTCGGTCAAAAAATTATCCGCACACCGGCTGTAGAAATGCATAATTTTTCAACATTCTCTCTTTGCTTTGCTTTGTTTTCCCTCATTAAACACGTTTACGGCTGAGCTGTGAGCCACGAATGCACCGCTATCTTCAGTTCTTCATCAGAAGTGTATCTTCATCCTTGTAGTTCTGCTTTCAGGGGACCGAACAGGGGAAAGTGTGATGGAGTGAGATCAGGACTATAGTGAGGACGTTTTAACACCTCAGAGTGTCGACAGTGTGGAGCAGAAGTGTGCGGACGCGCATCGTCACCCGAGATCACACACCCTCTGATATCCGTCCTCTGTGTTTAATCGGAACTTTAGTCTTCAGCTCTTCAATAAGTGGTTCACTGTAACGAGCGCTGTCGATTCTCGAACCTTTGTCCTGATGATGTTCCAATACTTCTGACCCTTGAGCTATATGAGAAAAATAATATAGTAAATAATACATGCTGATGGACAGAATCAAATCTCCTTATCACGTCATTGTCACCTAGAATGAGGTTTGTGTTTAAGTGCTGATTGATTCTTTAATCAGTCAGTAAGAAATAACTTTTTGCTAGAGGCTCTTTAGTGTGTAATTTGAGAGTGTGTTAGAGAATTGAATAATATTTTATATCATAGAGGAATTCTGTGATACACCACAGTGTTCCATGTGCATAATATTTATTGTTGGAGTAATTGACCACATCGTTCTTACTCCTCGTTATTTACAAGTCAGCAAAAATATGTCTGTCTGTCTTTTACAGTTCTGTAATTTGGCCATAAAAAAATATGTTCACGACCAGCCTTCTCCTCACTACCGGCGAGCTCACTTATCATATTTAAAAAGGAAATCACACAATGATACTTGGACTACATTGTTCTTCCATGACGGCTCGATGAAAGAACTGTAGCTCTCGCACCCAAACGCTACTCGAGAGGAAGAAACTGTGCGTGGGTGTGGAGGGTTTGGAGATTTATCTCAACCTGCTTCAAAAAAGCTCCTGTTCCATGTTTGTTGCATTTGGCCGAGGGGGGTTACAATCACACAGGTTTCCCATCATTGTGTGCTAGAACACCTGCTTTGAAGCCAACAGAAAAAAAGCAAATGAAAGACTTGTGTTGATTCGATAATCCATTCCAGAGATCCAACGTCTGAAGTCTAAAGATGGGTTTTTGGAAAAAATTTTGTCGAACACATGGAGATGGAGTAACCTCGGTTAGACGGGCTGGGTCAAAGAATTTGGGAGATTGTTGGACAAAGTTGAGATTTGAATCCCCAAACAGTTAATAACATAAAGCACCTTTGCTTCCTGCTCTACAGTCGGGGCCAAAAGTTTTGAGAATGACACAAATATTAGTTTTCACAAAGTTTGCTGCTAAACTGCTTTTAGATCTTTGTTTCAGTTGTTTCTGTGATGTACTGAAATATACAGTACAGAGCAAAAGTTTGGACACACCTTCTCATTCAAAGAGTTTTCTTCATTGTGTTCTTTATTGTGTTCTTTAGCCCAAACAAGTGTCTTCTGCTTGTTGCCTGCCCTTAGTCATCCGTCTCCTCAACACAAAAAGCCTGGACTGATACACACACACACACACACACACACAAATCTCTCAGACGAACTAAATAACATCCGGACTGAACCGATTAACACACACATGCACAATCGCACTGATCTACAACCATCTAAATGTGTTTATACCCACCTACCTGATCTACTATTTGCAATATTTGCACAATATTTATCTCACTCTGCTATTTGCACAAAAATATTTTTGACACAATGTCAATTGTTTTCTCAATACCTCTACACATACCTCATCACTAACGAAAAAGCATTTCAGTACTGAAACGTGTTACATTGTTGTGTTATCATGTAGCTCTTGTTTGTACAATTGCACATGCACTTTGTTGTCTGTTTGTCACGAGCAACCGAGGGACGAACACAGCAGCCTTAGCAGTTAGCCCGTGTTGCGTGGACGGTAAACCCAAACGCGGAAGCAGCGCGAGCAGGCAGGATAACCACGCGTTTACTTTTAGAACTCTCTTACAAAAAGAGCAAGGATCTACACAAATAAACCCGCGTTCTAGCAACACACACTCAATCGAGGAAGCAACCCAAATAGGTGAGTACTCACCAAATAGTTGGTGAAGAGATGAATGAAGATGAATGAGCGAAGGCATGAATGAACTCAATGACTGAGCGATGTGAAGCGCCATCTTGTTTCCTTTTATGCTTTCTGAAAGCGCGACCGTCTTACTTCCGGGTCCTCGTGCCGGTCGCGGAGCGAGTGTGCATGACACTGTTGTCCAGTGTTGTCTCTTCTAGTATAAAAATTGATAGCTTTAACTTAAAAATGTAAAATCTTCGTTGCTAATTTATGTTGTCTGTTAATTTGTCGTTTGCATGTATGTAGCACCCTGGTCCTGGAGGAACGTTGTTTCGTTTCACTGTGTACTGAACTGTATATGGTTGGAATGACAATAAAGCCTACATGACTTGACTTGGTTTCCTAGCAGATCTTCTAGCATGAAGGCCTGATTCACACAGTCTCCTCTTAACAGTTGTTCTAGAGATGTGTCTGCTGCTAGAACTCTGTGTGGCATCGACCTGCTCTCTGATCTGAGCTGCTGTTAACCTGCGATTTCTGAGGCCGGTGACTCTGATGAACTTATCCTCCGCGGCAGAGGCGACTCTCGGTCTTCCTTTCCTGGGGCCGGTCCGCATGTCAGCCAGTTTCTTTGTAGCGCTCTGATGGTTTTTGTGACTGCACTCAGGGACACTTTCAAAGTTTTCCCAATTTTTCGGACTGACTGACCTTCATTTCTTAAAGTAATGACGGCCGCTCGTTTTTCTTTACTTAACTGCTTTTTTCTTGCCATAATACAAATTCAAACTCTTTGAATGAGAAGGTGTGTCCAAACTTTTGCTCTGTACTGTAATTACAAGCACTTCATACGTTTCAAAGGCTTTTATCGACAATTACATGACATTTATGCAAAGAGTCAGTATTTGCAGTGTTGGCGCTTCTTTTTCAGGACCTCTGCAATTCGACTGGGCTGCTGTCAATCAACTTCTGGGCCAAATCCTGACTGATAGCAACCCATTCTTTCATAATCACTTCTTGGAGTTTGTCAGAATTAGTGGGTTTTTGTTTGTCCACCCGCCTCTTGAGGATTGACCACAAGTTCTCAATGGGATTAAGATCTGGGGAGTTTCCAGGCCATGGACCCAAAATTTCAACGTTTTGGTCCCCGAGCCACTTAGTTATCACTTTTGCACAATATCCTTGCCTGTGAAGCCATTTTTATGCAACGCAATGATGGCTGCACGCGTTTCTTTGCTGGTCACCATGGTTAACAATGAAAGAACAATGATTTCAAGCATCACCCTCCTTTTAACATGCCAAGTCTGCCATTCTAACCCAATCAGCCTGACATAATGATCTCCAGCCTTGTGCTCGTCAACATTCTCACCTGAGTTAACAAGACGATTACTGAAATGATCTCAGCAGGTCCTTTAATGACAGCAATGAAATGCAGTGGAAAGTTTTTTTCGGGATTAAGTTAATTTTCAGGGCAAAGAAGGACTATGCAATTCGTCTGATCACTCTTCAGAACATTCTGGAGTTTATGCAAATTGCTATTATAAAAACTTAAGCAGCAACTTTTCCAATTTCCAATATTTATGTAATTCTCAAAACTTTTGGCCACGACTGTACAGTTTGATGATGGACTAATGATCTAAAGGCCAGGCAGCAAGTGGAAGCCAAACAAAGATCAAAGCATTAACAGTTCCTCCATTTTATTTTTCCCTAAAGAAAGCACAATGAAGGAACTACAAAGTTCTACTACCTAGTCCATCTATCCATCCATGTACACATGAGGACAAAATTGTTGGTACCCTTCGATCAATGAAAGAAAAACTCACAATGGTCACAGAAATAACTTTAATCTGACAAAAGTAATAATAAATAAGAATTCTATGAATGTTAACCAATGAAAGTCAGACATTGCTTTTCAACCATGCTTCAACAGAATTATTTTAAAAAATAAACTCATGGAACAGGCCTGGACAAAAATGATAGTACCCCTAGAAAATACTGAAAATAATGTGACCAAAGGGACATGTTAATTCAAGGTGTGTCCACTAATTAGCATCACAGGTGTCTACAATCTTGTAATCAGTCAGTGGGCCTATATATAGGGCTCCAGGTAGTCACTGTGTTGTTTGGTGACATGGTATGTACCACACTCAACATGGACCAGAGGAAGCGAAGGAAAGAGTTGTCTCAGGAGATTCGAAAGAAAATGATAGACAAGCATGTTAAAGGTAAAGGCTATAAGACCATTTCCAAGCAGCTAGATGTTCCTGTGACTACAGTTGCACATATTATTCAGAAATTTAGGATCCATGGGACTGTAGCCGACCTCCCTGGACGTGGCCGCAGGAGGAAAATTGATGACAAATCAAAGAGACGGAGAATCCGAATGGTAACAAAAGAGCCCAGAAAGACTTCTAAAGAGATCCAAGGAGAACTTCATGCTCAAGGAACATCAGTGTCGGATCGCACCATCCGTCGTTGTTTGAGCCAAAGTGGACTACATGGGAGACGACCAAGGAGGACACCATTGTTGAAAACAAATCATAAAAAAGCCAGACTGGAATATGCCAAACTACATGTTGACA
This sequence comes from Clarias fuscus, assembly GCA_030347435.1. Classification (NCBI taxonomy): domain Eukaryota; kingdom Metazoa; phylum Chordata; class Actinopteri; order Siluriformes; family Clariidae; genus Clarias; species Clarias fuscus. Next base: position 35,491,794 of record CM059214.1, on the reverse strand, counting down.
AGCCACAAAGCTTCTGGGAGAATGTCCTATGCACAGATGAGACAAAAATTTAACTTTTTGCCAAGGCGCATCAGCTCTATGTTCACAGACGGACAAATGAAGCATATCAAGAAAAGAACACTGTCCCTACTGTGAAACATGGAGGAGGCTCTGTTATGTTCTGGGGCTGCTTTGCTGCATCTGGCACAGGGTGTCTTGAATCTGTGCAGGGTACAATGAAATCTCAAGACTATCAAGGGATTCTAGAGAGAAATGTGCTGGCCAGTGTCAGAAAGCTGGGTCTCAGTCGCAGGTCATGGGTCTTGCAACAGGACAATGACCCAAAACACACAGCTAAAAACACCCAAGAATGGCTAAGAGGAAAACATTGGACTATTCTAAAGTGGCCTTCTATGAGCCCTGACCTCAATCCTATTGAGCATCTTTGGAAGGAGCTGAAACATGCCGTCTGGAAAAGGCACCCTTCAAACCGGAAACAACTGGAGCAGCTTGCTCATGAGGAGTGGGCCAAAATACCTGCAGAGAGGTGCAGAAGTCTCATTGACAGTTACAGGAATCGTTTGATTGCAGTGATTGCCTCAAAAGGTTGTGCAACAAACTATTAAGTTAGGGGTACCATCATTTTTGTCCAGGCCTGTTCCATGAGTTCATTTTTTTTTATAATTCCGTTGAAGCATGGTTGAAAAGCAATGTCTGACTTTCACTGGTTAACATTCATAGAATTCTTATTTATTATTACTTTTGTCAGATTAAAGTTATTTCTGTGACCATTGTGAGTTTTTCTTTTTCTCATTGACCGAAGGGTACCAACAATTTTGTCCACGTGTGTAGGAACCTCTGTAGTCCAACCAGGGACCACGGAGGCCAATGGTGACCTTTGTATTTATTCTCATTTTGTATGATGATGGTAGAACGCCAGTCAGCCTGATCTTCATGTCTTTGGACTGTGGGAGGAAACCCACCAAGTATGGGGAGAACATGCAAACTCCATGCACACAGACCCCGCGGCAGGAATCGAGCCCAGGACCTTGAGGTGCAAGGCAACACTGCTAACCACTACACCACCGTGCCACCATCTACCTCGTCACTGGTCAAAATTAACCACTAAAAGGTCAATGACAGAGGGGACCCATGTTTGGACCCTTGTTTGTGTCAGGATGAAGTACGAGATGATTTTTTTAAATTGCACAGCAAGGGGAACGTTTGTTGTTAACACTACACACTTAATGTTTCTTCAATGTGCCTCTCGAGAACCCCTCGGCAGCTTTACTAGCCATTATGTGCTACATTTCATAGAAGTAAAAAGTACAAAAAATGGGCCTCTTGCAGCAATATTCTCTTAAATTTCCTCTTAATTGTTTTTCTAAGAGGAAAAATGCACCAAATGTTCTTAACCATCCTAATCTGCTCTTACCCAGGTGACCTGAACAATGAATGCCACTTGATCTTACAGGCGCATTGGATTAGCATAGAATTAGCATAGAATTAGCATAAGTAATGTCCCTGCACACTGTACGGGGGCGGGTGCATGATGTGCCATGTGGAAACTGGGTACAAGGAGGCATGGAGACATGGCGCTCTAAAAGGTAGTGAGATAGAACCAAATAATTAACATAAATGAGTATAATTAACCAATAAGTAAAACAGAAGAACCTTGTAATCAATGGAAAGTAAAAGTGGTGTCTTCCAGAGCGCGAGCACCAAAAACGCAGCAATGGGAAAACATCTGTGAAGCTGTGAATGGCGTGTCAGCTGACGCATGCACAATTAAAGAAATTCAAAAACAAAAATGTCTTGATGGAGTGAAGGCAAAACCTCGGGCACGTGTGTGTTTAACCAAAAACAATCTCAACTTTATTAAACAGTTGAACTGAATCGTGGTTTTCATGACGATGTGTTTGAGTGCTCGTGGCTGTTCAACACTTCAGCACCCATAAATCCATGGATCTTTTCGCGTGAGCTCTGAACAGCCAAAGCATCTACCTAGACTATAAATAAGTTTTTATCATCGACCAATAGTCTTGAGAGCCCCGCCCCATTTTGTCATAATAGACTAAATTAAATGATAAAGCAAATGATAACGGATGCTTTACTGCAACAGACTGCAAAGTGCCTAACGATTTGTTGTCTTTTATGTAACAACCTGAACAGCGACTCATTTCCCCTCTCGTCTGTTCCATCCACTCGTCATCATCTGCTCCTGTTTCTCACTGCTTCATTACTTAAGTTTGATGATTTTATTCCTCTTAAAATGAGAGATGAAAAGCCCTTCAGGAAGCCTGGAGAAAATATTCCTCAAAACTTCATTAAACATACAGCAAAGTCTTTGCTCTTTGGAAGCAAAATATGAAGAAATCTGGGCAGGATCAAGGGTTTCCTTGGTTACTATTGTACAATCTTCTCCATGAGAAGACCAGGGACAGATGCTCCAGATGCTGTGCAGCAGAGGGATGTCTCAAAGGAAGGAAGGTCAGGAGATGGACATTGTTGTCTACTGAGTGTCTCAGTGTGTCTGCAGCACACGGCGTGTGTCTAATCCAAGAATCCTTTCCATTTCTTCACTTGTTTTCCTCAATTGATTTCCTTTTTTGCTGTTTTTTTGTCCAGACTGACCACATCAAAACCAAAGGCCACATCGGCTTCTATAAACAGGAAGCCAAGACTTCTCAGAACTTCCGTCCAGATATTCTTTCTCTGTTTGCTTACAAGTGGAAAGGCTTTGCTTTTTTTAGCTTTCCTGATTGTGCTCCTCGAGGAACCCTGTGGTGTGTTCTGGATCCCAAGGAACATTTAGGAGCTGGGTGGAAGAGCAGGAAAGCACTTACTCAGAGCTGAATTCTTATTTCAGCAAACCATCGGCGATAAAATTTTAACACACACAAGGAAAAAAACAAGGCACGACCACCAAGATGAACAACGTTCACATCCACGTTTTTCATCAGCATCCATTATTTAGGAGCTAAAATTCCCCCCAAATCATATGAGCTCATTGACTTTATAAATCTTTAGAAATTAATCACCAATCATATTTATTAGAATAAATTCTTTTTTGAGAAATCGACTGTGCAGGTCGATTTTCAGGTTCCCCAGTGTGAGAAGCTCCGGTGGAGAAACCAGGATCTGTAACGTGTGCAGTTGGGATGAAGGTCCAGGAGTGTCTCATGTTCCAGAGAGGAGACGCGTCTGCGGCACTGAGAGAAGCTGCGATTCCCACTAGAGCGTATCCCACACGACCAACGTGTCTGTACACCTGACCAGCACACCCACGTCGGCCTTTTTGTAAACATCATGTGTAAGAACAGCCATAAAGCTGTGATCTTCACTGTTCATTAACCCCTTTGTTAAAAATGATTTCTTTACTTTTTGGCTCAGGGCTCGCTGCAGTCGCTCCCGTCAACATTCAACGAGTGGAACGTCGATGTTTTCACTGACTTGCAGACAGAAGAGACGCACCTGTGTGTGTGAAGTGTACACACACTCGTTCATCAACACCACTCGCGCGTTACACGGACTCGGCTGGGAGTTATCGCCACACCCCCCGTACAGTCCTGACCTCGCTCCGAGACATGTCCACATGTTAAAGGAGTTCATGGGAGGCCGGGGTTTCAGACTTGAAACAGACACGTACTGAGAGAGCGTTCTACCCTGATGGTGTCCAAGCACTAGTGAGACACTGAGAGAAGTGCATCAGTGTATCAGGAGATTATTATATAGAGACATTTAGGGAGTGTTTACTCTCAGGACTGTGTTCTGTTATTCTGTACAATCAAAAGTCCCACTTTGACTTGAACACCACTCATAAATTATAGAGTGTTTTTAAAGGCTTATTCATCACCTAGTTAAAAATGCCACCAGTAAACCGTTACTGCGCGGGTTTAGCTCTTAACACCAGGATGCTAAACTGAGATCCAGTCGTGACCCCGTCTGCATTTTTCTGATCATTTGAAAGGACATCAAATAAAACTACTTATTTTCTAATTAATGCAAATTCCTTTTTATATTACATTTTACATTCCTTTTTCTTCCCACCGGAACGCCAAGGCTAATGTTTGCTAACTAGTTCGCTCTTTAATGTGAACTAAATAATTCTTGCCAGCTTGGCAAAAGTGTCGATGATTGACTTTGTCCACGATGTTGACAAGCATTACGATGTTGTAAATTAGATATAAATCAGCTTGTTTATGGAACATCGAGATCACAGAACTGAACGTTTGACTCTTGTCCTAACGGGTCAGTGGGGAGCTGCAGGACTGACTGTGTGTATTTATAAAACATTGTTTTACCTTTTACACCGACCAAGTTGACGTGCTGCTAACGAGGGAGCAGTTAATGGTGTTCTGACATTAGCCTAAAGAAGCAACCAAGACCAAACTGACCAAATGACTCACGTGTGATGTTACATCGCGTCTCAGTTGTCAGTCATTAAGTAGTAAATAAGGTCAAACTCAATTAAAAATACAAAAGTTTGGTCAATGCTGATTTTCTTCCGGTGCTGATCGACACCTAGCGGACCCACATGCTCGAGACTTCCAGTGTTTATGGATTTCCATTTAGCGTTCCTACAAAACTCACAGGCATAACTCACGGATAGATGAAGAATTCCCTAAAATGGTGACAAAGTGATGAAAGCGTGCCTCTTAAGTGTCACATGTGCTAAATCTTCCGCTATCGCAGCTCAGCCACTGCGGAGTGTTGACGTCCGTGGACACGCATCAACTCTTCTTACTTTTTAAAATCATTGACTTTAATGTGTTAATCATTCAAAAGAGAACACTAGAGGAAGGATGCCAGCGTGTGCCAGCGTGTGCCAGCATGTGCCAGCTCACTCGCTTGTGTAACATTAACAGTACAACAGCACAATGTTTTTGTTTTTCCATGAAACAGCACTTCATCGTTGTGATGTTTCAGAGAAACTGTATTATGGCGTGTAATTCACTTCTCTACAGCCAGTGAAGCTTGGAATAAGTGCACGCTGATACACCCTGGGTCTCTCCATGCCGTAGTCTCTATACCAAGCGTCCGCACTCCGTCCTCAAGCTGAGACTTCTTCATCAGTTTAAAACCCAACAGTAGTAATAACTCTTATTTATGTATGTGGGAACTGTCTGAAATATTGAGCTTTAACAGGGCTCCTGTCCTTAAAGGGAAATGGAGTGTAGTCGCGGGAGTGCAGCCTGGACTCTACCTCTGACGGTGTGTGTGTGTGATATCTGGCACTGAGATGTTAGCAGCAGATCCTTTACGTCCTGTAAGTTGTGAACTGGGACTTCCATGGATCGGGCTTTTGTCCCCCAGCACATCCCCGAGACGCTTGACTGGACTGAGATCTGAGGAATTCGTAGGAGTCAAAACCTCAAACTCCTCAAACCGTTCCTGAACAATGTGTACAGTGTGTGTCAGGACGCATTATCGCTGCTGAACGAGGCCCACGCGGTGTAACGTATTAGTCTGCAATAATATTCGGGTAGATGCTACATGTCAAAGTAATATCAGGGAAGTGACACACACACACACACACACATTCAATGCCAGGCCACCTTCTAACATTGTTCCCAGTTGTGATGCTCACGTGCCGGTTGTACTGGTGGACGCGGGTCAGCATGGACACCCTGAAGCTCCACAACCCCAAGCACAACAATGTGTGTCCTGACGCCGGTCTATCAGAGCTAGCATTGACCTTTTCAGCGTTTTGTGCTACAGTAGCTTTTATATGAAGTTTTATTTATATACTTCTTATACATCTTGTAGTTTTCAGTTCTTAGTATTGTACTAGTAACCTCTGGTCAGTTCTCACATTTCTCTGTGTATCCTGACTAAATGTAAGATATAAAGTGTGCAATGACTCCTGTCTCTCTGTAGCTCTACCGTCGCTATTGCTGCTGGAGATCTGGAAATTCCTTCAGGATCTAAAATGCATCTATCTGTGTATGTTGCTAGAACAGACTACTTGAGCCAGTCTTCACTCCCCATGATCATCACTGAGCCGTCGCTCCCCATCACCCTGTCAGCGGTTGTCCTTCTTTGAAACACTCTATGCATTAACCACAGCAAACAAGAGCTCCAGTTTCGGAGACGCTCAGTTGTCTAGACATCACAATTTGGTCGATCTGGTACTTACAGTTTCCAATTGTTCCTGAAAAATCGACTTCAAAACCTGCCTATCTAACCTGCCCCGCCCCTGACAGGTGGCACGGTAATGACACGGACGTGTTCTCTCGTCACTCTCGTCGGCTCTCTACACTGGCTGATACATTCAGGATTTGGAATCACTGAATAAATCACAGTGAAGGCCAGCAGTTGACATGTTTATGAATTACACAGGACACGAGACAGGAGAGGTCGGACGGTGTGTACAGTACCAGTCAAAGATTTGGACACAAGTTTGGATTTATTTTATACATTCTAGAAAAGTACTGGATTTTTATTCAGAACTATGAAATAACACCCAAGAAATTATGTAATTGAGTCAGTCAGTTGTCAAGACATGAAGGTCGGCTGTTCTGGATCAGTTCCTACAAGAACAGTGTTGTGTGTCGAGTGTGTTTGTAAACCCCATCGAGCTCTATGATGAAACTGTCTCTCATGAAGACCAAAACTTACTGCTGTAGAGGAGAAGTTCATTTAGAGTCACCAGCCTCAGAAATCACCAATTAACCTCAAGCAGCACCTCAGATTAGAGCCGTTATGAAGCTTTACAGAGCAGAAGGAGCAGATATACATCTCAATATCAACTGTTCAGAGGAGATTATTGTGTGTTTTATAGAAACGCCTTCAGTGATGTTTTACAGTGTAGAGAGAAATAAACATCAGGAACCAGCGTGGAGTTAGAGAGGGGTGTACAAACTTTTGTCTGGTAGTGTATGTGTGAGCACAAGATAGCACTGTGCTGAGTGAGAATGGTTAGTAGTCTACAGCGAGCTTTCAGCATTATTTTGGCACCTTCGTGTGGAATCAAACGATGCCGTCCCGGAGTCTGACGGATCCGTGAGCAGCTGAGAAACTTACGTCCGTTGTCAAGATTTATCTGAAAAAAAAGGAAGATAAAAAGGATTACATCCACCAACAACAACAAAAATCGAATTTACACAATTTCCCTTTTACCCCAATACCTGGACCCTGGAGGTGCGCGGTGACAGTGCTAACCGCTACGCTGCTAATACAATAATAATAATAATAATAATAATAATAATCTAATACTCACCTAGAACAAAGTCACAAACAGAGCTCACACACAACAGCCACTAAATCTGTTTCTAGATAGAAATACTAATACATATTTTCATATTTTCATACCAAACTATAACGTATATATGTTATAGTTTTATATAAGGTATATATCTACAGTATATTATATATAGATACACAATATATATTTTTATACAATGCTCTCTATACAACGTGGATACACTACTGTATATGATGAAAGAAATGAACCCAATTCCAGTAGGTGACACGTCCTTTATTACTACAGAAACCTGTTCATCTTGTTAAACTTCTTAAAAGTTTCCGCATACTATAAACGAGTAAAGGGAGACAGAAACTCTCGATCATTCATTTGGTAAATGTGCATTTGCTAAGTCTTTTTGGTCTGATGTAAACAGCTGGATGTCACTAAAATTATTCCTTTATTTGATTAACATGAAATGATACTTTATGGATAATCTTGATTCTAGTACTGTATGTCAGACACTGTTCATCATCTGATCAACAGTTGCTTTGATTTGTTTACCGGGAAGAAAGGAAAGGAGATTAGGGAAAAAAATACAAATTAAAGTAATTAAACATTTAAATAATAAAAATAAATAAATAGAAAACAGAATTAAATATAGCACACAGTAAGTTACAGTAAGTTAGATATTGCACTAAAAATAATACAATTATAAAAAATAATATTACACTTGGAAATGGAAAAGAAAGAAATTGCACAAATGGTACTGGTAATCAGATATTACACTTGGAACTGGTATTGATCCGTGTGAACAGTAGTGTATTAATGTAATATTGTATAGTAACTACTGACAGTCCGTATCCCGCAGTGTAAACGTTACAGAGGCGAGTTTTTATGGCCATTGGGAGAAAAGATCTTCCTCTGTAGAGCTCCTGCTCATCATCAGTCTCAGGCTGAAACGGCTCCTCTGGTCGGACAGAACACTGTGTGTATTTGGCACTGAATCCTCCTCCTCCTCCTCCAGGCCCAGAACAGATTTGGCCCTTTTAATGTCCTCGTCCAGTCTGTTTCTCTCTGCCGCTTTCATGTCGCAGCTCCAACAGACCACGGCATAGACAATGACACTCGCCACAACACATTCATAAAACAGCTGAAGAACGGTGTTGCAGATGTTCAAGACCTGAGCTTCTCAGAAAGTACAACCTGCTCTGTCCTTTCTTGTAGAGCCTCATTGTGTTAACTGACCGGTCCAGTTTGTTATCCAGATGAACTCCCAGGTATTTATACTCAGAGACCCTGTCCACTGTCTCCCCCTGGACAGGTACAGGAGTCACAGGGGTTCCACTTCTCTTAAAGTCGACCACCAGCTCCTTCCTTTTCTTGATGTTGAGATGTAGGTGGTTACGCTCACACCAGAAAACAAAGTCATCCACCACAGACTGGTACTCGGAGATGCCACCGTCCTGAATACATCCCACAACCACAGAGTCGTCAGAGAACTTCTGTAGATGACATGTGACTCTGAATTACATTTAAAGTCAGATTTATAGAGGGTGAAAAGAAATGGACATGGAACAGTGGAACCTCGGATTGTGAGTAACCCGGACTGCGAGCGTTTTGCAAGGCGAGCAAAATGTTTTAATGAATTTTAACTTAAAATACGAGTACTGTAGTGCGCATGCGCTTTGTCTGCCGAGCGTCACGTGATCACAACCGAGCCAATGGTTCTTCTCTCTCTCACGCCGTGGTATTGTGGGTAATCGTCTCCCATGCTCAGTCTCAGTGCACCTGCGTCACTCGTATAGTATAACATCCGTGTGTGTGTGTGTGTGTGTGTGTGTGTACTGTTTATTATAACACTGTGACTGCACGTGTGTGTGTGTGTGTGTGTGTGTGTGTGTGTGTGTGTGTGTGTGTGTGTGTGTGTGCACATAAAACAAAAGTAAGTGTCATTAGAGAGGCTCCCTGTTAAAGAAGTTTCCCAACAGAGCATTGTTTCCAAGAGTGTGTGTTTATTTGCGTGCACGTGTGTGTGTGTGTGTGTGTGTGTGTGTGTGTGTGTGTGTGTGTGTGTGTGTGTGTGTGTGTGTGTGTGTGTGTGTGTGTGTGAGAAAGTCCTGCACAGGATGACTAATATTTGAGAGGGGGGGGCTACTGTGTAAGACAAGAGGAGAGGAGCAGGGAGGGAGGGGGGTCGTTCTACACAGTAGCTCCCTCCCTCCTCTCCTCATCTTACTTCAACTTCACACGCACACACACACACACACACACACACACACACACACACACACACACTAACAGAAACACTGCCCTGTTTGGATTCTTTGGGAAGGTAAATTTCCAGTTAATTTTTTTTTTTACTTTAGTCAGTTAGTTTGGGTTGTTTGCCAAACACATCCAGTGGAATTTGAAGTACTCCTCCTTAGGGATTCATACAAGCCATATGTGATTTTAAGACATTGAGGATGGAAAAGTGAGTTTTGATATCACAGATGGTTGAGCTGTGGTGAGACCTTAAACTTATTGTGAAAAGTAGCTAATAACTTCTTTAGTTATATATAATCATATAGTTATATATCATGTCATAATGGTATTTCCCCTTTAAATGCATGTCCCCACTTTGCCCGCTGTCTTTGCTGTGCGCCCTTGGGCCTGACCATTGTCGCTTTGCAACTTTAATTGCCTTTAATTATTATTGTTATTAGAATTATGTATGATAGACTGGTGTGCTGCAACCATTACTGTTATTTAATTAAGTATTTAATACTTGAGTTCCCTGTCCTCTTTTGTACATTTTTGTGCTGAATCAATAAAAAATTATAATAATATATATGAATAAAAGAAAGGTTTTGTCTGTACTTTGGGTCAGAACTCATTCTTTCAATTATTATTTACGGTTCATACATTAGAGGACAAGAAACATTTCTGTCTGTCTGTCGAGTCAGAGTGTGTCCCAGCGTCACGCAAAAATTGTACAGAATTGACTGAATCTCCTGCAGCCCTCAGATCTCAGTCTGAAGTTTAATCTGCACCATCAGTGAAATCACAATGTGGAGTAAAAGTGATGTTATGAACAGTTATGTGTGGGATTTAATAATCTACTTTAAAATAATCTACTAATGCGCTACTGTCTCAATGTAAACAAACACCTGCACCAATAGATATTAATGAGAAAAGATAAAGTGAATATTTTGACTGGGATTAGTTCATATTCTCACTTTGGCTGAAATAACAGCGCTGAAGTGGTATAAGTGAATTTTAACACGCCGGAGTCGTTTTAAGACAAAACTTCATCTTTATCTGATCGACTTTTTCCATTTCTCATCTGTGATTCTCTCTCCGATTACCGAACAGCGAGTGTATTTGTCTGAGCACCAAAGAAGTACAACTTAGTGTAAACAAGGCGTCAGATACTCGACCTTACAGGATGTGATTTCTGTGTATTAATAAGTGAGACAGAGAGTTCTGCTGTACAGAGAGACACACAGACATGGGCGTGGACTTCAACCTCTAATAATAATAATAATAATAATAATAATATCACTGAGTACATTAAAGCCTTAACTTTTTAACTAGTTCTACAAACACTTTAACTGCCAAAGACAGGTTTTAACGCTAGATAGCAATAAACGAGGAAGTGGGGATTTTTTTTTTTTTTTTTTTTGTGAGAGGGGAATGTTGCAATACCAGGATGTAGAATCAAACAAAGCGAGGTGCAGTAACAGGTCTCTCCGCTAGAGGGAACCGAATGAGGTAGACGACTGTATTACTGTACCTGTTTTGGCGGCCGTAGGTGATGAAAGGGAGGTGCGAGTTCCTGTGATTACCGATAGAGGGGGCGCTTTGTAAGGGGGCGGGAGGAAAATAAGGCGCGAGGAAGCGATGCTGCGTGCGCTTTAAGTCTTTTCCTCGTCGAGGCGCAGCTTCATTCAGAGCCACGCCGCGGTGAGTCACACACACACACACACACACACTGACACACACACACGGCCATGTCGAGTCTGAAGAAGAGGAGCTCGGGGCAGCGCGAGGCGGACGAGGAGGACCAGCAGGCGGCGGAGAAGATGCTCGGGGTCCCCGCGGGTCCGGCGGCGGAGGGTGAGGGGGGGGGAGGGGGAGGAGACGGTGGTCCTGCAGCGCACCATCACGCTGGTGAACGGCGTGGCCATCATCGTGGGCACCATCATCGGCTCGGGGATCTTCGTGACGCCGACCGGCGTGGTGAAGGAGGCGGGCTCGGTGGGTCTGTCGCTGGTGGTGTGGGCGGTGTGCGGCGTCTTCTCCACCGTCGGGGCGCTGTGCTACGCCGAGCTCGGGACCACCATCACCAAGTCCGGCGGAGACTACGCCTACATCCTGGAGGTCTACGGCTCGCTGCCCGCCTTCCTCAAGCTCTGGATCGAGCTGCTGATCATCAGACCGTCCTCGCAGTACATCGTCGCCTACGTGTTCGCCACATACCTGCTCAAGCCGCTGTTCCCCGTCTGTCCGGTACCGGAGACCGGCGCCAAGCTCGTGGCGTGCCTGTGCATCCGTGAGTATACACACACACACACACACACACACACACACACACACACACTCACCTGTCTGACCTCCCCTCCATCTCTCTCTCAACACACACACACACACACACACACACCTCTCATTCTGTCTCATCCGCATCTTATCTTTTCATTTCAAACGTGTGTGTGTGTGTGTGTGTGTGTGGGTGGGTGTGACACACACTGTATGACGCAATAAAGTATGAGAGTGATGGAAGACGCGTGTGTGTGTGTGTGTGCGCGTGCGCGAGATGAAAACACGTTGCGTGGTTTCATCATCTATCCGATCGGCGCGTGGAAGAGGAAACGCGCGCGCACGCTCGATCAGCGCGCGGGGCTTGTCACCACTGTGTGTGTGTGTGTGTGTGTGTGTGTGTGTGTGTGTGTTTATTTGAGGTTTACTGATTTAATAAATGAGTTATTTACTTGTTTGTTTATTTAAACCTGTTGGACTTGAACTCGGATTTTATTCCTGTGGCGCTTTGACCTTTGATCTGACCTTAACCACTCATTTATGTACTTATTTACGTGTTTATTGACTTTTCTGACTTGTTTATTCGTTAACTATTCATCTACTGATTTATGAACATATTCTATTGTTTACTCTCTCATTTCGCTTCTCTTCTTTTTATTTATCTACTTGTTTACTTATTTGTTTGTGTTTACTCTGGGGGCGTTTGGTGGCTCAGTGGGAGGTTTCTCACCTGCCATGCGGAAGGCGAGGGTTTCGAGCCCCGCCCACGTGCCCCGGCCCCGCCGGCTCGGCCTGGGTCAGGAAGGTCATCCGGTGTAAACCGCGTGCCGAGTCGTGTGTGCGGATCGGACGGTCTGCCGGGGCGACCCCTCGACGGGAACAGCCGAAAGATTAACAACTTGTTTATTTATTTGTTAGTTTACGGGTGTGTTTGCTCTGTGGGCGTCGGTGGCTCGGTGGTGGCCATGCGTAAAGCCCGAAAGGTTCGATTCCCACCGACGCCCAAACAGTGCCGGGATACGGTTCCCAGGCCCGGAGAAAATGGGAGGGTTGTGTCAGGAAGGGCATCCGGTGTGAAAGCCGTTGTGTGTGCGGATCGGATCGACCTGAGCGACCAAAACGCTGACAACAGCTCGTGATCAACTCTCTGTGTTTCCATAAACCATCGGGCAACATCAGCGTTAATGATACGAACGAGTCACATTTAAACTGATATCGACTTTCATCTGCAACCTCAGGACACGACAACGCGCGAGGAAAATTTATATTATTATTATTATTATTATTAATTATAGAAATATGGTTAGTGCATGTCGACAGCCATTTGATATCTTTGTCATTAAAAACTACTAAGCTTTAAAAATAGTTTAAACTGAAGCACTTAAAATATGTACTCACTAAATATCATAAAGTTATAGAGTAAATAATTATCGTATGTAAACACACATATAATATATATTTATAGTATAAACTGTTTACAGCGTGAAGTCTCTCTATGAGTGTTTATTATACATTAATAAGGCAGTAACACAGAGACACAGCTGACCGCTAATTAATTAATTAATTAATCCATATTCAGGTCTTTCTAATCAGACGAGTGAACATGTGACCAGCGGCGTCTCTGACCTCTAACACACACGTCACACACTCACTCAGCTACTGTAGATGATGATGATGAAGAAGAAGTGAGAGAGCTGAGTTTCTGTTCCAAACAAGCGTTAATGTGTCACAAACATCTGTTCATTATCATAGAGAGAGAGTGTGTGTGTGTGTGTGTGTGTGTGTGTGTGTGTGTGTGTGTGTGTGTGTGAGTACAGTTAGTGAAGTGAAGGAACTGATTAGTTCAAAACGGTAATACAAAGTGGTTTAGAAGGTTTGGATTAGATGAGGATTAGACACACACACACATACACATACACACACACCAGACACATACACACACACACACACACACACACACCAAACACTGTATTATAATGAACTGAGACTGGAGGAGAACAATGAAGTGTGTGAGAGAGAGAGGGGTGTTAAACTAATCCTCCCAAAAAGCAATCATGTGATAAAGACTGAGACGAACGAGAGAACGAAGAGAGAGAGAGATGAAGGTGTGGCTGGCCGGGGGGGCGGGGGGAGGGGGGGGGGTCAGGCAGACAGATGAGTAGATGAACAGACAGACAGTAATAGTTTCTGACTGAAAGTAAAAAGCGTTCTTAGTTTTTAACACCCCCCTCCACACACACACACACACCCCGTTACCCACAATCCCGTGCTGTGTGTGTGTGTGTGTAGCTGCATTATCCCCCTGACCTGTTTTACACAACGCCGCTCTCGAGCCGGAGCAGCCCCGGTGCATTGTGGGTCAGCTGGGAGCGGCTCATCAGAGAGGGGCCCCTCACTCAGGGAGTCAGGCACAGAGAGAGAGAGAGAGAGAGACCTCTGTGTGTGTGTGTGTGTGTGTGTGTGTGTGTGTGTGTGTGTGTGTGTGTGTGTGTGTGTTTAATTGTACAAGATTGTGTGAGAGAGAATGTGTGTGTTTGTACAAGAGTGTGAGTGAGTGAATGTGTGAGTGAGTGTGTGTGTGTGTGTGTGTGTGTGTGTGTGCATTAGTGCTTATGCATGCATATGTGTGCAATCATGTATGAGAGTGTGTTTGTAGAGAATGTGTGCAAGAGTGTGTGTGTACTCGTACAAGTTATAAGAGAGAGAGAGTGTGTGTGTGTGTGTGTGTGTGTGCGTGTGTGTGTTTAGTGCTGCATATTTAAAACGGATCTGTTCAGTTATTTAATGTCAAAAGGCTGCAGTTTACAGGTCTCACACACACACACACACACACACACACACACACAGGAATTAATGTAGTTTCTCAATAATCGAATTATTTGTTTATTTTTTGAGGTGATAAATAAACATTGGTAAACATCCTGTTCATGAGATGGTTTGTGTTATTGGTCTCGAAAAATCTGTCTGAACTCAAAGACGGAAGGGTGGGGGGGGGGCGGGGGGCGGGGAGACGAATATTATGGGATGGATGACTGTACAGTCTGAGTGATCATGTGATGTTGTTTACACATTAAAAGAAACTATAAGTTTAAAAAAAGAAACCCTGCGGCTGTCATTACGTGTCGAGACGATCTAACAGCCGGTGTGGTCTCCATGGAAACGGGTTTCATCATCAGCGGAGTGATGCGTCGGAGCGCAGCGGGCCGAGTTCTGACCTCCTTCTGCTTCGTTATTGGGCTGTGTTTGTACGAGATCAGATTCCGGGGACATCAGACACCGAACAGCTTGACTGACTTCACTGAGATGGTGTGTGTGTGTGTGATACACCCTCCCATAATATTTCTCTCTCTCTCTCTCTCTCTCAGTGTTGTTGACGGCGGTGAATTGCTACAGCGTCCGCGCCGCCACCCGAGTCCAGGACGCCTTTGCTGCAGCCAAGCTCCTCGCCCTGGGACTCATCATCATTATCGGCTTTGTGCAGATTGGAAAAGGTTAGACACACACACACACACACACACACACAGGAATTGAATCAGTTCAGGTTGTATTTTAAGATCATTATGTAGATAAACAGGCCGTCCAGAAATAAATACTGGATCAGATGGGGTTGTTTTGGTTGGGGGGGGGTCTTGTTTATGGGGGGACCTGTTAGCCCACACCCAGCACTCCCCGGAAATAGATACTGATATTTAAATAAAGAGCCCCAGAGTGTCAGCTCTCACTCCTCACCTGAAACAAAAACTCAGAAAAAGTTTTAGAAATTATATAGAAAGTTTTATATAAGAATAATATATAAAAAAATATTACATTGTTCTATATAATATAATATAATATAATCACACACACACACACACACACACACACATCAGTGGTTTGTTGGTTTTCTCAAGGGTTGTACTTTAATTATAATAGTTATAATGATAATTATAATCAATAGATTCTGTGTGAATAATTGTGTGTTTAATTTGTATTTGTATTGAGTAAACACACAACCTCAGGCTTTACGTGAGTGATGAAGTCAGTGAAGTCAGTCTCCGCCCTCGTGACCTCTCGTGCTGTTCCTCAATGATGTACAGAACACAGTTCCGCTCCCTGCGTTCTTGTTCCCGCCCCGGTGTCATTTAATCACCCCTCCCCCCCCCCCCCCCCCCCCCCCCCCAGCCTACGGTCTCACGTGTCGGGTAGCGTGTGTTCGTGTTCTCTTCTTAATTCTCCGTGGGAAACTGAGAATCACCGGTTCAGTGGTTCAGACGGGTGCTGGTTTACCCCCGAGGTTACAAACTACCTGCATCTGCTGAGTCTGAGACTCGAGAGTGAGAGAACAATTACACAAAGAAAGAAAGATCAGAAGAAACTGTGAAAAAGGAAAAGAGAAAGAGTTTACCTCTTTATACCACAGAGATAGAAAATGTCAAAGGAAAAAGAACAACGAATAAAAAGAGAGAGAAAAGAAAAATAGTTAGGAAATTTAAAAGGCAGAAAAGGAAACAAAGTGTAAAAAGAAAACTAGAGAATGTAAAGGAGGAAAAAAGAACAAGAAAAAATATATAAAAATAAGAAAAAAGTATC